>VYXC01006219.1:55422-235030 GCA_013397175.1 Platysteira castanea | reverse complement strand
TCCATCCATCCATCCATCCACCCGTCCGTCCGTCCGTCCGTCCGTCCATCCATCCATCCATCCATCCATCCATCCATCCATCCATCCATCCATCCATCCATCCATCCAAGACTTGTCTTCTTTTAACTCTGTTTCTGTGTTGCACTCTCTGGAGTAACCAGCAGCTTCCCAAACATCGAGCCCATGCCATTTCATAGCACCTTGCAGAACAGATGTTATTATCCCCATTTCACAGCTGCGGGGTGGAGGCACGGAGCAGCCAGCACCAATCCCAGGTATCTGAAATCATTTTGTTCTGCTTTTTTCTTCTTGGGTCTTCTTATTCAGTATCCAGCCTCATCTCAGCACTTTCTACATTCAAATCACAGCTCAAGCTGACTCCTGCTACAGCTGTAAGAACTCAACATCTCTCTAAATTTGGCCGCAGATAAACTGCACGGGACACCCAGAACTTGAGAAACTCATCCAAAAGGTCCAGCTGTGCAGAGTCTGAGGATCTGCCCAGTTTTATAGGACAGCAGAGATGGAATCCAGCTCTCTTAACCACAGGATGTGGCTTTTTCTACTTTTGCCCCACTGCCTCTCTCATTTGCCTTCCAGCACTGGAAAAAAATGGGTGGGGTTCCACATAGAGAAGAGCTTCACAGATTGCACAGTACTAACTCTCTCCTGGGGTTTGGCACAGTGAATAAAGCAGGGTTTTGGTGAAGGATGATGCAAACTTCCTCATCTGATATATTTTAAGGACACTATCACTATTCAGTTGCATGAAGCTGCACATCACTGCCATTAAGTGTTACTTACTGCACGTACGTATTTCTTAAGGATGTTAAATCTGATTTGCTTTGCCACTGAAAATGAATATTCATGTTTAGCATGGAATAATGATTTTTAAACTCTGTGCAACAAACTCCCAAAATCTTGATGACAGGAGCACTTAGTGCTCTGCTAATTGAATAATGTGAATCAGTGAGAATGGCATTCCACTGTTCAGTGTCTGCTTGTGTGATTAAAGACTTTGTAGTGTCGACAGCCCTATTAATACCATACAAGCAGAACAAACCCTGACTTTTTAACATTAAAATTCCTTTTTTCAATATAGTTTCTGGGTGGAACTCAGAATAAAAAAATTTAAATTATCTCCTCCTCTACCTTTCTCCACACTTCCATCATGTAAAACCATATTGACCCCACCCAAGGTCAGCAGGAGGGTTCAGACAATAGATATTTTTCTATTTTTCTCCAACTGTTGACAGCTGGAGACTTAAAAAGCCTCCTAAAGCCACTGCACGGACATTGGTCAGCCAAGGCAAGCACTGATCTCTGCAGGAGAAGTGTGAAGGATTGGGTGCTCATTTCTTTGCACATATAGAATGAAACCTTGCTGAGGATACTGGGCAGGGGAGACTGGTTAGAATATTGTAAGAACTCACTGAACTCAGTGCCTAGCACGTGCTAATGTGCTTTGATAAATGAATTTCTGAGTAGCAGTACTGGGCTCAAACTACAGTCTGAAGGATCCCTCAGCCTGCTTAAAGTCAGAATCCTCTGAACCTCTTATTCCCAAAATGTCATGGTTTTGAATCTTACTTAAAGGGATGAAAATAATATTCTCACCAAATCTGACACTCCAATAAAATATCAACCACGTAAGTTTTGTTTTTATGTTGGCTTGGATACTCATTTTCTATTGTTGCTGAGGACTTCTGTAGAGAAGCCAAGTTAAAGACACATTTTGGATTAAGTGAAATCTTAATTCAAATGGCATCTACATGTGCATACCCTTCAGTTTGATGAACAGCATTTGTGTTTGTCATGTGGGAGCACGTGCACACTGCTGTGGGGACAAAGCAAGAGAAAAATTGGTTCAATACTGTTGAATTATTCTGAATCTAAATGTAACATTAAAATATATTCCTATGCCATGCAGGTATAGCATCTGTCCAGACTTTCAGGAAAGGAATAAGGAAAGGGAAAATAAAAGAAATGAATAGAAGGATGTAATAATAAACCATAAACAACAGAAAGCAAACAATTTACTGCAAGTGGCTCCTTCAGATCCATTCTAACCCTTTTTGCCAATGCATCCCATCAGACATCCTTAATTGATGGTTTATTGACACCACAAGCAGTAATGGCTCCTCTGGAGCTGTTACACTCAGTGCTGTTAGTGTCTATTCAAGGAGCTTTAATCTGCCAATTATTGACATGACAGAAAGTAATGGCTCCTTGGAAACCATTATGTTGTGTTGTGTCAGGGCAAGTTTTTCTGCCTCCACAAAGTGGTACTCTGGGCAATTCTGTGCTCTAATGATGAGTGAGAGTGCTGTAGATAATACTAAGAAATACTGCAACACTGCAGCACCATAACTTCAAAATCAATACTATAGGCAGCAAAATATACACCAGTGGATTGTAATAATTCATGTTCTGACCAGTTTCATCTGCCTGTATAATGAAAACAAAATACTAACTCCAAAGGAAACATCAGTGTGTATTAGGTCCATATCAAGTGTGCAATCCATAAAAAAAACTCAGTCTAATATTTTTGTGTTTGAGATGTAAATACTTCATCCCTAAAGCTCCTGAGCAAGCACAGTGACACTTAAAATGCCCATCACTTCTCAGAATGAGACATGGAATAGCTGGTTACCAGCACCACAGCATGAGAGAGTGCCTGGGATTGAGACTTAGATGCAGAAGAGCATTTTCATCACCACTTCTGTGATGCCAGTGCCAGCATTTGGGTAGAGGGCCAAGCACACACTTAGGCAGCTCTTTCCTCACAGCTGTTCTGGTACCTTCTACTGCATTAGTTTGGCCAGCACAGCCGTGCCTGTGTCAGGAGATTTTGCCAGCATGTTTATACTGGCCACAAACTGCACTTTGCCAAGCCCTTCACCAGCCTGGTGAAGATCTGTGCATCTGCAGTGTGGTCCCACCTTCCCTCCCCAAACCTTGCCTTCCCATCTTCCCTCTTGCAACAGCTTTAATCATCATGCATTTGGCTGTGAGCAAAAAATTATCATTTTGGGGGCAGGGGATGTGTGTGTGTGTGAGATTCCTTTTGTGCTGGATCAGCTCACTGGTACAGCCAGCTGCACAGCTGGGCCCTGTTAAAGTTAACACAGAGAAGGGAAGGGAACACACAGCAGGAGCCCGGGCTTTCTTTGGCTTCAACTACTCCACAAACCACACTCTTTGAGTGGTACATCCAGTGATATCTCACCCAGCATAAAGATCACTGGTACAAAGTCATCAGAAGTGACAGCTTTGGCCTAACAGAGAAAGTCTATCCAGGCTTTGGTGGTTTGTATCTTTCAGTCACAAAATGTTTGATCCAGTATTTGAAAGCAAATTTATTATATCATTGAACTGTGGCCTCAGCCTGTACACCAAACTACTTCCAGTTTGAAGAGGCAACTAAGAAAAGGCTGGAAGAAAGGATGTATTATCTACCCACTTCCAGTGGGAGATGTAAGGTCAAGTGACCTGACCAAAACTGCCCACCGAGTCTATGGCTGAGTGGGGAATCTAATCTGGATATTCCAACTCTCACTTTGATGTCTTAACCATAAAACCACCCTTCCTCAGTCTTATTCATATTCTTTTCATTCTAGAGACAGTAAACTGCAAGGCAGGATTTTTCAAAAAAAGTCTTATCCTTTTGAAGTGCCACTAAACATGTTTGAAGATCTGACCTTCCTGCAAATGCTTAAGTGGAAAGTGAAAAATCTGTCTCAGTTTACCTATGCAATGCATTTGAAAAATCAACACAGAACAGTTGCTTTGATGATTCACTGCTTAAGTAAAACTTTGAAGATGACCAAAATTTGCAAAGTCATAGAGCAAAGACAGACAAAGTAGTGAGTATTCTGCTCTCTTCCATTTCTAGTCAAATATAGTTAAAAAGAAGATCCAATACCTAACACTTAAGTATTAAAAAAGTGGCAGAGTTTTCCGGGTTTCAAAGTATTGCTTTTCTTATATTGAGGAAAATAAAGCATAATTGTGATGTAAAATTTTCTTTTCTGATACAATTATCTTTTGGCAAAACTAACACTTTGTACAAAATAAGGTTATTCTAATGAATCTATTCAATCTCATCTTCATAATCATGGTATCTCCAAGGAAGAAAATTAATTGGATGAAGTTAAATATCCCCTTTTCATGTCAACAAAATTGGTTTTTCTGGGGATTAAAGGATTAACGTGGTGTTAAATCCCTAAAGAGGTTAAAAACACTTTATTATTCATTACAGAACACAAAGATTGGACTGTTATTTTGTTCTTATGACACTGTTTGTCATTTCACTGGAAGAAGAAAAAAAGGCCAGGAAAACACTAATGATTTAAAAACCCAAGTCATGCACAATTTTTAAAAGAGTGTTGAAATTAGTAAACTTTTTTTAATCACATATTATCAATCTATTTAAACAATAAATACTTGAAGTTTTGGGATTATATTAAGTGTACCTTTAGGCGAGGAACAGGAGATAATACAGAATGAAGTTCTTCATTGATATGTTAGAATTTCAGGTAACTCCACAAGTATTCCCAAATTACTCTTTTCTTTATCTTTCTTAAAGCTACAGAATGAAGAAAATGTTCCATTAACTCTGCGTTCTGAAGGAATTCTTACTGAGAGGAAGGTTCTTTAAGTAGAAGAATTAATCCACAAAACACTTTCTTCATCATTCTGGGACTGATCTTATTAAAGTCAGGGAGAGTCTTTCCAGTATCTTCAGTCAGCAATGGAACAAGTCCTAAGAACTGTGCTTGGTCAACATCATTAAAACCTACATTTTTTTAATCTGCTACAGAAGCAAAAATTTACACTAAGATGTTCTTTTGTTTGACTACCTTTATTAAATTTAAATAGATAAAATACTGCTTGTGTTAACAGCTCCTTTTACTGTCCTTTTGCCACTCCTACTTTGGCTGAGCGAATAGCTCAGAATTGAACAGTGCCAAAAGCGGGATCACTGTATGGATTTCCTGGTGGAATCCAAAGATGAAGTTCTAAGGGCTGTGAGATGGGAATGTGGCTTTAAAACACCCAGATTCATGGTGTCCTGGCACAGCCAGCAGTACTAGTCAGTGGGCCAGACATATCTATAGAGATGGTTACATTTTGTAAGTGCTCCTAGCACATGAATGGATTCCCCAGACACAAACCCCCTGCCTCTGCCACAGTCCTCACCCCAAAAACAAAGTTCAAAATGTCTGTTTCCACCAGCTCAACACATCTCATGGAAGAAGTTTGCAGTTTGGAAGCTGCTTCACAGAAACTTCACTGACACGAGTGAAGTGTCGCTTGTGACACTGACTAGCAGCATCTGGAAGAGTTCTCTCCAATCCAATCTGCCAATTAGCAGAGATCCACGCTGCAGGGAGCAGGGAGAGGAGGTGTGTGTTTGTAGGCATGCCTGCTGAAACACAACACACAGCCAACTCTGGCTTCTGATTCCTTCCTAGCTGGGGAAGCTCTGGAGAAGGTTCTTGGGCACTGAGGAAGGTCTACATGGAAGAAGTAGAAAGAACCAAAACAGGCTGATATTTATCTGTTGCAGTGAGGCTTTGGCTTAACACTGCTTCACTAACAAGACACAGGGCTTGGATCCTTGGTGCCAATACACCACTCTTGAAGAAAAAGTGCTTTACAGCAGGACTTTAGTTTCTGGGAATTTGCCCCAGCATCTAATCTGAATTAAATAGTAGAGACTGTGAACCCCCCCAGTGTTTTATTGCACACACAGGCCCAGCCAAGGTGTAAGTTCAAGCCAAAATATACCAAAACCCAGCTGCATAATGGGTGTTTTAGACAAAAATTAACACTAACTATAGGGAGAGCAAAATAGAACTCCAGAGGTATGGGATGGGGGGAAAGAGAATGTTTTCAAAGATTCAAAGAGTAATGGAGGATCAGAGACGTGGAGACATGGGAAGGTTGTTCCAGATGGCAGGAGCTGCAGAGTAGCTTGCTCAGAGGTGCTCAGTCTCTAAGTGAATACCCTGTGGTTAAATCCCCATCAGTATTTTGGATATAAAAGCAAAAGCTTACGCTATGCTTTCCTCCCAGACCTTGCTGTTGTTATGAAACTATCCCAGTCCCATTTCCTCAGCTGATGTCACTCTGATTAAAGTGGTGAATTCCTATGTCTCCCACTGCTCCAGCTCTTTTCTAACCTCAGTGTCCAACTCAGCCAGCCTCATGCTGCCATCTCCTCTACAGAGGTTTTAGTTCAGGCTTCAGCTAGTGAAAAAGGAATGTCAAAGTACAAATAACTGAGAAATGAAAAAGTAGCGCCAAAATACCACAAGAAAGCTGATCTTGGAGCAGTTCCAAGCTGAACCAGAACAGGAAATTCTAAAAGCATCATAATAGATATTATTTTCTTGGTATCTCCTGCCAAATTTTGGCAGTCCAGTAAATAGGAATAAATTGACAAACTGGGAGCTTATCCACTGAATGCAAGCTTTGACCCATATTAGTTATACCCGTCTTTAGTCAAAATTCAGCTCCACAAAACCCCTTGGGGCCTCTTCCAGTCCTGCTGCTTTGATGTCTGGATAAGGAAGATTTATACTTGGAGCTCCTGGAGCATCTTATATGGTTCAGTTTTCAGCATTGAGTGAGTTTTCCTAATTCACATCTCATTTATTATAATAATATCTATATGACATGATATGATATTACATGCATAATATATTACACATATTATAATACAATATACTATATTAATGAGGAAATGTTCTGCCCTCCTAGTCCACTGCAGAGGAAAGTCTTTTCCATGTCTTTCCCAGCAACAAACACTGTCTTTACAGCTTTGTTTCAGGAGACTGATAGCAAAAGGAAAGGGATGATGCTCCATGGAAACTTCCCTTGTGCTGGCCATTGTCAGCAGCTTGGAAAGTGCTGGATCCCTGGCACTCAGGATCCCGTAGCTGTAATTATACCAAAGTGTGCTGTATCACCCCGGCACGATGTAGAAATAGATGCTGACTACTCCCCACACAACACGTACATTTTGAAAGAGGTAATTTCAATATTCACACCTCTTAAAGAAAGGGGATAATTTTAGAGTGAGGTAGAGAGTAAAACCACTGATGTGTACTGAAGGTAATGCACATTCTTTGGCTCTTTGTCGTGCTCAGCAGGTGGTAATCAATGACCTGATGAGATTAGTGAGACCTTTAACATTTCAGAAAGGAGTTTAGGAGCCATGAAAAAGTCTTAAAATTGACGAGTATTGCAGCAAGCTCACCCAGGGCAAGAGCATATTGCAGTCATTTTTTGTTTATCTCATCCCTGACAGTAGATATCAAACTTGTAATGCATTTTGTAAAAATAATAAAGTATCAACACAATACTCCTACAAGCCTTTTCTTTTTGGCTAATGATGGATACTCTTTTTAAATCAAAAACTATCTGGACTTGCAATGGAGAAAAATAGAAACCCAGAAAGTTGTCTCTTGGTTTTAAAGCTGTGCTGGGTTCACCTAGCAGTGCTGATTTCATAGCAAAGAATAAGCACTCATGAAAGAGAGAAGAAATTTTGAGGGTAAATATATTTGCTGGTGTATTAACGACAGCAATATTCTACAGTGATGACTGCTGTAGTTTTCTCCAACCCATGGATCAGCTTGACTATCAGCTGCTTTTTCCAAAAGGTAGTGAGCCCTGGATGCAGTGACCCCTTTCACTTTGCTCAGTTGCTGTATCCCAGAATTAGGCACATTGGAAATAATTCAGTACTGCTTTTCCTGGCAAACAAATCTCTTCAAGTGCTACAGGAATAATAGATGAGTATGAACAGAAAGAAGGTCGTTTTTCTGTCTGGAAGCTGAAAAGAATTGTATGGGGTGACCTGTTTTTTGTAGCTGCTTTGCGTGAGTTTGGAGTGCACCAATTTCAGACTAAAAGTCTGACAGTGAAGCTGGTTTGAGATTTCATCAGGATTCAGAGCTGCAAATGTCTAATGACTATGATAAGTTTCAGTACCAGAATGGAGAAATTCTCACAGGACCAACAGTTGCAGTCATCGATGAGATTTGATCTGAGTACATACATTTCTGTCTAGAAACAAAAACAGTTGCAAGCACAAAATGCATGTCAACTCCTGCCAGCTGAACCTAGGAAATGTCCTGCTTTTGTCCATAAAGGGTGAGGGATTTACAGAAACATTACAGCCTAAATTTCTTTGAGATTGGGTTTGTTTCTAACCATACACTTTGCAGGAAATAATTGGAAATGTGAACGTAAAGGGATAGAACTTAAAAATTCCACTGATGTTGATCAAATGATACTGACTCATATAACTATAATTCAAAGGCTTCAGCAAGCTGCCACGTCAGAATAGTCTCTATCCTCACTAACATAGGAGTATCCAGCTCCTGGAGCAGGTGCTGCTTCTGCAATAGTTCCAGTCATCTTCAGGCATTCATTAACAAAAGCTGTATTTAAGGAGAAACGTGTTCTTTATGTGTTTGTGCTACGTAACGAAAAAGTTAAATTTTGTGTGGTAAAGGGAGCCTGAATTTTCCTTAGTTTCTATTTCCGTAACCGAAATCCACTGCATTGCATTTTTAATCAAGTTGTTCACAAGTGTGGGGTTATTTAGTTCTCTTGCAGGTTATAGGTTATGCCAAAATCTGGGCTTCGAAAACTACAGAGGAAGATAAAGAAATAAGAGTCAACGATGGTTGAAAACCATTTTTGTTTGTGTGAATATTAAATATAGAGAACCGTTAAAGAGGAGGTAGATGCAGGTTTTTTCTGGCAAGGTTTATGGTCTATAAGTTTAATTTGGGGCAGTTTTCTTGGAAAGAAGAGAAGAATGTAGCTTTTCTCTCTAATTTATGCAGAATCAGCTTCCAGCCACCTGGAGTTAAGATGGTGGATATGGTTACACCTCTGGTATGCGACAGGATGTTTGAGGAAAAGGGAGTGTATTTGAAACCCCAAAATGGGACAGAAAATAAAGACAGACTGGAAGATCAGGACTGAATTATTAAGTGACATGAATGCAAAAAACGACACTTCTGGGAGATTTAGATAAAAATAAGATTTGGATTCTGTGCAGTTTTAAATTGCATTATTGGCCTTTTCCCCAGCAAATAACCCAGAAAAACCTCACTTAGTTTGCCAACACTCTGGGATGATTCTCTACATGAAAGCAAAGGCTTCTCATAAGAGAGAGAAGACTTCTCACAAGAGAATAGGCTGCTTCCTTCAAAATTAGGCCCTTTGATTTATTTTTCCTCTCTCACATAGCCACAATGAAACTACTTCAGTTCTTGGCCAAATATGAGTAACCCATATTGAAGAGTAGAAACATTGGACAGATAAAAGCAGGTCCCAGATCAACATTTCCACTACCAAATGAGGTAAATCTGATTTTTAAGGCTAGCTTCCGATCTGAATTATCCTAAAACTAAGCTGTTAAATGGCAAGGCAGCCAGTCCAGACAGGGATTTTGGCAGTTCTGCAGGCTGTTTACTGCACTGCAGCCACACTGCCTGCACAGACCTTTGCATCAGCTGCAAACACAAGCTTCAAGTGAGTCCTGTGCCTGAGACGTGTGGCAAAGGCACACTGTGTTTTGGAGCAGCTGGACAGAGAATTATGCATATATAAATATACATATAATTTTATCCGCATTATTCCTTGAGCAGCAAGACTCCAACACTTATTCCTGTCCTTTAGCAGATTCTCACATTTGCCCTGAGCCCTGTGCTGCTCCAGTGGGACTGAAACCCTCAGAGAGGCCCCACAGTTTAATGCTGGTGTTGGTGCACCTATGCTGCACTTCAATGCCAGTTTGCCATCCCCACCCTTTTCACCATGAAACGCCTCTAGAAACATCTGTAAGGGTGGCAGGTGTCAGAGTGTATTCAAGAGTCCTCTGTTTGGAGGATGAATGGGACAATAATCCCTCTGCCTCTCCCTTGCATACTCTCAGTCACGGCTCTGCGATGAGCAGCTGAAATGTTTTTCAGCAACAAGCACATGAGTGGAAAAATTTTAATTGACTTCAAAAGTCCTTGAATCTGGGTCATAATGTGCAAGTGAACTTTGGACAGTAAAATCCTTAGGGCAGGAACATCAAGTTTTATTGACCTGACAGTCACTTAAACCTCCACCCACTTGGAGCATTACAGAAATGATCAGTGTGAAGATCCCAGCAGTGCAGCACTGCCTTTGAACATCCCTGTCTCTGGCCATGGCTCACCTGAATTAAAGGTTCAGCAGAGCCAAAACTCGGTCATATTGATAGATCCCAGGCACACAGTTCCACCTGACCACAAAAACACCCCAAGCCATTACAGAAGGAAAAAGATCTTGCAGCATTACACAGAGGACAATAAAATTGGTCAGATCTTCCACACCCTTGTCTTTGCCCTGCTGAGAAGAAGGGGTTTGGGGGAGCATCTCTGCACTGCATAAGGAAAAATGAACCTGCAAGGAAATGGAACAGAANGTGTTTCTTCCCTCAATGTGGGCAGCTTCCTCCAAGGGCACGGCTCAAACATAGAACTCTGGGCTTTCATCTCGAGTTCCGAGACTGCCTGGCGGGGCTCCAAACCCCCCTGGACAGTCAGAGGGACACTCTGGGCTGCCACACAGAACCTCCCTCTGTGCCAACTCACAGAAATCAGGGACAGCACCATTTTTTTGGCTTGTGTAGCTCTCTCGCTTACAGAGGTGGGCCTTTTATTAGAGGTTGAATTGAGAGCCTCCAAACAATCAGACAGTTCTATCAAACCCACCCCCTGTCAGGTTTGCCTGGAGAACCAAACAGAACACTGCCAGCAGGGCCCCTGACACCATCCCAGGGGGGAAAAGTGAGAATTGTCTTGCTGGGCCTACATACCTTGCAAATTTATCACGCACAATACAAGCTGCTTAATTTTAAATTTAAATTATTACACTTTAATTGTAAAATAATTGTTAATTTACCTGCTATTTTAATATTTTTAATTTAGGAAATAACATCTAAATCTAAAAGAAGCCTCTCTCATAAAATCAGCTTTGATACTGGTCCATAGATTTAAAGCTATAAAGTGTTCTGTTGGCCAAGGAGAAATCATTATTCCAGCCAAGCCACAATAAATTTCTATGTTGTAGTTCCTAAAATATTTTCCCGGAATTTATGGCATCATTGGAACTTATTCCTTACATTTTTTAAACACATAACTGTATTATTTTGCCAGTAATTTTATGTTTTGCACTAAATCACTGGGTTATGAATGTTCCCATTCTTTTTAGACTTCGTCTTTTGTAAATCAAATTAATCACAATTTAGAAGTGCATAAACTTGATAGGACATTTTTATAACTTTGTTGAGCGTTTCAAACTGGGTGTACACAAAACCCATTAAAATAAGAAAATATCTTGAATCAATATTATTTGAGTTCATTTATCAGTGGTGTAGAATAAATTACGGTTTCTAGAATCTGATTTAGGCCACTGTACAGCTTCAGTGACGGCCACAAATCACGTACACACATACAGATTTCCTTACATCTCCCCAGTCTCCTCTGCAAAGAAATCTGTTTCCTCTCTGTCCACTCAGCCCTCTCAATTCCCAGCCTTTCTGCACTCTGAGCCTTTGTTTTCTATTAAAACAACACGCTCCACCACTTGGAGGAGAGCATCAAGAATTAAGAAGTCTGTGTGCTCCTTTGGTGTTGCCCTAGAATTATCTTTCCATACAAGACCTAACTTTCTCTTTCTTCAACTTCTGCAGCTGTAAAATGCCAAACGTCTGCAGCCAAAGAGAGACAGAGATTTATTAACCTAAGCCAGACTTTGAGATATGCAGAGGAAATTTCTGCTGAGCAGATGCCCCGCAGAAGGCATTTGCAGCACCTAAAATTAACTTAACTTTCCTTTTCAAGGCACTGAGCAGCCTGTAGGACCTAGTGCAGCTCCCAGTTCTGCTGCTGATGTTATTTCAGGCACAGCTCTTGCTTACCCTCAGTGGTAGAGTTTCAATACATTCACCACTCTCAACAATTGCAGCAATCAGGAGGAATAGCAGGGAACAGCTTGGAGAGGGATTTTTTTTAAACACAGGGTGCAAGTCCCACCGGGCAAAACCAGCCCAGCGAGGTGCTGAGGGTGTTGTCCACAAAAATGGACTCATGAACTGTATTAGTCCACTCTGATCTCCTCGGATTTCCAGCAACAGCCCGTTTTAGGTCCTTGTAAATCTCACACAAACAGTCTTTGATGAAGTCCACAAGCACACTGAAATTCCTGTCGTCTTTCTTGCCCTTTTTGATGAGCACCTGATTTGTCAGTGTGCATTCCACAGAGCTGCTGCTGTCCCAAGAACCATTGCAATCCGAAGTTAATTTGGATGGTATTTGGACTATAAAACCTGGAAAGAAGGATTTGTGTAGGATACACTGAGAAACTTGTGACAAGGACAACACAGCAGCAGCTGGTGCAATAAAACTTATACTGGAAGATTGTTTGAAGGAATAAAGCAATTCAAATCATTTACCTGACAAGCAAAAATGTGTTTTACCTCTGTACATCTCAGTGATCTGATTTTTAATCAAAAAAAAAAGATAAAATAGTGAGAAGTAAGTATATATTCAATGTGTAATTCATATAAAATATATAAATACACAAATATATAGATATGTAATTTTTATTGAGATATTTATCTATGAATAATTATGTGACTTTTTATTCAGACCACTCAGGGAAAAAAGTCAGAATGGTAGTTCCAGAAAGAAACTCTTCTTACACTGAGTCTATCACACATGATCATGGAAAATCTGTCAGGTTTGGTATCTATTACCAAAGGGCTTGCACAGCAGCACTGGAAATGTCCACGTCAATGCCATGTCTGAGGTATTGTCCCACCTGGGCAAGGTCCTTGTCTCCTGGGTGGGCAGGTCCTAGAAGGGAGCAGGACACCTGGCAGCAACAGCACGTGCAGAACCAGGACCAGCAAGTGCTGTGAGCCTTTGTTAAACCTGACAGTTTAACCTACTGCTGAAAAAGGAATTTATGGACTTCTAGGCTTGATTTAAATCACTGATTTGTGGCTTTCATTCTATCCCCAGCTCTTCCCAGTGAAAGTCTTTGCATTAACAGCTCCACTTTTCTTAGCTGAATTTCTTGGTGGACATTCCCTACATAAAGCATTAACCAGGCTCTTTATTCAAAACCCACTTTTTGCCAGTGCTTTACAGTCGTGAGGCATTTCCAACATGGCAGGGTAAAATTTTTCAGAAAAAAAAAATACATTCATCAGGAAATGTCATTTTGTGAGCCGACATAGAAATATGTGAAAATTCAGGTCAAATTCAGCAAATAATTTGAAAACAGCAAGGTAGAATAGACAAATAATGGCTAAATATTTTACTCAAATATTTTATAAATGAAACTTTTGATCTGCTGATGTCATATCATTGCCTTATCTTACAAGATTAGCTACTTTATTAAAGAAATATTTTAACAACACTTTAAGAGTAAAACCAAAATCATGAAGTTGTTTATATTAAAGCTGTTGAGTCCAAAAAATAATTTTAAGCAACTTCATGAAAAAAAGAATTTTAAAAAGACTGCAGGAAGTAATTGTGGACAATGATCCCCTCAATCAACTATTTTGATTTGGTGATTTAATAGGAGGTGGGAATGGGAAGAAACCTTTTACCCATCTCATTATTACCCCAGACCTGCCTCAGTACTGAACCATGAAACCAAGGATGAGCAATCATCACAATTGACACTGGCACAGCAATAACAGCCAAGATCTACCTGAGCCTCCAAAAGTGTGTGAAGCTCTCATCCAAGGACTGGTGCACGCTGAATCTGGTTTTAAGAAACCAGGCAACACAAAATGAAGGTTCAAACTAAAGCTTTTTCCTCATACAAGTAGTACCACATATTTCAGCTCCCCACAATATGTTAGAAAAATTATTGCATTGTGAGACTGCATTTAAATGATGTGCAATATCTGGAATGAGGTGCAGGAAATGTCAAGGACATTCATTTTATCACTGCTTCGTAGGATGCCCCAAGAAGAGACATGAGTGAAAACCTGAGAGCAGATAGGTGCATGAAAAATGGATTTCTTTCCCTTCCTGTTCAGAAATCCTGAAGCACAGCTTCCTCACTGCACCACAACTGCTCCTGACTAACAGCAGTAGGCAAAAGAGATACTGAATGAGAAGAAAAAAATTTAGTATTAGCTTTATTATCAGAGTTACAGCTGTTTAGTTGAGTGTGAAGAAAACTTAATCCTAAGTAATTTCTTTTTCTCACACTCCTGGAAGAGAGACTTCTCATGCTGCAAAGGCACTGCACTGCCCACAACACAGCTGTTAGCACACACTTGGATAGCCTGTGTACATTCTTCTTAGAATATTATACAGCCAACTCATTCATTGTTTTTTAGAAGTTCATGAATTGGCAAATGAAAAAGGGGGAAACAGAAACACAACAAATCTTAGGAAAAGAATCTAACGTCAAACACTGTGCAAAGCCAGAAGGATTTTATATCATTTGAAAAATCAAGGCACCAGGAGAGGTGTCCATACATAATCCTGCAGTCCATGCTGGGTATGGTTTACCAAACTATCAGCAACACATAAACCTGAGGGGAATCTTATGTTCTTCACAACATCACACACTAACTCCTTACATTTTTAAAATAGATCCTAAGTGATCTTGCACTCTCCCTCTGCCTTAGGAGCATTTCACCCAGCATAGGTGGTATCTGGAATACCTGAGGATCTGACTTCCCCTTTGCAACCCTTGGTTTTACCCACTACTGAAACTCATTCCACCACCAAGACTCCCATAAATCTAATTACCGATGTGCAGACTCGGCTCAGCTAAGAAGGCAGGTATGTCTGGCAAAAGAATGATAACTGCGAAGAGAGAGAAATAAACTTTATCCAAGCAACTGACAATGATTTGTCAAGCTTACCCGAGCCTTGCACTCACTCAGTGGTAGGAAGCAGCTAGACAGATCTTAGACTGAATCCAGCCCTTATTCTGCTCTTAGGTTAACCAATATGTTATACCTTGAAAACAACGCTTATGTAAGTGAAGTTACAGAGGACTCATATTTCATATGTAGGGAAACAGCTGCTTTTTTAATTTAAAAAACCTAAATTAAATCATAACTTAAAAGCTGTGTTCCGTCATCTGTAGAACATGCCAAATCATATGCCTGAAATATAAAACTGATGCTGAAATTCTGGTAATATTTAACATGTTCTTTATGAAGAAAACATTCTTCTTGAGCTTGGAAACTGACTGAACAATAGCAGCTTTAGGACCTCCAAAGCCGAAGGCGCACAGAGGTTATGAGAATGTGTCTGCCCAAAACTACAAATCAAAAGAGTAACAACAATACCATATGTTACAGAACATAAAGTATCCTTCACAAACACTATAAAACCCCCACATATCTCTGCCTCGAGAGTCCCACTGGCCAGTGGAAGGTTGTGTTTCATTATGCTATCACCATATAAGAACATTTTTTCTCCATTTTTAATGGTATGCCGAAAACCTAGTGGTACCACTGAATGACCTTTGGAGGGGTAAGATTAAGTAGTACTGACAGAAGATTGTCTTTGGCCTAATGCTTTTTAAAAATGCAGAAGCTGATTTCATAGAGAGTGATTCCAGCTGTCTTTAAACTGCAGCCAAAAATGGTCTTTAATGATGTTAGTTTGGGGTGGGGTTTTTTTTTCTTTTGTTTGGTTGGTTTTTTGGTTTTTGGTTTTGGGGTTTTTTTTGTTTTGTTTTGGTTTGGTTTGGTTTTGGTTTTGTTTTTTTAATTTAGGGAAGGTGCATGGATTTGCCTACCCCCATAAGATCCTTTTCTTATTAGAGTACTTCTCCTCACCCAGAAGTACTGCAGGTTCTTGTGCTCTAAGGTATTACAATAAGTAAAGAAACAGACACATCCAGATGGGCACAGAGACCCTGCACCCAAACAGGGAGGAGAGGAAAGGGGTGACCCTCCTTGTTCAGCTGCACAGAGCCCCCAGGCTTTGGGATTTAGAAACCACGTTACTGGGTGAAGAGCAATATGGGAGAAGGGCAGTTTCTCCCACACCTCACTTCAGCAGTGGGAAGGTTGCACTGGAGTGCCACCAGTGCCAACAGATTATTTCTTCTCTTCTTTGCAAGAGAGGGTGATGCCTTCAAGCATCTACAGGTCACAGCTGGAGCTGGCCTGGTTCTGCTCCTGTAAAGGCACAGAGAGCTTGGTCATTCTTTCAGCATGGACTCCTGCAGCAGTGGGACCTTTATGAAACCCTGAACTAAAAGCAGTGAAGATATTCCTATAGTACATTTAGGATCCCTCTAAAATCAGTGAATTAAGCTTTACATCAGTCCCAGGAGAAAGGACAAAGAGACACAGAGTAGGCCGAGCTTTGAGCTGTAAAGTGTCTGCCCCTGGGGCCTGGGTTAAAGTGTGCACACACAGAGCCTCATCCTGCACGTAGCTCTTTGCTGACAAAAGAGAGAAAGAATATATTCTCTTCTGAGAAATATTAACAGAAAACTATCTAACTATTCACTAAACATAAACTTTATCAATAGCTCCCCCCAGTTTTAGGAAGTGTCTGGAATACTCTTAAAGAGCTTTTTAACCAGAAGATAATGAATAACAAAGCTGTCAGCCTTTCTTTCCTGTATTGATTTCAGAGAGATTTTCCTTACTCCATTAAAATTGCCTTTTCAGATTCCCAGCAGGAACATTCAATCTTGCTCAGCAGAACTTAATCACAGCCTATGTCTGGTTTACATGGAAGCTTGGGCAGACACTTTCAATACGGTTATGAAAAGAGAAATTCCCAGATTGCCTATACAAACACTGCAGTCACATACTAACTTGTGGATTCCTCTGTTTACTTCGTCTAATCAGAAGAAAAATTATGCAAAGACAAAATAGAAAAAGTTGTAACTACATGAAAAAAACAGAGCAGAGCATTCCTGCAGAACCTTCTCAGATCTTCCAGGAGGAAGAAGGCTAGAAGAGGCATTTACAGATATTCCCTGTGCTCAACTTTTATCTCTATTCTTGGACTTAGCAATACAGAAAATTACAACTTCGAGCAATTAACAGTAATTAAAAGTGTTATAAACATTGTGGGTGCTAGAGAGGAAAGCTTTGGTGTACCCATTTGGAGAGGTTTTATATCTGGGAGGTGGGTTGGAGATGGGAAACACTGTTCAGGTTTCCCTGCAGTATGGCAGATCTGAAAGGAAATTTCTGCACAGTTCAGCCAAGCCTGGCACTCCTCATACCCGGAGCACAACCTCTGAACAACGTCCCCTTTCTCTGCCTCATGCCACATGGACAGACTTATCCCTAGACAGGCCTGAGGAGAGACAGCACAACAAGAAATCCTTCCAGGCTAGGACTTAAACCCTTGAATTTCTGATTGAACTGCAGATTACTGTGGCCATATGCTGCCTTTCCACACCAGGTGGAATACACTTTATCAGATCTGCCATTGCCAAGACAGCTATCATTTTACACTTCTAAAAGATTTATGCCTCAATTGTCTTCTTTCTCGCAGACAGAGGGTTTGTCTATGTGGGAAATTTGCTGTGCAGTAAGCCAAGCCATATGCTTTTCCACAGTAATGCTCTGAATGCACACTTCGAGGGAAGGGTATTGTTACATGGGTGGGTTTTTTGAGGCACTCTGACAGAATATATGGTTAAATTTGGTGTAGAGAAGCTACGTAAAATTCACAGCCTCCCATGCCACAGACTGACTTTCTCTGGTGAAAGTTGGTGTAAACACGCTCCCGTAAAACCAGCTGAGAGAAAAAGAAGGTGTTAAGATCCAGCCTCCCTCTTCATTGCTCTTCCCCTCTCCCTGTGAAGGTTCTAGAGCTTCCCTAAGTGCAACTCCTTCACGAGTCTGGCAGACCTGAGGATTATTGCTGTGGTCAGTAATCAGACAAAGCAAAAAAAGATATTTCAGCATTAATGGAGCTGAAGCCCTTTGGGCCTACGAGCAAAAGAGGAGAGAGAGCAAGTCCAAAAACTCTGGCAGGGTTTTCCACTGGAATAAAGCAGTTTCACCACAATAATGGGCTCACTCATTTCTGCCACATGGGTATAACATAAACATAAATGATATAAATAATGTCATACTTGGGAGAGTCTCCGAGCAGACCGAAGGAGCTGAGCTGGACACACGATAGACGCTCGGGGGCTCAGGGCTGTGAGGGCTGTGAGGGGCACAGGGTCACAGCAGCACTGCTGACCCTCAGGCTGCCCTTACTGGCATGGGGGACAGGCCGAGCTCTCTGCAAGCCAGGCTTAAGAACTGCTGATTTTAGTTTCTTCTGCTTTTTCTAATTTTTAAGTGTCCTTTTCCTTGCATGCTGACAGCTGAGCAGCATTTATCCCTTTCACAGAGTGATTCCCTCATCTCAGAGCTTCCCTCTGGAGCTGTCTCTGGAATTCTACCCGAGCCTGTTCGCTCTCTTGTCCAAACCCTCTTGTCCAAACCCTTCCTCCAAAGAGGAAGAGGCATGTCAGGACGGAGAGTGTGGCCTTCATGAGGGGAGCCTGCTGGAGTGTCTGCTCCAAGAGGGGCTGACATGAGGTGCCACAGCCAGACCCGGGGCCAAGGCAGCCCCAGGAGATCCATCACACAGAGCAATAGCACAGCTCTGCCCTGTCATGGCCAGACAAGCCCTTGGGAAGTATCTTCTTGTGTTTGCAACTGGAAAGTGGGCAGTTCATCAGAAAAAAAACCCCATCCCTCACTGCAGCTAACTGAATAAAGAAAAGCATGGACCAGGGTGGGCAGATTTATCTTCGAGAGCACCCACATCCATTTAGTCCCAGTAAGAGGTAATTCTGAGGGTTGACTGGAGGTATTGCACTATCACATTTATGGCAGTGCCACGTATGGAGAGCACAAGGAGTTGCTGTGCCAGGTACTGTACATTATTATTATTTGTACTAGCACCGTGCCAGGAGCCAGGTGCTGTACAACATAAACCAAAAAGTAATTCTCTTCTGCAGACAGGTTACAGAATAATACCAAAGGTGACCATCCCTGACCTGGACAGCTTAGTCTAGATCAGGACAAAAGAGAACACACATCAGATATCAGGGTTAAATAGAATATTTGTTTTCTTCACAGATAGGGTCTTTGTCTAACAGGAGTCAGGACTGCAACCCTTGGAGAAAGCCAGAAGGTAGGGAGAGAACAGACACCTTTATCACACTGTGTTTGTTCAGGGTCCTTTTTGAAACATTTTATCAGAGACATCAAACTGCTGAAGAGAAAACTGCTTGGAAACCAGTTGTGAAAGTTTAGTCCTGCAAGTGGTAGAAACGGCCACAAGACTCAGAATTAGACACACAGACTTTACTCTGAGTCAATCCTTCCCTTTGCAAATACACATGCAAACACTGCTTTGGTCATACACTGAAAAAGCAAACGTTATAAATATCTCTTAAAGCCCAGTAGTTTTTTCTTTTGCAGGTGAAGTCTGAAGAACACATTCCCAGGCAGACAGAGGCTCTCACTGCACTTGTGTGTGAGGTCAGGTCTCAACACTGCCTGGTAGCTTCTCCATGGAACTGGACCTTTAAATCCTTTAAAGAAAATGGATTTATCATATTAATTTCACAGCTCTTTTCTGAGGCCTGAAAGTTAGGGGGAAAAAGAATTCCAAACCAACATATTAAGTTTAGAGCTCTGTTTTTATGTCAAAACTGTAATTTATCAAGAATCCTTAAACCAATCCTTACATTTCTCACCACCTGCTGCAGCCAAGTGAGATCTAAATTTAAATAAGAGCAAAAAAAGAGGAAGAAAAGGTAAATATTAGCAATTTTTGGGGGGAGGATGTTGCTATGATGTAGTGCTTCAGTCATTGGTGGAAAGCTAATCTGGGATAAATGGCATCAGGAAGCTATAATTACTTCTTCAGGGACAATATCAAGCTGGTAGACCTGACTGAATGGAAGGGATGAAACAGGAGAAAAAATTGAAGAATTGACTTCGGGTTTTCCTTTTTCTTAGGCATGCAAATTTCAGATCTTAATGTTTGAAATTACAGTGATTTCAAAATGAGTAGCAACAAAGCATAGGATTGTAACGTGATTTATACATTCTTTGTCATAAAGACTTGCTGCCTCCTTCACAACTGGAAAGCAATATTTGAAGCCTCTAAGGTAATTTCATTAAAAATTTGGACCTTATAGATAAATGATATTCTTTTTATTTTCTTAAGAAGATCCTTTAAGGCTTCCTTTGTCAGAATGAGAGTCTTCATGACAGAGATTTTCAAAGGAAAGCTGTAGTAAAGAAAAAAATCTTCTTTTTTTTTTTTAATTATAGAAAGCATGCCAAAAGTCTCATCAAAAGAACACTAAAATTCATAATAAAATACGCATAAAACATCAACATTTGTTTCAATTTTTCAGACCATGCTACACCTTATTTACCAGGAAATCTGAGTAAAAACAACAGAAATGCTTGTAAAAACCTTTATAAAAATCTGTTTGGCATGTCTTCCTTTTGATTTGCCTGAATGCAAAAGGCAAGTTTGAGAAATTTGGGGTTAGGGAAAAACATGCCCTAGGAAAATCCATTCAAAGCCCATTCCTGATGCCCCTGGGTTTTGCTACGTGTCCCTCCCCCAGCTCCCTTCATCTTGGTGCTCATTGTCATTTATCTCAGCCCCACACGCAGGGCCCGAACCAATGAACTGCAGTTTCACCATTGTCCCCATAAGGTGACGGATCACAGTCCCAGTCTTTTACCTGCCTAATCCTTTCTCACAGAGGGATGCCCCTAATTCTAATTAACTGAGTGCCTTTGGGTCCCTAATCTATGCAAAATCCTTTTCAAAATTTGTACTGGTGAAAGTGCCAGAGAACTATGTATGTGCTGAGATCCTACAAGAAAAACAGAATTTTCTTACCTAGACATAGGCTTTGTGAGTATTTCTTGGTGTGTGTGAATCTTGCACTTTTAGTATAGAAAGTGCAGGTTATTTGACAATGGAAGGCCCCCCTCGAAGGAGTCTAGGGCTGGTTTTAAGATGATGAAGGCATTCTGTGGCTAAAACCAAAATATTTTCTAGGGCAGGGTGGAGAAGCCAAAGACTAAAATTCTTCTTGCTGAAAGAGAGATTCAGAGACGGTCTCAGGCTGCTTGTAGAGGCTGGCATTGAATAGCATCTAAGCAGCAAAAAAAGAAAAAAAGGAGCACAAGGAGAGTCCCCAAAAGACAGGCTCTCCTGGACAAGCCTTCAGGTGTCATCACTTGGCATAGGTGAAAGCTGAGGTACCAAAGCTCACACCTCCAGGGCTGGGCATCCTGGCTGGGCAGCATTTAGGGATCTTCAACACACAGCTGTAACCTGGTTGGAGTTAGTTCTCTGTGCCTTGGGGGGAGACAGCAGAACCAGTGCTGCTCCTATGGCAGTCCCTCCTGAGATATGACAGCCCCATCCTCTCTGAAGGAGATGCTTCAGAAGCTGTACTTTAGGAAAATTAACTCTCCACCCAAATTTGGTCCTCTTTAGAAATGTATTTTACAATTCCTGGAGCTAGATCTTGACATGTTTACTCCTGGGATTTTGCCTTCCAAGAAGTTCCACACAAAGCGCTGCTCCTAATGGATATAAACAATGGATATAAGAATGTGGCTGGGAAGGAAATGTATGAAGCAACATCTATTTCCTGATGGATTTCATAATTGGTGAAAATAACATTAACAAAATACAGCTCCTCCCTCCCTCGGTGGCTCTTCGTCTGCATGCTGAGTATTGGGGGTTTACCAAAGCCCCCTTGCAAGCTGAATGAGAGCCCTGGCCTCTCCAGAGTCTCCCAAATCAACAGAATGCCTCCTCCTAATTCTTTCTCTGTTAGAATTTGTTTTGCGTGGAATTTATTTGCCCGTTTTGCATGAGCTGTTTGGCTATAATCTCAGCAGCATGCAGCCTTGCCAGATTTCAGAAAGATGAGTAAACTTCTGAATCTGATAGCGACTTCAACAGAATACCAAAAAGGGGTTTCTTTGTTCTCCATAAACAGACTATTTACTTTGATCTGGCAAAATGAATTAATGAAAGGAAATGACACCTTCCAATTTTGTGTGTGCAGGAGAAAGAGAAGTGGGCTTAATTTGGTTTGTCTTCTTTTTTTTTTTTTTTTCTCTTCCTTTTTCTAAGGATGGAGTAGGCTAAGGGGCATCCTTTCGAAAGTACAGCGCTTTTAGAAACACACAGATCTTTTCTCTGGTAAAAAGTCTCCTCAAAACACTGTAAGGTCCATGTATATGCAAGCAGTTCAGAGTTATTACAAATCTGAAATAGGAAGCTATTCACTTGATCTTTTGGTTCAATCCTATTAGGACCCCCCTGGAGCTCTAAATGGATACCAGCCTGTCACAGGCCTGTTGCTGTGACGACCCAGTCTTTACAGAACAAGAAAAAGAAATGATAGTGATTGGCAGACCTTCCTTGCCCTAGTATGTAACACAAAGGGAGACAAAATGAAGAGGAAGTCAGACTGTTATTATAGGTTTGATGCTTCTTAACCTTACAGCACCTTACACCTGGTAAGTGTCACCCAGCAAACTCAAACCCTGGGCAGACCTCTGTTACATTTCAGTATCAGGTGGGAAGAACTAAGTCAGGCATTAATTTATCTCTCCTCTTGTTTCAGTGGACTGAAATGTAAACAGCATTTGAGCAAAACTCTGTTAGCACAGAAGGAATAGACACAGAGGGCCAAGCCCTGCTGGCCTGGCCCTCAGAAGTGAGTTTAGGGGTGTAAAAGCTGTAGGTCCAGCAGGATTCAGCCCAGGGAGTAAATGAATGAGTGGCCAGCAAAGCAAGGACTGCAAGAGGGAACTCTCTACACATGCCCTGCATGAGAAAGGAAAGAATTTGATAAATTCTACCATATGGTGCCATCCTGTATCTTGTTAGCTATAAATAATAGTTTTTCTGTTTCTAGTTTTCTTCAGCTTTCCTTGGTAGCTGTGACAGATTTTCAGCAATGGGTATAAAAAAGTGCAAAATGCAGTTTCTCCATCTTTATTTTCTTTTTTTTTTTTTTTAACCAGATTTAAAAAAAAAAATCCAAAGGAAAGGAATAAAATAGGAAACTTTCCATTAGCTCAACAACATGAAAATCCAGATAAAGTCATTGTGATGTTAGAATATTGTACATTTAACTGTTCCTATCAAGAGCTGTCAACAAAAATGACTGCTTAAGAGTGATAGATGTACACCTGAATACACACTGCTGGAGCTATATCTCCATCTTACGTATGTTTTTCCTAAACCTAATATTCAATTTTTTTACTCTCACATAAGAATCTTGAAAAAAATCCCAGGAGCCAAATACCTTTCTCATAGCACCACAGAGAAAGCTCATGTAAAACTTTCACATTGTCATTCCTTTCCAGGTTCTGTTAAAAGCAATGAAGTTTTACTCATAAACTTTCAAACAGCATTTCTGACATTTGTGGTACAATCTTGTATTTAAGAGTGTCACTAAACAAATGTTTGCTTGAGTAGTCAGATGAAATCCAATAAACCGTGATCCTTAATGATGGTATAAAAGTTTGCTGCATTAGCATGCTCGAAAAATGACATTCTCTAGAGATAATAAAGGAAAGTTAAATTAGCAAGAACAGAAAATCTGGCTATATTCTGAAATGGCTTTTTAATACTTTAAGTCAGAGTTCAAAACATTCACTTTCTTGAATAATCAAAGCTGAACTTTTAAAGGTTTGTAGAAAAGCACTTACTCTTAAAATCAGATTCAAAACAATAGCCCAGACTCTTGGCTGACTCGTGCCAACGTAGCTCCAGTGACTGCAGTGGAGAGACACTGATAGAAAGCAACAGAGGTTCTGATACAACTTTTTAAGAGCTTTTTTAATCTAAAATTTGAAATAATATGCTATTGAGTCTTTTGGATGATGCTTTGGGTGTTTACAGTTACAGCTGCCCACCATTCTTCCTCCCTAACCCCTCACTTCCAAAGTGACACCCGTCCCCAAAGCAAAATGCAAAATAAATAGGTATATGTGTGATTATGAAGGTAAGGATTAAAAAACCTATCCAGTATTTCTCAAAATTTAAAAAAGCGAGGAACTCAGCACAAATTTAATCCTATAGTTTCTTTAATCTTTATACTACCTAATTTCCTCCACACCATAAAAAAGATTGTTTAATAACATGTTGAACGGAGATCTGCTTCTAACAACATATATACATACTGCCTGAAGAAGTCTGCTTTCATAAAAACAACAGAAGCTTCTCTACCTGGAACATTTGTAACATTTGCCTGAAAAAAATATTTTTTAGCCAGGACAGGAAAAGAGTTAACGGTGTCAAAAAAAAAAAAAAATTCTAAAAAGACTGTATTTCATTTTGTCCTGGAGAAAGTATGGAATATACTTCTTTTTGTATACTGGCAGTCTAAACTAATAGACTTTGCCAATCACTGCCAATTGAGAAGTTTAAATGAATGTTTCTTTTAGAGACCCTTATTCTTTAAAAAAAAAAACAAACAAAAAACAAAAAACAAAACAGAGCTTCTGTAATATCAGGAACAATAAACTGAGTCTATTTTTTTATTTTCTGATAAGCTGGATTCATGTCTATATTTTTTTTTTTCACAATGTAAAATGAGTTTTCATATGGCAGCTTTGTAATCACACACTGAGGTTTCTAAAATGAAATAAAAACTTCAGTTTGCCTGAAACTAGTATGTTTCTTTTTCTCATGTTTCAGGAATTCAGCAATTAAGCCATGCTTTGTCACAAAACCAAAATACTTTTTTTGTTATATTACCACCAAAGGCCATATAATAGATTTAAAACTCCTTATTACTAATGTGCACTATTCTGGTATGGAGAAAGGGGAAATATATGGCAGTTCCTGTTTTGAGTGAGAGATAACTGATAACACAATTTCATGACATATCTTTTAATTTTTTTGTTTAACTAATACACGTGGATTTCATGGTTTACAAAAAACTGTTTATTTTTACCCTTACTAATTTATTTTTACCGTCATTTAATGAAAAAGTTTGAAAAATAAAGAATGGAATTGCACAAAACGGCAAAAAGCAAGCACAAGGAACCTAAAATCAGATCACATCTTCTGCCTGCACTCTGCACTGCGAGAATCATTTATCCTGTAAATACAATACTTTAGAAGCCACTTGGTAACACCTTCATTTTGCTACCATTATTACAGCATTATCACCATTATTGCAGCACGACAACAGCAGCTCGCAGTGCAAAGTTGCCCTGCACTCGCCTCCTTTCGCACAGTTACCACTGCCAGCCGTGAGTACGAACCCAAACACCCGAGTTGGAGCCGGGGAGGGCGAAACCCGCGGGGTTTTTGCCGGGCGGTGCGAGCGGGAGCGGTGCCCGGCAGGAGAGGCAGGTCCCGGCCCGCGGGATGCGCAGGGGCTGGGCACCATCTCCTGGTGCGCTGGGGAACAGCCGCAGCCCCGCCGCTCTCCCGTCCCTCCCTGGCACTGATTTTCTCTCCTTTCGCCGCTTTTACACCTGTTTTCTTTTTCAACCCTTCTTTAAAACTTAAAGGGCAACAGCGACAAAATCCTTTATGCTGCCCTGCTGTCCCCAGACCCCTAAAACGCAGGGATGAAGCAGAGGGTTTTTACATTCCCTCTTGCTGCCCGTCTCTGTGGATAAAGCCAGCGCTGTGCGCGTTGCTGACTTCACACGGATCCCAGGCTGGGAAGCACGGAGACCCTGGAGGGGTGGAAGCCGCCCACGCCTGCAAGGAGAGGTACACCCCGGACTGGCAGTGCTGGTGGCATTGCCACCCGCCCGCAGCTCCAGGCAGGATCGTTTGCACTGGGCCGTTGTCACAGCTCTGTCCCCTCAGCCATAGCTGCTCCCAAGCTTTCATCATCCTGACCAGAAGGTTCCTAGAGAAACCCTCAAAGATCTGGTCTGAGGGCTTTCAAAAATGAAGAGAAATGTTTCTGGAGGTTCCAGCAGGCTCTGAGTCAGCTCATAAACTCCCGGGAGTCAGACCATTCTTGGGACAGGATAGTCCTACCACCTCTTATGGTCATTGAACAGCATCCTAGATAGCTCCGTGGGGTTTCTGACACAGTAAAAGGGGTTAAACAGAGCAAAATGCAAAAATGCAAAATCCCAGAGCTCCTGAACTGGATCCTTGTCTCTCGCATTGGCAGAGCCACTGTGTGATGGGGATTTGGCCCCAAAAGTGTAGTAAACAGTCTAGAGCAAAACAAAAGAGCTAATAAAGGGGTTTCATCATCTGCTTGGCTTTGCAATCCCAGCTTTAAACAAAACAAGACACTACCACTATAATACCAGAAAAATAAATGCTTCTCTTTCTTAGGTTCATAAAACACTCATTACCCATAATTAATCATAATGACACGCTGTATTCAGGCCTCTAGCTAGGTTCTGGCTGGAAGCGTAAAGAATTGGCTTCTCACAGCTTCCAGTGCTTTAGCCAGTATGTTCTTCGGGATGCAAAATTGATTATCCAAAATAGAAATCTCTTCGTTTCCTTTGTTTTTGTTGTGTTGAAAAACCTATTACTTAGTTGTTAAATCTCTGCATTTTCTACTTCTCTGAACAACTGGCTATTTAACTCCAGTGAAGCTAATGGGTTTGCACTACAGTGAACGTAACCTAGCACCTACAGACTCATTAAAAACTTATCTAAGGATTGACCAAAACTTGGCCTGATTCTCACTTAAGACTTTGGGCTTCTACTGAAATTGTTAATAAATTATGTATGTCTTAATACTATCTGCTGACAACAGACCCCAGGATATAATATATAATATTGATTGTAATGCAATCTCTTCTTGTCAAAATAGCAGCTGATACTATTTCTAAATATGATTCTAAGATTTAAGGGAAAACAACCCACAATGCCATAAACAGTTTAATAATAAATTTTCAAGGTATATAATAAAAAATAAAAAACCCCTTTGATTCTAAAAGTAAGAGTGCAAGAAGAAAGCAAATGTTGGTGTATATCCATCACCCCAGCCAATTGTGACACTCAAACTAAGAGTACAGTTCTGCTGGAGAGATTTTCTTCACTCTCACATCGCTTACAGGGAACTCAGGAGGTTGGTGCTTGATCCAAGATCCATTTAGCCAGCAGTTCTGTACTCATTTCAACATACAGGTCTAAACAGACCAACCCCTAGGAGACACCATACCTGTTGGCTTTCCACCCAATGGCTTTTGGAGTAATTTCTACTTCCTTCACCTCCTTACTTCCTCACAAAGCACAGGTACCTGTACCAGCCTGCTCATGCCAGCGGCTCCTTTCCCCTCCTCTGCCTAGCCAGTCTGGCCAAGACAAGCTTGGAGTGTCCTGGATATGAACCAGGTTATTTTCCTAAGCTCAGGGAACTGAACAGACAATAGGTGCTCACATCTTAAAGCGTTTTACTTTCTTTTTTGACAAATGTGCCCATGAAGTGTGTTCAGTGTTGCAGGAGTAATCACTCCTGCCTGCTCCTCAACAGGGCACGCGCACAACACAAACAGGACACCTCCTCCTGACATGCTTCAGAAATTGGGTTTGCTGAGGCAAAAGTGGCAAGCCTACACCAACATCCCCGAGTCTGAGAGGACACCATCCTGTGATTTCCTCGCAGAGATGGTCCTCAGAGTTTAATTACTATAGTTTTTGACGAGTGTGCAAAGGCTGTGGGAAGAATTAGGGGTTTGGTTGAAAGATCTAAAAAAGACTTAAAAAGAAAAGCTCTGAAGGAAAACGCTCAATAACATTTTGTGGGCCAGACTGGTCCCTTTCTGCTGGGTTCCTGCAGTGGTGAGGCTGTCACTTATGGCTCCTTAACACTTCCCCATGGGCTGCTCCAGCTTTCACCAGATGGCAGTGGTGCCTCAGGGACTATCCATCAGAGGAGCGTAGCACAGGCTCTCCTCCCCTCTCCGGGCACGCCTACCAGCTGGGGGGCTTTGGGGAGAAAACCATTGCACCTTCTCCATGCTGTTCAAGACTCTCCCATTTCTTATGGCATCTGCAGCAGAATGTCATAGGAAATCTCTAAATCCGTAGCAGTACCTGAACAATGAGAACAACACTAAAAAATAGGTGGTCCTGGCAGTTCCTGGAGCTACATCTACAGATTTCTGTGAAACTCCATAGGTCCTTTCTGTTACTAAACTTAAAAGGACTTTTTCTATAAATACAAGGACAAAGTCAGATGGAATCAGAGCTTATGGATTCAGTTTTGCCACAAGCCCTGTATTTGAGCTAAGTCATCTAACCTTTCCATTTTTCAGTCTGAACAATGAGCACAGTAATCCTCTTTCAAATAATATATGATGGGTTTTAATTCAGTTGTCATCTGTAGAGTGCTAATGGTGATAAATATCATGGAAATATCTATCTGAATGTTTGTATAGGTGTACAGTCCCGAAGCATAGGCAATATTTATACTCATGACTGTGGAAACACACTGAAGTTACCAGCAAAAGATTTCCATCCACTTCTCCTCCCAGCCTTTCCATAACTCCTGTCACACTCCACACTTATTCATAAACTCTTATTTATTTTGGTTACAATGATTAGCCTGTCATTTCTCCTACAGAGAAAAGCCAGTTTCCCTGGTTTGATTACCACTTTTCTCCACTGGTTAGAGTTTGGGGCAGATTTTTTTAGAGATATGGACAGATTTCTCAGGACGTGTGGGGAAACCCTAGAGGAAACTACCAGTAAGTGTATGGATTCTGCCAGAAGTGAGAGAGTCCAGCTGGGAGGTGCAGCTCAGCTCAGTTGTCACAGAGATGGATGGCTTGGGAAATGGTGCCTCAACAAACACTCAGAGAGACACACATTGTCCTAAGGAAGTTGCCTCCTACCCTGTAGTGGACCAAGAGATCAAGGAGGTGTCATACAACCCTGATCTGGTCAAGGAGATCAATCTATACACAAATATCTTTCTGAGAGAGAGGGAGACACGTGTATATAGCAGTACACACACACACACTAAGTGCACCCAGCAGAAGCACACGTGATCTGTCACAAGTGTCTTCTTTGAACTACAGCCCTGGAAAATGCTGAGGGGTTTCCATGGTTGCATAAAACAATTGTATTTTTGAGAGAAATGATGGCTCCAGTGGCATTTCCTGCTTCTTGCAAGTGGCAGAAGGTGGGCAGAGAATTGCCTGTGGTAATGTGGGCTGAAAACTGGTACCACCTGAACCCTCCTGAGACGTGAGGAACAACATATTATCTTCTGTGATATGAAATATGTTCTGAGGCACAGGAGAAGTCTT
Source organism: Platysteira castanea (assembly GCA_013397175.1). Taxonomy (NCBI): domain Eukaryota; kingdom Metazoa; phylum Chordata; class Aves; order Passeriformes; genus Platysteira; species Platysteira castanea. The sequence goes on along the minus strand of VYXC01006219.1, from coordinate 205,695 downwards.
GTCTATTGCAGGGGAGCACAAAGAAAAAGGAAAGGACTGGCTTGTGCTGGCTGTGTTTTCATGCTGAATTTATATTCTCGCAATGCTGAGCTTTGAGCCACAGCTCCATCCCCACCTTGCCACAGCCCTGCAGCTGTGCAGATGTACAAGCTGTACTGCACGAGCGAGGAAGAGACACATTTTTAATAAGTTGTTCTGACATTTCTACGCCATGGCATTTGTATTTATTACAGCAGACCATCACTGTGCACATTGCAAATCAATACAGTGAATGCGAAGGCGTTGGTAGCACTCAGAGCCTTGTCCATTACTGGGCTATCCAGTTGTTTACAGTGCAGTAATGAGGCACTTGTAGGCCTCACTCAAATGTGGCTTTCATTCCCCAGCACGATCAAATGCCAGCTTGCTGTACAGTGGTTCCTTTGTGGAGCAGGTATGGGCTGATTCAGCCTCGGAAAACACCACGGTACTCAACAGGGCTGGAGTTCACTCACATCATCAGGTAAAGATAAAATAACCCAAAATCTCAGAACCACGCGGTTTCCAGAATTAGGGAACTTTTGGCTCTGATCCCTTTATATCAGGAAGAAGAACTTAAAGAGGAAAAAAGGGAACACAAGGAAAAGGGGGTGGGGAGACAGGAAAAATATGCCATTTTAGCCATGCATTGGCAGCTTCCATATGACAAGTCATGAGCACAGCTCAAAAACCCATCTCACAGATTCTTTGGCTGAAACAAAGCCTGAGCAAATGTCTGTATTTCATTTTCTAGTATTACAGACTGAGTCTGCTCTGGACAAACTGCAGAGACACTTGCTGATTCTCTTTGCCATGTCCCTTGTCCCTTCACATGTCCTAGGTGTGGGCTGGTGTGTGTTCATTTAGCAAATATTCTGGAAATCTGCACTTCATCTCTATGGAAACAGGTAAATATTCAATTGAGAATGGATTATTATTACTGTAATAATAATAATTTTTCCTGTTTTTACATCAGAAACATTATCCCTGTGGGAAAGGGTTTGTTGACTACAAGCAGAATAATTTCATTCCATGTTTCCAGGAAGGAGGAAACACATTCTGAATATGACTTTTTGTTCTTTTCTCACCAGCAAGACAAAGGGTCTGTAGCAGGTGGGAGGTTTGAGCAGCTACAATCTGGTGTTGCAGTGGGAAACACAAAGCCCAAAGAGATGGTTTGCTTCCAAACCAGAGAGATTTCAATGAGATGCCGTGAGCAACACAGATTTACTTAAAACAGGGCTTTGTCCTTCTCTCAAGTGTCTTTAATGGCCATATTAAAAATAAAAGCTGCAACTCCTGGTAGGGAAAAAGAAGAGATGCAATACAGGTATTTTGACTTCTCTCACTTTGTCCCCAAATGCTCATTTCCTTCTGGCAGTTACAAATTTCTTCAAAATCTCCCACCTCTACTTTCTGTCTTCAAATCTCACGTTTGTTCCTCTTTTCTTTTTTTTTTTTTTTTTTTTTTTTTTTTTTTCTGTCTTTCTTTTCTTTTTTCAGTCTCTGTTTTCCTGCAGGGATTTCCCTTCCCACATCTCCCTCAGCTCATTTCTCTCACACCCTGCAGCCCCAAGGGCCCTTCCCTACTGGACATCTCTCTACTCCCAGCCCTTCGTTATCTCCCTGCAGCAGCAGGTTTATTCTCCCAACCCCAACCCAAACCACCTGTGTGACAGGTGACAAACCCCCCTGCTCTGCTGCAGGGCCAGCTCAGGTTGGGCAGCCCAGGCTGTGCCAGCAGCTGCTCACAGATGTGGCTCAGGAAGCCAGATTGATCCACCCAAGGGCGGGAATGGCTACACCTGGATGGGGGCTCTGGGGTTTGAGGAGGGGCAGCTGCTGGAGCTGTAGAGTTTTGTTAATATTGCTGTGCTGAGCAGAGAGGGTAAAGACAAGACTCACCTGGCCACCAACACAATGAGCAGGAGCTACAGGAGCAAGGCTACAGCTTCCCCCAATGAGTGACATGACTGTCCCCATGTCAGGTCCTTGTCCAAAACCCAAGTATTTCTCAGAAGTCAATAACTAGGCATGGTGCCTTGCAGGATTGTTATAGGATACTTACAAGGAATTGTTGCTTTATCTGAAATTACCCTGTTTACTTGCCTTAACAATTTTCTGGATTTATTTGCTAATCTGCAAATTATAGTAAATCATTTAATTTAGCCAATTAAACAAGATGTGGGTTTGGAATCCCTTACATTTTTTAGACATGAACAATCCATAAAATTTACATTTTATTCAGCAGCTCCTAATGAGCTGATTGTAATTGCTGTCTCAAGCAAAACTTATTTCCGCCGCTGCAAAAGCTGATTTCCGAGTGTGAGGAGCTGGTGCATCAGATGGGATGCAGAAAATCCTCCAGCTCATGGGTTCCCCTGCTACATCTACCCTGACCTGGCATGGCCACATCAGGAGGAGCATTACTGCTGTAGAGCTGTGCTTTTCTGTTTCAAAAATCCACCCTTCTCTAGTGTGTACAAATAACAAACTCCCTTGCTACTGCTCCAAAAATATTTAACAGTAGTGGCTCCAGGGATGATTCACATTATTGAAATGTAATTAGTCCTACAAGAAGTGTAGGAACTTTTACTAGTCTATTATATTAGCATAAAGAATAATTACAGTGCAGGGACTTTTTTAAACACAGTTTTAGAAGTACATATTTTGCACTGTCAGCACACGGAAAGGCAGGGAGACTTGGTAAGCCCACAGACAAGTGTTTATTTGAGTCATGGCAAGAAGAAAATATCCAAGGTCTATAAGTAACCTGAAAAGGGGACAAATGTACTGCAGCGACTCAACAAAGTGCTTATTCTAATCCTTATAAATATGCACCAAATGTATCTTTTATAGCTGTATGTTTTGCAGTATTTAGGCAATAGTCGGTATTGAGGGCTTTGTCAGCCATGCTTCAGTGCATTCATAAAAGCACCTTCGGTTTAAAGAAAGAGGATTTCATAGCAATGGGCAAAACTGTAAGTGCTGTCAATGGGTACATTTCATCTCATTGATTTACACCGTGTGGGATGATTGCCTGATCTGAATCACACACGCTGGAGACGTGCTGCATTCAGTGCAAAACAACTGGAGCTCACAAAGGAGATGAACGAGCCAAACCTGCCAGTTCTTGGTGTGGTGGCTGTCCATGGAACACTCACAGGGTTACACTGAGGTGATCTCAACACTACAACAGTGAGGGGAAATCAGCAGATGATGAGTCTCCAGATGCTGTCTTAAATCTGTCTGGGGTCAAAATACACCTACTTAATAAGCAGGTGCTCAGTTTTGGCACACAACAGCTGAAAAGAGGCCTTGGGCTGGGACAACCACTAACTACAGCTAAGCAGAGGGTATTTCAAGATGGAACATGCAGATTGGGATGGTTGGCACTGTTAGCAAAACACTGCTAAAACCTGTGTATGCTGGGGCTTGTCCTTGCTCTGGTTGATGGTCTGTAAGGTGGGGGAAGCCTGGGCTAGGTTACTGTTGCCCTGGTTTTTGCTAAGCCTTCTGTTTTTAATCTTGGAGTCAGATTCTTTCACACAGTTTCATGTAAACAATAACCAATGTTTACTTAATGGTATTTTCTGTTTTTCATTCCTTTTGTGAGAAGAGAACTTTGATGAGCATCTTTCTTCTCCAGTGGGATTGAGAAGGAAGTGACACGTCCTCCAATCCCTTGTGGAGTTGGGACGTGTATAAGAACGTGAAATAGGTCAATAATAAAGGTCATTCCCTCCTTTCTGCTGAACCTGGCAGGTGTGAGAGCCTCTTTATTGTGTCTTCCCAGACACATGTTACAGCCTGAACGATGTGAGAGAAGCTGTTGGTGCAGCAGGGTGGCTGTTTTGCACAGTGGTGAGTTAGGTGTGTCACGTGCCTTACCTGGATTTAGTTATGGTCTTGATCAATGACAAGAGGTAACACCCTGGCATATCCCTAACCTGTGCCAGCAGCAGCAAATCCAAAGGCAGAGGTTTGGTTTGCCTTGCACTTCACAGCAGAGATCAGATGCAGACACCACAATTTCTCTTCCAGCCTATTTCATATTATGTCCCCAAACATTTCTGTTCCTCTAATAGATGGAATAAGGGCATGGTCTGGATATTATAAAAACAGTTTAATTTTTATTTTCTCTCTCTCAAACAGGGATTCAGTCTGTGAACTCAGGTGGAGTAAATGCACACCTCTTGCCCCAAACTGCGGCAGTAGGGCAAGCACAGAGTGAGATTTTTATCACTTGTAATAGCTTAAAATTTCAGTTGAGAGAGGGGCTGATTATCACAACAAACTTTCTTCAAACCAAAAGCATCATAACAATGGAACACAAAATACTTCCAGCACAACTAAAACCTTTAGTGTAGAAGAGACTTGAAAAAGTTGTCCTGGATTTAAAATACAGGCTATAAGCCCAGGCAGACAAAAGGTTAACTCAGAGCACAGCAGAAGAGGACAAAGGAGCCTGAGCAAGGTCAGAGGAAGGTAAAACCTCTATGCAGCACAGCAGAGAACCATGCTGAGTTTCAGTCCCAGAGGCAATACAGATGCACCAGTGCACATGTTAATAAGCTTCATCTCAGCAAAAACTATTAGCATGGGCACAGCCTCCTGCTGCACCAATTATTCAGCTCTGAGTGCTAGTTTAGCTTCTTCAAGGTGCTCCACTGCAAACAACGGCCATGCCCTCTGCTCCCCTGCCCTACACAGCTCCTTTGCAAGCAAATAAATCTGTGGTATGCAAAAAAAAAAAAAAAAAGGACATGGCTTAGTCGTGTCTCAGCCTTGCTTCCAGGGTTTCCTTTGAGGAGTCCAGAGCTATAACAGTTTTGACTGTTTGAGAAGGTCCCCAGGGTATTTTTCCCGTGACACGCTGAGGAGGATAGAGGGTGTGGATTGGGGATGTTTGCAGGGACCCTGGAGCCATGGAGCCAAGGCTGGCTGGAGCAGGGGGCTGGCAGCCAGCAGAGACTGCTCACCTTTGCTCTCACCCTGTCATTCGTGGTCTGCCCTGGCTGACACTGGGTTTCCTTCGTGTGCTGAGTGTCTTAGAACCAGGACCTGCCAGGAGAGGACATCTCTGGCATATCTGGCAGCAGCTCTGTGGCTGTCATTGGTCTCTGCCTCAGGAATGAGTTTGCCTGGAGGCTGAGGCAGCTGCTGCCTGCCCTTGAACACAGCAGGGCTTACTTTGGGTCACATCTGCCCCAAAAACGGTTTGGCTGAACTGGCTATTTCAACGTGCCCTCTCTGTCATGCCTTTGATGGTGTCAGCCCAGGGATTTATTTTAAGATTCTGGAAGTCCCCAAAGAGAGGGATGAATTCAAATGGAGAGCATGCCCCATGGCCAAGCATGTTGGCTTGGGGTTTGAGTGATCCTCTCCAAACCCAGACTGCTCCACTGCTCCATGGAAGTCACCGGGGAAGCCAAGAGATGCAGCCAGGGAAGAAGATAAGTTCTGAAGCCAAAGAAAATAAAGCTTTAATCATAATTATAAGGTTATTTTATGATATCACAAGAAATCATCAGGAACTTTCCAGTGTCTTTCTCTTAGGCCTATTTTAACTGAGCTAACTTCAGCTGAGTTTCTGTGAAATATGCAGCTTGCTTGGGGGACAATTTTCTCCCCTTGATGTGTTTTTATGCCAGTGTGATTGATATATACACCAGCCTTAACTTCTTAAGAGGGGTTTTGGCACAGTTCAGGGAGCAATTCTGCTGGTCCCACTCAACTTACATTTAAATGTAATAGCCAGTGCTAAGGGGTTTTTTCTTGCACAAAGGGCCAGATGCAGAAGCAGGTCTTAGATGTCTGAAATTAGATTTTGGTGCTGAAACTTAGATCCTCTTGAAGGTTTTGCAAAGCCTCTGAAGTTTGTGGACTGAGAGGTGGGGGGGCAGCAGGAGCAGCAAATCGCTGCTGCATTGGAAACACTGCGGGGCTTAGGTAGCAGGTAAGTCCAGTGGCAACATTTCATCAAAAGATACTGTGAGCTCATCCCATCTCTGTCACCATCCATTTCATCCTGCCATAAAAAGAGAAGCCTTTGTGCCTCACAAGGGAAAACAAGCCTTTTAGCCCAGCTAGCCCTAGAAGGGCACACTGTGGCATTAGAATCAGCATACAGACCAAACATAAAAAAAGAGGTGTAACTCTTCCTGGTGTGAGGCACTGTGACTGACATCCAGCTTGCATCCTTACCTAGATCTGTATCTACTGCCAGGCCTCACAGGCCTGGACCATCTCCAGGTTACTTGGCCTCTGTTGTGCTGCTCTCCTTACCTTCTTTTGTCATTTTGGGTCCATCTGTGCCCTCCAACTAGAATACTCCAGCCTGTCACAATTTCCTGAATATGTCGTTTGGACATGTATTTTTTAATCCAACTGACTATGAGCTTCCTACCAGCACCAGCACTTTTCTCCTGCAGGCTAAGCATCATCACATATTTTTCATTACTTAATAAACTTGACCAGCACCACTTCAGAGTCGTAAAAAGTGTTGAGTATAATCCTTTTCCTCTTTCTCCACAGTCTGGTGGCTCATCATGCCTGGGAGCAGAGTCAGGCTGAAGATCCACGTGGTGCCATGAGTGAGTCCCTCACCTGGGCCACAGTGAAGCCCACTCTGTTTGACTTGGTAAGCGAGTGGAGGAGCCTCACTTCCTCTCTGGCTGGGCTGGAGGTGGTGGAGCCAAAAACAGCTCCTTGAGGAAGCTTCGGTCTGCAAGGAAAACATGGAAACTGCTAGATATTGAAAGGAGCAGTGAGGAGACAAGAAAAAACATTAATAGGAGAAAAGAAAGCTGTTCTAATAACTGGAGTACTAATGACCAGGGTACAACATTCAGGGACTGAGTGCCAATTTCTACAGTCAGCTACCCACTTCATTATGTCCTCAGGGCAGCCACTTTGGATCCCAGCATCTGAAGGCCTTGGGCATTTCATGAGCCTTCACACCTTGATTTTCCTTCTCTAAAGGAATAACCCCACTTTCTCACCTCTCAAGCAACTTGCAGGAATAAACACATCAAGATTTGCCAGGAGCACAGGTATGGGTTGATTCATATCAGCAAATATGCCCGGGCTCTTTTTGTTTGAAAAGCCCACGTGCCATCAGTGCATGTGGGCATTTATTATGTGCAGCCCAGCTGGGCCTGGAGAGTAGAGTAGAGTAGAGACTAGACAATGTAGAGTTTTGTTAGTCTCTAAAACAGGGGAAATGATGCCGTAAATGAAGTGCCATGCGGACACTGGCAGCATGTTTGGGGGAGCTGGTGCCACGACAGGGAGATTTACACCTTGGCTGCCTCCACAGTAACGTCCTTGTGCACACAAGCCCTCACTGTACCTGCAATGTTCCCTGCAGGGATGTGCTATTAATTCACATCCCGGCCTTGTGTGCAATAATTTTTCCATGGAGACAAGCCCCGAGACAGACATGAGAATGGAAATGTAAGGCAGTGCAAAAATTAAGGCCAGCTGGAGCAACAGCATGGTGGGAAAGGAGGGTCGTGTGCCCCTTTTCCACTACCACAGCAAAGACTCCTGTAGTCCCTTCAGTATTCTCTGCTCCCTCTGCCTGAATATGTCGAGAAATCAAATATTTTCAGAGAGACTTTCATGAGTCAGTGTGAAAAAAGATGGAAGGATTTGGTTTGTCCTGGGTTTTTAGAGCAGATCAAGCTGAAGTTCGCCACGGAACTGAGCGGTTTGTGCTCGTGGACTCGCACAGCAGCACAAGGTTGGAGGGAGAGAAATGAGGGCCTGGGAGGAGGAGATGCAGAGCTGGAGCAGGCCAGGAGAAATGAGTGTTAGGCAAAAAGAGAAAGTGGGTATGCCTGCTGTGAGTGAGTGTGCAGCTGTGGAGAGGGGCATGAGCGAGACAGAAAGTAGATGAGGGACCTGCCAGTGGCAAGTGTGAAGATGAACACCCAGGAGTGACAATGATGTTTGGGGCAATCAATGATGCTTGATGCATGGAGGATGGGATAGATGTCATTATTCTACAAAACCGTACACAAGCAAAACCAAAGCCATCTTTTTTAAATGAAAATGAAAGAGAAATGACAGGGGAAAAGCAAAATATTTGTGAGATGATTTAAACAAAGAGAAGTAAATCCAAAGAATATATTTTTTCCCAACCAATATGATGTACGGTATAGTTTACAAGAGAAGAAAGAAAAAAATCAATCTGTGGCAATATCTGATATGCCTCTGTGTAATAAACTGTTCTGCAATTATGTGAACAAGGTGGTGGTGGTGACCAGACGTAGGGGATTTTTGTGTCTCCAAATGTGCTGGGTTTGTTTCATCCTGTCACCAGTTGTTCAATATTGTGATACTGGACAATCTCCAGTGTTTTTCCCAGTAGGTCAGTGAACTTATTTTCTTATCAAGCCTTAAGGCAGGTGCAGACATGAGGAAGGCATTTGCCTTTGTTTTTCTCCTTCAGCCCAGCCCAGCAGCTCCTTAGTATGCGCGGCCAGTGACTCAACCACACAAGTTTCCTCCTCCCAGTATTTTCTTTATAAGGATTGCAGTGAAAAGCACAACGGGGAGAAGTTTCATCTCTCCCCGTAAATACGAATGAGAGAAGTGTCTAATACCTGTTATAAAAGATGGCATTTTAATTACCACCTGTACTGCAGCAGGCACACGCACACATCTGCACCCACACACAGAAACACACTCACAGCCCACTGCACCTCTCCCCCCTCCTTCCCCGGGATGAGGAAGGTCTCCTTCTTCCTCCAATCCCTTCTTCCCTTCTATGCAACCCAGGGAACACGGGCTGATTGGAAAGGTCTCTTTCCTTGATAACAACAATTCAATGTGCCTTGACATTTTAATAGCCTGCCGTCCTAGTGAACACAATCGAGCTGAGCAGTGAAGCAAAAATCATTAGGTAAGCAAGATAATCTAAACGAAAAATCAGCCTCAACTGGTTCCCACATCTGGGGCACATCTGGGCAGAAGCTACCCTTTCCTGCCTGCTTCTGAACAGGAATCCTCTCCTGGGAAGGCTGTTAGGAGGAAGAGGGGCGTCCATGGATTTATTGCCAGGGGAAATCCACCCCCTCCTGCCCCCCTACCCCTCCCACCTGCAGACCCCTTCCCTCTGCTCAGCACCCCCCCTTTCCATAGGAGTGAGATGCTGACTTTGCAAGCCATTCGCTTTATGAATATGACCCTCAAAGGGAAGAAACCCTCTCACAAGCCCAGAACTATGTTATCATCGTTATTAAGGAGCTTAAAAAGGAGCTGGGAAGAGGAGACACCGGTGGAATTGCAGCCTGATTGTGATTGATGTGTTCCTATTAGCTCCTCACTGTTATCTCTCTGGATGGCAAGAACAGCCAGTGGCTTGTAACACAACAGATTACCTGAGTTTTCAGCCCTAGACGGATGTTTAAATAAAATATAGTCCCTTTTAGCGAGAAGCTCATTTTCTCTCTGAGGCTCCCAGACTATTTCATGTCAGCTGTGATTCGCTGTGACTCTCCTCAGTAAACATGTCTTATCATTAATAATTCTTTACAAGCACAATTTCATGGAGCCTTTTTGTATGCGTGCGTGGGGGGAGGAGGGGGCGTGCATGCGCAAATGTTGGTCTCAGCCTCATCTCGATACACTTTGGGAACCCAAGGTGCTTCTCCTCAGAATTTCACCTGCCTTGCCAAAAATGATTGATTACCCCTAGCAGACTGGGTGTCCAGCTATACCCAACAAATGACTTTGGCCCCTAACAACAGGCCTTGGCCAGATAGAAATCAATATTTCACCATTAAAATCTATCAAAGAAGAGTTAAGGCACCATCTGTCCCTGCCGCCTTTCCATGGTGTGTGAACATTAAATCCGACACTTGTAGTACATGAGTAATCAATATATAGTAGTTCACAGATCATTTGTGGTCCCCTTTTAGCAGTGATGGATGCTTGGAATAGTTGTGATTCATTTTGTCACACCATTAAACAAGATTCTGTCCAGTTCCTTCCTGATTTCATTTAGAGGATCATTCTTCACAGTTCATAAGAGAGAAACGGTTTTACCAATCTGCTTCTATTTCAATAAGTCACTTTATAGAGATTTTGTGTCCTGTAGACTGTAAAAATTCTGGAGAGATAGTACAAACATACCTCTAAAACTATTCACTGCATGACATATGCATAAAGTGTGAAAAACTGAATGTAAATATGTTTACCTCTTTATCTACAAATATTGGTTTTAACCCTTCCCTTGCCAGAGGGGACTTGGGGCAGAAGTGCTTGGAAATACAGCCTTCCCTAGGGCAGATACAGCCAAGTTTGGAAATGGGCTGTAATTAAAAGCATGAATAAAACAACTGCAAACTCAGAGATAGAGCTCTACTCCTGAAATTGAAATGGTGAGTTCCCAGTAAAATAAACACCTTTCTTAATTGCTTCTGCTGATATGCACCCAGCTTTTACTGAATTGTTCATTTTATATTGACAATAAATGTATAATTGCAAAGCATGTTGAAGTGGTTCCAAATAAATGGCCTTCTCTCTTTTTTTTTTTTTTTTTTAACTTTTCTTATAATTGCCATTATTATGCACGCTTCTTCCTTTTTGGAGGAGGGGAGAGAATTACATATTAATGTTCCGTAGATTATTAATCTCGTAAAGCCCTGGTCTTTCAGTCCCCAAATCGTTCAATCAGATCCTCAGCTGATGCTATAATTGGGCATCATGATGGGGCTTCTCAGATTCAAACACTTTAGGAATTGGCCCTGTCTGGCTCTCCCCTGGCTGCAGTAAGAGATCTAAATAAAATAAGCAGCAGGCTTGCATGCAGAGATAAAATCAGAGGGAGCCCTGAGGATCTGTCAGGAGACATCTTCTAAAATCTGCATTGTGCTGCAATTCTCCTAATTAAAGGACATAAATAGCAGTGATTCATGCAAGCAGCAGTGCTAGCCTGTCCTCCGTTGAGTGCTTGATGCAGTAATTTTTAATCAGGTTGGTCATTTATAAGCCATTCAATTTTAGGAATCCCATTTGGCTGCTGGAGTGCGCCGATTCACTAAACCCAGGGCACAGGAGGAGGAGGAAGGCAGAAGCCCATCCTCGGCAGGACAAGGTCTCACCAAAGCTTTCCTGACAGTAGACCAGGCCCCACAGACATTTAATTCAAGTGTTCCAGGAGGGGAAACATTTTCTTTAGAGTGCAAACCACCTCAAAGTGTGTGGCTGTGTCCCAACAGTGTCGAGTGGCTCCGGGCAGATGGGAGGGGGCAGGGGGAGAAGGGAAGAGCCCTGTTCTCTTCAGTGAGATGCCCAGCAGAAAGAAGCATGGTAAGCTGATGAGTTCATGCTCACACGAGTAAAGGAAGCAGTGTATTGGTGATAAAATGGTGCAGATGATTTGTGTTAGTAAGGTTGAGTCACTGGAGCAGAAATCCACAGTGAAGGTGGAGGGGCGCAGGAGGAGCCAGGCCTGGCTTTGTCACAGCTCCTGGGTGGCTGAACTCAGGTACATAAAATGGGTCCAGGTAGAAAAAATTGTTCTGGCTACACATGGGCTGGTGCCCCAGGAAAACTGCCCGTGGTTCCACACACATCGGAGCAAGGGTGAGTGTGGGGGAGCTGTGCCCAGGAACCAGCCCTGAGGCACGGGCCTTGGCTGCAGCTGTACCTTTAACTTCTTCCTTCATCACTTGCTAATTCCATAAACAGAGCTGTGCTTCTAGGAGGTAACAAATCCAAAGTATCATTGTTAAAAACATGCTAGTTAAAAAACTAGGGCCAGAACTTCAGCACAAATCAAATATCCACCTAGATTTCAGCGAAGATGTTCTGACTTGCACACATGGAAGGCCCTGTCCCTTATGCTTAGGATTACTGTGTTTCAGAGAAAAGAGATGCCAAAATGATTACTGATTGTTTTCCAGAAAAAAAACACTTGGAATCACTGTATGGAAGCAGTTCCTAAATTCAGCCATCCACCTGACGTCCTGGAGCTGGAACTTGCTGAAGGTACTGAGGTCCTCCTGTTACCACTGAGAAGTTCCTCAGGTTCAGTGCAGAAGCCAAAGAAAGGAGATTAAAAAAGAAGAAATCGAGTAAGAAATCCGAGTTGTTACCAGTAAAGACATTGCATGGGGAAAGGAATCAAAGATGAAAACATGCATCATGTTTACTCTTCAAATACTGTGCAGAGCACCCCTCCTTGGCTGAACCTCTAATATCTGTAAACAGATACAGGTATTGATTTTTCTGCTAATAAACTGCATAGCTGTTATTCCCTTATTATAAATCTTTTCCTAAGCACAAAAGTGAGCAAAGGGAGGGGGAAGGGGTTGTAGGGTAACAAGACTAATCAGGACTTCACCATCAAAGTAAATACATCCAATTAACAGCTATTAAAGAAGAATTTTATGGCACCGTGCACAGTGAAGGCCATTATATCCAGTGGAATTAATCTTAATTATTTGTACCTGTGTACATACATGCAAAGGAAAGCAACTCGCATTAATCTACATTAAACTTAATACACAGTTGGTGTATTATCTTCAGAGTCAAAATTGACTGCTGGTTTCTGCATATGTATCTGTGGTGCTATCTTCAGCACATGTGGGATGTCTAAGGGCAGAATTTGCTCCATATAGAACAACCCAGAGGTCAAAATCTTTCCTGTGATTTCTAAGCAGCAAAAAAACCCCAAAAACCCAAAAAACCCAAACCTGATATAGGCAGATATTATAATCTCAGAAGTCTTTCTTTAAAAAAAAAAGAGAGACACACAAAAAAAAAAAAAGCCCAGAAGAAGCTATACAGATTTATTATCCAGCTTAAGGGGAAACCGAACAAATATAAATCTGCAGCTTTCTGAGGTTTAAATAACAGCAATTACTACCCCCAAAATATTGCATTTCATGCACTGTGGACAACGTTGTTAAAACCACCCACGATATTTTGGACTGTGGAGATTTTTTTCCAGGTTTTTACAGAAGCTGGCAGTAAATTATGTCGGTTGTTTGTTCACTGGGTTTGCATTATTTGATAGGGCTGGCTGTGGAGGTCTGTGCTGTGGTAACAATAATGAATGGTGTACTTTTTGCTTTAAATCCCTGTCTAATGAATATAGACATAGGCAAGCAGCTACTTAGGATTCCAAAATATAACTAACCACAAAGCAGAGCTCCAGCTGGTCTTCCCTCCTAGTGCACTGTTCAAGGGCACTTTCCTTATCAAGAAATAGCTTTTGAGTCCTAAGAAGGAAAAAGAGAAGCTGGTATCCATTGTGTCCTGCAAAAGCACTTGAGATGTGGTGGTGGTCAATCATTCAACTGCTTAACAGTCTTATAAATGTTTACACTTAACACTGGTTTTTTCCAGTTCATAATCCTGGCTGTGCAGAAGTCAGGAGGTCCAGGTTTGATGCTGTGTCTCTGGTCAGGATCCCCAGAGCAGATGTTACCTACTTTGGCAAACACAGATCAGTGCCTTGTCCTGTGTGAAAGCACAAGCCCTGCATTTTAGTTATGTTTTTATATATGGTATTAACTTTGAATAGCTATCAGGAGATCAAAATCTCATAGAGCCACTCTAAAAATATTTCTCTTAGGGCTAATCATAGCCAGCAGCAAGTTAAAGTCTTTCCATTCCAGCATTTGCAGATGGGTCAAAATATGGATCAAAGTCCTATTATGCACTTCAGTTGTTATTAACCAGCATTTTGGGTTAACAATTGTAACTATGAACCTGTGGTAGTAAAACTAGCAGATTCATGAAGATTTAAAGAAAAGGCTTGATAATGTCTCATGTTATTTTCAATCCTTCAGCAATGTTTAGTCTGCTCTTTTAGGAGCTGTTACATTTCACTCTATGCTATTTAAAAATTGATGCATGTTTCTCAGCTATTTAACCATTATGGCTGAAGTGATTTTTCTTGCCCAAGCTGCTCCTGGGGCTTGCTGCAAGTTACACCTGCACAGGATACTCAGCTCTCTTGAACTGCTGTGCAGTCTGGCATTTTAGCACGAAATCAAATTCTTATGTCAATCTTCGTTTCTGCACTGTCAGGGAATATCAAGAGGGGTGGTGTCACTGCATTTACTTTAATTCAGATGCTTACTGAAGTCTGAAGTGACCATCCTCTCCTCTGCCTGTACAGCAAACCTGAGGCTTTTCCCCCAAGCCCACATCACTGTCCTGTCTTTGCACATTAGCCATAAATCCAGAGATTATGTTGCCTTTGGGTTTCTCCATCAGGATGACAATATAAGCACCACAAACCAGAAAGTCTCCCAGCCCAGGGGCATCCAAGCAGCAAGGAAACTAAATGGAGAGGCTCCTGCAAAGGTGGGGAGTACAGAAGATTAATGGGGATGAAAGGAGACAAACTTAGAAGAAAAAATGGGAGAGTCACCTGCCAAAGACTGATGTGCTCACAGTGACCTCAGTGACTCTTTTTGAGAGGATATTTGAAAATACACCATTTCCCACTGTAAAATGGTACGATCAGAGCCGTGATGCTCTTCAGAGCAATTTTGTGCTGGGATAAGTTTGCAAGTTAAGACAATGCAGGTGGTAGTGAACCTTTAAGAAAACCCATGAGCTCCATTATGAAATGAAGGCTGAAGGCAGAGAAGTACAAATACCATCATTAGCTACATTCCTGAGGTCTGCAAAGTACAACAGCAATGTCTGCTCATGCAAAAAGTTGTTAGCAAGCCTCAAAACTACCAAATAAGTGGGTGGGGATGGAGAAAAGATTTGTACACAAAGCTGTGTCTTTGCGAGTAAAAAAAACCCAAAACCCACAAATGGATGTTTCTGAAAATATCTCAATCCTGAAAGATTAGCCTCAGCAGAAGTGTCACTGCAGAAACCATCTGCATATTGAAGAGGTTGCCTAGCAAGGGTTTTAAACCCTCATTATTATTTTCTACTTAGATTGCTAAGAAAAGATCTCTCAGGAGAAATAACAGTCGGATCTTAAAAATAGTTCTGAATCTGCCATTAAAAATTCAACACAGATATTGTCTAAGCCATCTGTACTCAGGTTGTTTTGAAGTCATCACGTTAAATATGCTGAGATTCTCTGCTGAGCTTGGTTTTAAATCTAGCAGCCACTAAAGTATTTCCCTGAATTAGATGGCCAAAGGGCAGTCAGTGCTTGGGGAGCAGCTTGTGGGTTTGAGGGTACCTGGACATCAGGGCACAAGAGAGCAGGCTGCTTCCTCCTGATGGAATAAAACTAGATGAGGAACTACTCTGAAATTGGATGAGGAGATCCACAGGAGTTACCACAAGGACAAGGCACTGCACTCTGTTGTCCCGTTTTTTGCTAAGCCTTCTGTTATAACCTTGGAGTCAAAGAATTTTCACACAGTTTCATGCAAATAATGGCCAATGTTTATCTAACTGTCTTTTCTGGTTTTCATTCCTTTTGTGATAACAGAAAGTTTGATGAGCATCCTTTTTCTCCAGTGGGATTGAGGAGGACGTGGCATGTCCTCCAATCCCTTGTGGATTTGAGAATCTTATAAAGTATGAGAAATGTAAATAAAGTCTCTCTTTTCCCTCTTTCTGCTGAACCTAGGAGGTGTGAGCGTGTCCTTTATTGTGCTTTTACTGGCACAGCACTTTTATCAAGAAGAGCTGATGCATAGGAGGTACCACGAGAAACCCCAGCGATAAAAATGAAAAGGGAGTGAACCAAAACCTGATGTTTTCTATGCTTCTGCCCCATGTTGTTACACGCATTTCTGTTCCTGCAGTGCTGTGTACAACCCACACTTGCTAGATCCCGGGGTCATCCCACTCATGAAGAGTAGGGTGCAGCACTCTTCTGTGGTACAGATGTTTGTTTCTATTATTTACTGAAGCAAATGTTATTTGGATACATTTAGTGAGGATGAATGTGGCAAGCAGAAACCTGTGTTACACTATGAATGTCTACCTTTGGAGGAAGGTGAGTAAAATATTGACATCAGTTAAGAATTTTCATAATTCATTTTAATGTGGAGAATGTAAGTGGAAGTGGGTAATGCCTCAGCCCAAGTGAATCTAGTGGAAAACTACTGGGCTCTTTGAAACACCCAGCAGAAGCCATAATTTTAGGTGGATGGGAAGCACTGCAAGGATTTATTGTGTCCTAAATTCTCCACCACTACAGCCTCCAAGCACATCTCGAGGAATATGAGTCTTTGTTTCTTTTGACCTTCCTCTGGGGACAGCAGAGAATGCACCACAAAATGGTTTCTTTTGCCACCAGCTATATTCTGGGATGGAGGGGCTGCAGGTCCTGTTTGCTCCTGGGAGAGGAAGGCGAGGTGGAGATGTCTGTACCTGGAAGGGCAGGGAGTGGTGCTTTGGTGTCTGTCCATTCCCAGAGGAGCTCACTTGGCAGGCTGGCACTGTGAACAGCCAGGAGGATGCCTGGAAATGAATTCCAGCTCGCTGGAGGCGTGGGGTGGGCAGGCAGTGTCTGTGCCCCCAGCCCTGGGCTCAAGGCTCCACGCACTTTAAAGCCTTGGACCTGTTCAGTAACGTCAGCGAGTGCGTAAAACCCTCTGTGGTCCCACACAATAATTCAACTTCCATCAGTGCTGCTGATCTTGCCAGTGCAACAATACCAGCTACCACATGCCAAAACAATAAAATAGCTGTTTCCATGAGCAGCCCGATGTAATTTGAACTCCTCAGTTCTTTCCAGTTATTTACAAGCATTGTATGTCACAAACAGACCACCTCTTTTGCAATGTTCTTTAGGAAAGCTGTGTATTATGTTGGCATAATAGCCTTCTTCAGGGAGAGCATTTTGTTTTAATAAAATGTGTGCCACCATATTTAATCAATCAGATTGATTGACACCAGCACTAGCTGCGTCTCCCAGCAGATGCTGCTGCTACCTCATTCTTATTCCACTTTCATTTCTCAATCAAATCCATGTGTAAAAAACCTAATGTGCTGCCAACATAATGTAATAAAACTTCAACTGAAATGCACACCACCACGACTGAAACTGATAAGTCAAAGTATGGGGAAAGTTAACTTTAGCAAAATCATTTCTGACATGAAAATATTAAAGTTTTACAGTTCAGATATGCCTTGGCTAACCCTAACATAAATGCAAAACTTTCTCGGGTGTTAAAAAAAAGGGGGAAAACTATAGAAAGAAATTCTTCTAGAAGTTATTGAGCTTTTAGCTGGCTCCCAGCACTTTCTAACCTTTGGAGTTTGCTGATGTATCTTGGGGTGACTTTATGATACTCTATCCCCTGTGGTGTCATTCCAGTTTGATTTAGGCTGCCCAGGTGAGATGAATTATCACTTTTACCTGGAGAGCTCAGGTGCCTGTGCTAGGGGAACACCGGGTGGTGGTGATGCAGGGCTCAGTGCCAGAGGCTGAACCAGCAGGTTTGGAAGGCAATGATTCAACCAGCACAACGGGAACCCTGGCTGGTGGATGTCACACACAGGATGAAACTGCTCTCAACTCTTTCAAAGTTCATTCTAAATAGTCTGCACACCCCACATTACCCACAGGGCATGTATGGGTCACAGAGAACATTTCTGGGGAATTTGCCTTTCCTGTACTTACAGGAGCTGGTTTCAGACCACTGGAGTTGAGACCCCTCTTGATACAGGCGTGTCCCTCATGCACGTGAGGAGGTTACACCTCAAATCCCAAGGTCAAGCCTCAGCCTCATAGCAGTGCCCCAAAGTCAGATGGAAATTAAAGCTAAGCATCTGATTGTTTGACAAATTATATACTATATGTATGATATTTTCATGTGTAATTACTGCAGGAGGTACGTAAAGAGCTCCAGAACTGTTTTCTAAGGCCCCACAAGAAATGACTTAACCTTCATTTATTTTATATTTCTCCCAGTGATTATATGATAGGAAACACATGCCATGAATTCACATGCCACCAATTTCCATCCTTCTGTTAAAAAGGAGAACAGAGGTTTTAATCTGAAAAGATGCCTGATGCTTCAAAACACCTTTTTTCCTTCACCACTAATTTTCAAATTAAAAGGTTTCATTAGCTGCAGTCCTGCTGGACAGTGCCTTGGGCTCACACAAAGAAAGAGAGATTGGGAAATTTTAAGCTGCAAGGAAATTGCCACAGCTGAAAGTTTTTCAGCCTCTTCTTTTGGCACAAATGGTAACTATGTAAATGCAAATAACACTTGAAGACACGGCAAGGCTCACATGTTATCAGCCTGTCCATTTTTATCCCCGGTGAAGTCCAGCAGTGCTGGAGTTGCTGTCCCACCACCACCATCCTCCACCTCCTGAGCCTTCCCAGACAGGAGCCAGGGCTCCCTGCCTGCCAAAGACAGCAAACACACATGGGCAGCCTGAAACTGACTCTGAAAAAGAGCTCGGGAAATTATTTTCAGCATTTGGAAAAACCCCCTTTGTAGTGCAAAGATCAGCCCATGCAGCTCAGTAAAATGAAAATTCAGGAAGATGAGAATTCAGCAATAGTTTTGTTATCACCTACACATAATGTCAGGGGAGGAAATTCTGACAGCAGAGGGCTCTTTAGGCCAACAGGATGAGGTACAGAAGGATCTGGTAGCTGCAAGCTCAAGCTAAATACATTTGGACTGAAAATATGCTGAAATTTATTAGTGATGAAAAAACCCTAATCCCTAGGACTTCCTTACTTTAGGAATGAGTTGGATTCCACAGCAGCTGGAACTGTAGTTCCAGTTGGATTGTACAAATAATTTGCATTTAAATTAGATATACTTTTTTAAAAGAAATAAACTTGTTTAAAATTGCATGTGTTATCCTGACAAGCTATAGTAAAACCTAGGCTTATTGTTATCTCGGAATAATTCAGATACATAAAATAACACACTGCACTGATGAGACAAAAGCAGCTTAAATTCCATAGTCATTGCCTTTTAGTGAGTAGGCCGAGGAAGAAACCTGAACTTCTTGAAAGAGCCCAGGCTGCAGACACTTGCCACAAAAACGTGCAATGCATTGCCTGCATTTTCTTTTTTTTTTTTAAGTTTAAAAGCCCTCAAAAATTCATTGTTTGCTCCCAGCCCATTTCAGGTTCAATACCTTATGGAGAGGTGTCAGCCAGACGTCTTTTTGCTCCCTCAGGAAACACGTGCCCTCTCCTTTTGATGGATCATCCTGTGTTGAGTGGATTTTCCCCGTGGACAGGTCACAACTTGCTGCCTCTGAGATCTCAAGCACTGGCTCTGCAGCATTCAAGTGCCCAGCGTTGAAAATCTCATCCCTGTTCATCAGATCCAGGTAGATATTTCCAGCAGAAAAACAAAGGAAACTGCCCATTTTGTGAACAAAACACACTGAGGCAGGTGATGTGTTCCATATTTGAGGAGTGGCAGAGCCAAACGAAGCCAGAGCAGAGCTTTCTTGGGGATGGTTCAGTGAAAACAATCCCATGTGGAAAAAAAAAGGTGAAACCTCTCCAAGAAGTTCTCCTCAGCACTGCTGCTGAAAGGAGTGCTGTGCCTCCATACCTCCCAGCACAGTGGCTGGGGCAGGCTTTTTCATGGCATCTCACGTGTGCCTCAAGCAGAATCTGGCTCAGCGTGGCTTCAGGAGACAGAACTGGTGGCCAGGTTCCAGGGAGAAATGGCTCTATTAAAACACAGAGGAGAAAGAAAA
Source organism: Platysteira castanea (assembly GCA_013397175.1). Taxonomy (NCBI): domain Eukaryota; kingdom Metazoa; phylum Chordata; class Aves; order Passeriformes; genus Platysteira; species Platysteira castanea. Next base: position 186,036 of record VYXC01006219.1, on the reverse strand, counting down.
CAGCAGCATGATTTTTGACCCGAAAATATTTCAATTAAATTTCACCCACATCTGTACTAAGATTCTTTCTGGCACAGCCCTAGCAACACCCTTCCAGGTTATAACATTCCATGTTATTTCAGACAGTACCAATGGAGCACAATTACATCCAGACCCATTACTGCCATTTTCTGATTAGCAAAACAGCCACTTATCTCAGAATCCGGGCATGTTGTTTCTCTCAAGAGTGGCAATTTGCACAGGAGACCATAAAACCTTTCCCTTCTGTGCCTGAATCACCCCTCCCAGAAGCTCTTGGAAGGAGGCACAGCTTGCCAATGTGCACGGGGAGGAATTGAAGCCCAGAGGGTGAAGGCCAGCAGCTGAAACACAAGTTTCTAGTGCCAGGGGGGAGTCTCTGGGGAGCTGGGACATGGCTGTGGGGCTGGCAGGGAGGGAGGATGGCCTGTGGGAGATGTCCTGCAGAGGAGGGCAGGGCTGGCCCGTGGAGTGTGAGGCACCTGAGCTACAGCAGCTGAATCCCCTCCAAGGTGCTTGAAACCTGCCCGAGCTCCCCTCCAGTGTGACAGCTATTCATACAGCACGAGGCTGCTCTGCTGCAGCCTTCCAGAGCAGGAGCTGGTCCTGGGCCCTGCTCACAGCTCAGAGCCCTCGTTGGCCCCAGAGTGTCTTTGGTAGCTGCAGACCCTCAAAAGAGGGAGTGAGACTCAGCCTCCTGTGCAGGAGGGACAGACAGTGCTTGTCAGCTGATCCCCTGCAGGCTCTGCCACACCCACACAAGGATGTCTGTTTGACCAACACCTTTTCCTTAATGTCTCTGTGACCTTTTCTGGTTTTTGTTTAACATATAATAACATAGATCTGTGCTGGTAAAGGCACGATAAAGGAAACTTTCACACCTGCTAGGTTCAGCAGAAAGGAGGGAAAAGAGAGACTTTATTTACATTTCTCATACTTTATAGGGTTCTCAACTCCACCAGGGATTGGAGGACATGTCACTTCCTCCTCAATCCCACTGGAGAAAAAGGATGCTCATCAAACTTTCTCTTATCACAAAAGGAATGAAAAACAGAAAAGACGGTTAAATAAACATTGGCTATTGTTTACATGAAACTCCATGAGAAAAGAATTCTGACTCCATATTATACATAGAAGGCTTTAGCAAAAGCAGGACAACACAGTTCAAGCTTGTCAAAGGCCTGATCACTGAAGTGTATTTTTGTGAGTACCTTTGGCTCTGCACACTTGAGCCCATGCATTTGTCTTCTACCGCTGCTACTTGTTGCTTTCTGATCTTTCTATATGAGTATTTTTAATTAAGTTTCCCTTCTCCCTCACCCCACAACATAAATTGTTGGTATAAGTAACAGTGCTCCTCCCTTTCATGAGCATTTCAGCCCTGAAGCAGTGCTACCACTGGGTCATGTTTTCTTGTGGAAGCGAGGAGATGAGCAGAGGCAGAGCAGATCTGTGCTCCAGATGCCTGCAGTCAAGGTGGGGAGGACACATTTTTCCTGTCTTCTGCTCCCTCTGGCTGCCTTTTCCTGCCATTCCCTAGCACAAGGCTAGGAGTGTTGATTCCTTCTCCCCAAGAGCCTGAGAGCTGTGATCCCGTGATTTGACTCTGGATGACAGAGAGAAAAAATGAGGCACAGAAGGGGGTGATGAGGGCAGAGGAAGTGGTGTTACTGCTCCTGTTCCTGTGGCCAGCCAGCACCGTGATTCCCTGGCAGCCAAGGCATTCCCAGCACTGGCTCTTCCCGCTCTCTCCGCTGTACTGCTCTGCTGTGGGGTTCCTGCCTTCTATTGGGTTTGGCTGCCATCCAAAATTCCCCTCAGGAATGCAACTGGAAGGAGGGAAATGGCACTTTTTAACACTTCATATTTCAGCCCGAATGGAATGAAACTTCAGTGGAGCAAAAACACGGAGGTTGAGCACCTCTGTAACCCGAGGGCTGCCTGCTCACCAAACAGCACTGGCACGCCACGATCCCACTACCAGCGTTGTGAGGGGAAAAGACAGAGGACAGTTGTGTGAGGGGGCGTGTTGAAAAGCCTGGAAAAAATATTTCTTCACACGTCCTCCTCTGGTAGATGCCAGAGAAGTCCAAAAAAACCTGGACATTAATATTTTGGAAAGTTTCGAAAGCTCAAACTAACACAAATACCCCCAAATTTTGGAAAATTTCAATTCCTATTCAGCATCTGTGGCCTGCCTCCATCTCTAATCCATTTGTTACTGCAAAGACATTAAATATCCTATCCTGTTCCATGTTGGGCTCCCTCCTTGGCGCAGTGGGGTTTGCAGCAGGATTGCAGTGCCTTACACCCACGCTGTTCACCCGGAATTTGGCTACGGGGTTATTTACAGCCCTTCCCATTGAACGAGGCAGGGGGACAGTTGCCAGCTGTGCTGGTGGCTTTTGTGATGAGAAAACTGATTGCTCTGAATGTGGCTGGAAATGTGTAATTCATTGCACATTAAAAAATGAACATATCAGATGTGACGCTCCTGTTAAGTGCCCCATTGCTTGGCTCGGGTTTCTCCTCATCTGTGTGAAGAAGCTGCTGCACGGCCCAGGACTATGGAGGAGCTGGGATGGCAGCTGTGCTGCAGTCATCCTGTTGGAAAATTGCTGGATTTGAGGCTAGTTTTACAAAGACTTTGGCAAGGTACAGAGCAGAAGAAACTTCAGGATATATGACTGTTGTCCTGTTTTTTGCTAAGCCTTCTGTTTTAGCCTTGGAGTCAGAGAATTTTCACACACTTTCATGTAAACTATAGCCAATGTTTACTTAACGGTATTTTCTGATTTTCATTCCTTTTGTGATAGAAGAAAGTTTGATGAGCATCCTTTTTCTCCAGTGGGATTGAGGAGGAAGTGACATGCCCTCCAATCCCTTGTGAAATTGAGAATCCTATACAGTATGAGAAATGTACATAAAGTCTCTCTTTTCCCTCCTTTCTGCTGACCCTAGCAGGTGTGAGAGTTTCCTTTATTGTGCGTTTACCAGCACCTATGATCCACCCTAGGAATGTCCCACCAAGCAGAAGCTCTTCAGATTTAGGTGCTGATGTTGAAATAAGTTGATGTCATGCCAATTTACTCTTTCCCAAATAACTCAAAGAACAGTTGAGTAGTACCAGGAGAGGTCAGGGAACAGGACATGAGACTGGAGTATCCTCATCTCCGCCCATGGGCAGATGTGCAGCCATCTTATACTGGAGATTTTTTTGCCCAAAAGGCTTTGTTTTCTCTTATTCAGTGCATCCGTCCTGATGTTTTTCTTGCTTCATTGGTTGTTATGGCTCATCATTCATATTGGCAGACTGTTTGGGACTTACCTATTCAAAAGAATTGAAGTGTAACAGAGCCATGATTTGGGTAAAATTATCTGTGCTACCATGGCATAAACCAGGAGTTTTCCCATCTAGGATGGGAAAAAATATTTTGGCCAGCAGGGCTCTCTCGTAACAAGCACGAGAACTTCCTTGCCACGACATTACAATCTCCACAATAACTAAAGAGATTTGATTCCTTTGCTTCACAAAAGAAACTGTATGGACTGGGACTTGAGAGCCCTTCAAAGGACTGATGTTGTCCCAAAATTTGAATAAGATCTGCCAGAGAAAGTGAGGCAAAAGGATCAATGCTTAATCAAATCCAGGCTTTCATTTGCTTGGATTAACAGCTAAGGAGACTGGTTTAATTTCTTCTGAGAGAAAAGTGAGATAAATGATGTGTGTATGTGTCTCAGGTAAAATATTTGATCACTTACCTTCTTAGTCATCACTGGTCTTTAATCGCACATTATGTAACATTACACCCAATACAGATTACATCGGGGGGGGGAAATCACAACCATGGAGCTTGCAGAAACTAGAAAGCAATTTGTCTCCAGGAGGAAGGGTGGTTTTTTCTGCACACTCCGTGTACAGCACCATTTATCATCTGGGAGCTTTGCCCAGCGGAACCGCGTTCAGCTGAAGTCCCATCAGCCCCACTCTCCTCTTCGAGGCGCCTGTCCCAAGAGCAGCCAGACCCTACAACTTTCCCAGGGCAAAGGCCCCTAAAGCAATGCCAAATCAGTCAGGCCAAACAGGTTTATAAGACCTTTTAAACTCGAGCTCTGCTGTAGTGAAGCACAGCCTTTTCCAGGCTCCCTCTGTGACAGTGTCATATTCAGAGACTTGCTGCACTTGCAGATTGAAGACAGATCTATTTGGTAATAACAACAACAAAAAAGCCTCCCAAAGCCAAACCCTCCAAACAACTTATTTCCTACTGAAGAAACTTTTCTGAGCCTATGAAACCTAACTACTCTTTGGCATGTTTTCCCAAACCCAGCATACAAAAGTAGTAATATTTTATGTTTCGATTACAGGACACTGTGGGCTGCTGCCATCTGCTAAGAGAGGGACATTCTGCTCCCTGAACATCCTGGTTGTAATTTGCACAATGTTTGAGTTTCTGAGAGATACCAGGAGCTCCAGCACAGTGTGGATATCCACCAGCACTAACAGCACTTAAAAAATGGGAGAGGTGGCTTGAGGGTGACAGTGGATTTTGGCACCTCAGAATTTTTCCCCAGGCAGTGGAAAATATTCCAGCATGCACTAAACACGTAAGAAACTTTCCCCAAAGCCCATGCAGCCCCCATGGCAAACTGAAAACATGAAGGAGTGCCTCATGCTATAACATCATCCGCCTTTTCCGGAGTTACAGTTGGGTTCAATTTGCTATTATTGCAGATCTTTGGGGTGGGACTCTTTGGAAGCGTTCAGCCTTGGCCCAAATCCTCTCCCGTTGGAAAACAATGAGCCCCCCGACCCCCTCGCTGCTTTAATAGCAGAAGAGCGCAGCCAGCACAGAGCGCTTCGGGAAATTTCTCCCCTCTGCCTGCTCCTGCACAATGGGTCAAATGTTTCATCCCCGCGTGAAGCCTGAACAAACAGGCATTGCACAAGGAATCGCGGTGGGGAAGCGCAGCCGCTGTGCCAAGGGCAGCCTCTAACGCCGCTGCGTTAACCATTACAGCTCAGGGACTGGATCCTTCCTGGGAATGCTGCTCCTGTGTGCCCCAAGCTGCCTGTTTGGCTGATGCCCGTGAAGCTCTGCAAGTGGTGGCTGACAGGGCCAGGCTGGCCATGACGTGGTTCATCCTTCCATATCCTCCGACAGATAACAAAGATGGTAATTTCCGTCCTTGAGGGCTGTTTGCTGTATGGTCAGTTTTGGATCCCTGGTGGCAAATTTTGATGCAAGCTTGTATTTTTGAAAATTGACCCATTTCGTTCATCAGTGAAAGAATAACGTACCCATAAATCATTATGTATGACCTTCAGAAGGAGAAGAAGAATTTATTGTTGTTTTGAAGTGTCTGACCAAACCGTATCTACCTCCCAAAGACAACCCAAACTTGGGGACATTGGCCTGCCACACCAGCCACACCCTGGCTTTTCGTGACAAACCCTGTCTGACTGCCAGCTTGGCTTCACCCGGGCAGCAAAAACAACCTGTGCTGAAAGGCCTGAAAAGTTCACCCACATTTTCCTCCTTGGGACTCACAGGTAGGGCTTAAGGATGGAAATGTACAGGCCCACAGTGGATGGGAGCTTCTTCACCCATGGATGGCCTTGCAGGAGGACTAAATATGGGCTCAACAGCCTTGATCCTGTGCCTTATCTGGGCTGTTTTGGGTGTGGCTCATCAACGTTTTTGCCCTAAATCTCAGCATATGTTCCTATAGGCTGAAAGGAATAAATAGCTTTTTCTTCTGCATTAAGTAAACAGCACAGTAAATGGGCTCTCTCAGTTTACATTATTTGAGGATCTGTCTCATCATCTTCAAGGCCAAGAGAGCTGAGCATTTCCTATGATTCTTCTGCTGATAGCTACAGCAAAGGCATGGAGCACTTTCTCAGGCAGCCCTGTGCACAGTGTGCTCATTGGAGGGGTAAATAAAGAAGACATCATGGCTGGATGTGCGTTCTCTGCTAGCAATCAATGCACAGCATACACTTTTGATGAGGTTAGATAACAAGCATCACATGGAGAGAGGAGCACCATGCACACACAACCTTCTGAATATATGTCAGCAATAAAATGAGAACTACAAAGGCAAGCAGTAGCTGCCCACTGTAGGATGTCTCATCTAGTTCAGCTGTGCAATACAAGCCCAGCTCTGTGTAGTTTGATAAAAAGCCACCCTAAAACAACAACAAACCCCCTATACACTGCTCTGAAGGATTAGCACAAGGATATATCTTTGTTCACGGAGCCCTTTTTAATCTTGAAAAAGGAACTTCTTACATCAAAAATAGAGAATTCTTTCATGTCTCTGTCAGCTCTGTAGCCCACCTAAAACTGCATTATTACCACTGACAGAAAGACAGGTGCTAACAGCTGGAGAGAAAACAAATGTAGAGCGCTGTGGCAAAATTTGAGGAGAAACAGATGTGTGAGCAACGCTGTCTTTGATACTTATTTTCATAGTGCTTCTCAAACGTGTTCAATATTTATGCAGCCACAGGCTCAGCTTTCACTGGCACACGAGGGCCCGCGCGGTGCATTATTCGCCTCTGCCACCACCTCTTCTTTTCTTTTCCTCTCTTCCAACCGTCATAAAAAACAGCATCCGCAAATCTCCCAGGAAAAGCCGGCTTATTCCTCCTCCCCTCCCCCAGTATGAAATGGATAGAGTTTTTTAGCAGTGGGAGTTCAGTGTGATTAGTATGCTAATACGGGAGAGAGAAAAGGAAATGGAGATGAGAGATACGGTCCTTTAGCGAAGAAAAGCAGGAACAACTGAAAGGAGGATCTCTGCTAATCAATTAACCTACAATGGACCTAATGCCATAAGAAGCTATTGTGCATAAAGGGACAGAATTCTCGGTGACAGATGGCACTTGGGCTCGTGATATTACAGGGTTGCTGCTCGAGAGCTTGTTTACCTCCCATACAGGAGTAAGCAATAAAGCAATAAAATTGCTTATTTATTTTAAAGAGAGAAGTTGAAATGCTTATTTACCAAATCAATCAAGGTTTACTAAGGCAGAACAGCCACAATCCTCACGGCCCTAAAGTGCTGGATACTTCACTGATTTCAAATAGCAATTATCTATTGCAGTTTCTTGAACCCGCTCCGACTGCAAAGAGACGTTTAATTTGCAAATTTTGATGAAAATTGTCATTTTTTTAATTGCCTATTTCACCAATTTGAATTTTAAAACAAACGATTAACTAGAAGCTCATTTTTACTCGCCTCGGGCAAGCCCAGAAAAATATTTGTCAAGACCCAAGCCTGTCTGCTTAGCATTTGAGTTGAGAAATGCACAACTGCCTTCAAGTCAACATTAGCTGTGACAGAAGCAAGACTATTATTTAACAGTAGCTGAAAATGTCAAAAACAAGCGGCATTTGGCATTTTGACAAGACGGCACTGAAAAGGAACTATTGGTTTTTTCCTCAACACTCAGATAACTGTAAATCAAAAGTGTACAATTACCACTTGGCTCAGAGTACGGCTTTGGTGGGTTTCTTGGAACCAGTGGGGAGAAGGAGAGCAGACAGGTCTCCATCTTCTGCTTGCAGCCGCCTTCCAGGTCCCACCATGGCCCAGACCCTCCATACTTCAAAAAACCAATGTTCTATTTCCAGGAACAGAGGCAGCATCATCCAACAACTTATGCCAGGCCTCAGGCACATCAGTGTGATGAAGACATCCCAAAAGTTGAGGATATACGTAAATGCTCCAAGGTATATGTTTTAGGTGTTAAGTGTCTGTCAGAATAAATTCAGACTTTTGGGGGTTTTTTTACAGTAGGTACTGTGCCTGGGCATTAATCAGCTTTTTTTTTACATTAGAAATGATAACAAAGGGTCAGCTGAATTAATTAAAAATAGTATGGTGTTGAAGAGAAGCCTGATTCTGAGGAAGTACAGGAAAATTAATAACTAAACCAATTTGTTCTCTCAATGAGAATAAGTTGGACAATACTGTTTTAACCAACAACAAGATGCCACAGTGCTCATGATAAACAATATTGTGAACCATCTCAGGGAAACAATGCAGTGGTGATAAGATACTGCCTTCGAGAACTTTAGACACCAGAACGAACAGGCCTTAATAATTTAAGAAATGCCAAAGTGATGAACATATGTTCATCTTCATTGCACACACCAGATACTGCCCACCATTTATCTGGACTCAAGCAGAACAATTTTTCTAGCAAGGTTTCCTACCCGTGAAGTCCCTTTAACATCAGTCAGCATTAGGCAGGGTATCAAAGCCTACAAAGATTTGTCTGTACAAATGTCAGTCGCCTGTTTCTGTCCTTCCTCAGTGAAATCTCATCGGGCACCTCAGAGCAGCTGTGCACCAGAGACATCAGGAGTGTGTGGCACAGACCCCTTCCTAGGTCCCATCCCTTAATCTGCCATGCAGCAGCTCCATGACCAGCCTCACCATATCCCTCTGGGTTTCATCCCTCACTGTGACCTTGGAAATCACTACCTATCAGAGTCTGACAGTTCACCAAAGTGGAAGTATTCCATGAAAAGTGATTCAGGTGATGCCAGAAAGCATCTACAGTCCCCTCAGCTTTGAAACTTCCTTGAAAGTTTGGGGGGTTCTGGCACCAACGGGGTCCCTTTGCTGTTGCAGAGCACCTCTGGTGTCCTGCTTCTAAGACTAGAGGAAAGCAGGAGGAGGCAACGCCACAGACAAGAAGAGGCCAACCCTTTCCACTGAGCTTGCATTGATGGGGGAACCACTCCAGCTTCAGCTAATCTTATTTTATTGCCTGGGAACAGGTTAAGGCACCACATTTGTCAAGCCACAGGCTGTGGGAGCAACGCAGCCATCCTCATTTACCTGTGAGCTGATCCAGAGTGGCTAAACCCAGTGGGTTTCACACCCCAAAATGCACTGCAAATCCAGGGACTTGGGGTACCAAAAAGCACCCTGAATGGGTGGGTCTGAAAAAAGAACTCTTCCTCACACCTTCAAGCATATTCCCACCGAGGCTGAGGGTTGAATACAAAATCAACCAGTCATAACTCTCTTTGTCTTTTGGTACTTAAAGGTGATTCTCCTTAGTAAATTTACATTTAAAAAAAAAAAATCAAAAAGCCCGTGTTTGTACTATACAAACACCGCTGGTATTTGTATTTGAGCTGGGCATTTTGACCTGACATCTAAACTGAATTCCCTTTCGTCTCCAGCCAGCTTATCAAGTGACCCCCCATCCTGCTGCTCTTCACTGTCCCAAAGTTCATCCCCTGGACCAGTGCAGCGATCAAAGTCTGCAGAACTAACGTGGAAAAAACCCTATTTCCAGGAATAGGTCCACACCTTCCTTTCTACCAGCTTCATTATTTCTTAACACTGCATGTCTACACTTATTACCTACATAATACTGCACGTCTAGCACTTCTTACACCACCTATCCCCACAGTGGACACATCACCTCATCGATTCATGTCCTTGAACCATCAGCCTTCAGGATCTTTCAATTCATCTTCTTCAAGCCACTATTCCAGCTGCATTTTTACTTGATACACTGATTTGAGGAAACTGGTTGGTAAGAGGAGTCTGAAACCACACAAAGCAGTATTATTTCTCTCTCCTCAGTTTAATCAGAGCAGGCACAGGTCCAACACAAAGCCTCAGTTGAATTTCCTACAAGCAAAATACTGGACCAAAAAAAAAAAAAAAAGCGGGACTGTGGCAAGCTTTTATGACAACAAGCTCATCAGCAGCCAACATTTTGTATTTGCATCATTATTAATCTGCTCTGCCAGATCTGATTCTCCTGAAGAGCTGATATCCCATATAAAAAGCACACATTGCAAATCACAGAGGATGATGACAGCTTTCATCAGTGCTGAAGGAGAGGAGGGAAAGGCAGAATCTGCAGTGTGCTGCTCTTACGTGTTGCACTATGTAGGAATTTTTTTGACCTGTATCAGCTGAGAAAAGAACTAAGGCCTAAACAGTCTCATCCCTTTCAAACACAGTGGGCCAAATTCCCGACCAGCATGAAATGCTGCATACCCACTGAAATCAATGGAGTTGGGCCAGTCTGGCTGAGAACTTGGCTTTGCGTGTCAGTTCATTCAGCAATGATTGCACTTGACGTGCAGCTCAGAACAAGCATTTGTTTTTAAAAAGAAACAGTGGAGTCTTTCAGTGCTAACCCAGCCTATGCATAGTCCTGGCTCCAAGAACAGGATTAACTGTCCTTAGCTCGGGCACCTCTGTATTTGTGCAAAGGAAGAGTAAGGAGAAGGAAGAAAGCATATTCTTCTCTCTTTGGCACACTGATGGCATGTCCCACTACTCAAGACAAGAAGTGATGGTCTGCAGAGCAAGGCAACTTTGCTCTTTGTTGGAACCTGTAATTAACACATGCACTTAATGTCCTTACAGGCACTGAGCATCCTTTCACCCCACCTGAACACCACGGAGTCACATCCTTCACTCTACCTCAACATTCCCAACCAGTGCCCTGGGCCAGACCTGCAATTTCTCACAGAGTTCAAATAGAATGTGTCAATCTCAGCACGAAGTTGCTAAAGCCCTATTCCCATGAAAATTCTCTGGTGGCACAGCTAGGCTTACCCCGGGCATACCGAGTCACAGAGGAAACAACTGGCACAGCTGGGATAGAGAAAAACAGACGAGCCAAAACTTGTCCTGGTGCTCATGGCCAATGAGGTGATGCCTTTGGAGACCAGCTGACACCAGAACAAGTCAATACAAATACAGCTGTAAGACTCCCCTCACCCTTGTTTTGAAACCCAGGGTACAATCAGAACGATCACTTACTGTCCTTTTCTTTCTTGCAACATTATGGAAAATGCTGGAGGCTCTCCTTGCATAATTTCTGTATGGTAAATTAAGGTGCAACCCTGTTCCTCACGGCTTTCTTTTTAGTGCAAACATTTTTTCCCAATAATTGCGTGAAACAAAACCTTGCTTTGAGGTTTGATTACCAAAAACTATTAAATATTTAAATGTGGGTTACAAGACGTACACTGAAGTAATCGGAGAACAGAAACAGCACAACTACATTGTGAATTCAGACAGTGACATATTTATAAATACAGATTTTTCTTTCAGTAACTATTTTCCCGTATTGCTTCAAAGGCGCAATTTCAGGATTTCTACCAACAAAGTCATAAAAAGCAGATCTTATGGCTACACCTGTGGACCTTGCCACTGCAAATGCTCTGCAATGTGTGCACAAATCCCTGCAGAACTACAGCACAACAGGTCACCTCCTGCAGGGATGTTTGACAAAGACAAGGCAGAACTGCTGCCTGTAGAGAAAGTGAATCCTAGGAACCTCAATTTGGAAACGCTGCAGGTTGTGCATCTGACACAGATGTACAGGGCACACCGGACACAGCTCTCAACCAGCTTGGCCTGAAGAAAATTAGTAGCTATCTGTTCACTTTATATTCCTTTTTGTACCTATATAGTGTCTCCTATCTGCTACAGTGCTGGGCAGGGTAAAAAAATGTGGGTGTGCAACAGGAGCTACTGAACTTCTGTGCTTCAGAACCAAAGAACAAGAAAGGAAAACCTCAAGAAAATGCCAAACTACATTTCAACCTGGACTTCAGCTCCGATCAGATCAAGAAATAACCCCTACTTCTTCCCCAGCACGGCTTTTAAACATTCAAAGCACAAACTCCCAGTATGCTGCCTGAAAAACCCAGGCATAAAGTTTATCCTTTAATTTGAGGCTTTGTCATTTGACTAGGGGGGAGGTAATCAGAACAAGGCTCTGGACCATGCTGCTCAAAACATGACAAGAGACACACCAAAAATCCAAGCTGGCTGCCTGTAGCAATTAAAGGAGTGTTTACTATTCCATGACAGTTAACATGTTGGACTGACCTTTCATTTACTGTTTAGTGCTGAACATTAAGCTGCAAAATTACTCATGCTTTGCATTTAGTACTGGCATCAGAACTAACAGCACTGGATAGCTATTCCCATGGCGAGGCATGTGTTCCCTCCACCCAGCTGTGCACCTACTTCCACAACCACTGATCTGATATTTCACATCACTTCCACAGGTTCTGCTCGCCCATTGCCATCAGGAATTATTGGTAACACTGCTCCAAAATGTAAGCAGCATATGCAAAATGTCCAGGGTGATGTGGCTGGTGGAATTATGCTCCTTCCTTACCTACCAGCAAAGAAAAAAAGGGAGGACTGGTGTGTGCCCACAGGTCCCTGTGGCAGCTCCCAGCCAGATGGCAGCAGGGAAGTACAGAAGCTGTGGAGGAAAAGTTTCTTTGTTTACTCTCCTCCTCGCTGCTTACAGCAGCTGTGTTACAGTGAGAGGCACAGGGTGCATTTATCAAGAGCCTGTCAGCTCAGCAGTTGGAATATTCCCTCAAAACCCAAGTATCTTCCCATTCAACACCCTCAGGCTGGAAGGACCTGGAATTTCCATTCTCCGAGGCTACAGATGGAAGGGAGAGGTTAAGTTTCCAGCAAAACACCTTTGCTCATGTGCTTTTGGCTAATCTTAGTGCTTACTATCCAAAATTATGGTTATTTCTATCCCTGGCTGTAACCTGCCTGGTCAGACACACAGCACGCCCAGGATGCTGCATTTTGATAGCAGAGATAGGAATTCTGGGTCACAGGTTGCCAACACAAACAGGGGCTTTTTCCACTCAGCCCCTGCACTCCTTCCAGCTTTCAGCTGTGGTGCTGTGCTGCTGTGGGACTGCATCCCAAACCCCCATGCACCTCTCTTCCCACCCTTTCCTCACCTCTGCCTGGACACTTTTCCATGACACATTTCCAAACTTCTATTTGTCACATCCTTTTTGAGACAGTGATGGGCACAATGAATGCAGTCTGTGAACACCAGAAGAACGTTCAGATCATATCCAGACCAGAACATTAATAAATACAAATATATTATGAATTCCCCTACCATTTGTGTTTTGGATTTTTTTCATATTCATAGCAGCTATTTATATCTAAATCTCTATTTTCTGTATTGTGAGTGAAGTTATCTTATTCCCACTGCAGATTCAAAAGGGTAGATATTCCAAGACTGCTCAGCATGGTAATTAAGACAGAATCACAGCTGATTTGATCTTCCCTGCTTCTTTTTCACTATTTTTATACAGATGTGCAACCAATATGCCAGCTAAATGGTCAGAATTATTATGAGATTGCTGATAGAAGGCAACTCAGTGTATTTTAAATATCAATATAATTTCTTAAAGAAAGAAAAAACCTATCAATCAAGGTTGTAATTATGTTTAATGCGTATTTTGCTTTTAACAGCAATTTGCCAGTTTAAACAGCACAGAGCTTACAAGGGTTAAGTGGTGAAGAGGTTACAGTGCTTTTAAAGTTCTGTCTAAAACACACCTTATTCATTGTTTACTGAACAACGTTTTTAAGACAGTCTAAGTTATAACTACATGCTATACAGTAGCAGCATGTCCACACCACTAAAGTTAAGGCTGTGTCAGCATTCTCATCATGAACCTCTCCCAGGGTTTGAACACACCAGCCATAAACCACAGCACAGTTTGAAACAACAGGACACCCACGATGTGATCCTGTGCTGATGTTGGTAAAGTAAGAATAAAAACAGTAAGACACATGTAATAAAGGACTCCACCCAAATTTATTTTGGATGATTGCTGCCTTTGTACAACATGCTCAAAATTTCCAAAATGAAATTTAAAAGTCAGCGGACAGCACAGTCTAACCAGGTTTAGCTGAATCCAAGTGCAAAGTGCTGCAAAGTGGGTGCCACAGATGCACAACAATCACTTCTCACGTTTCAACACACACAAGGCTGCTTCTGTGTAAGTATGGAGACTGGCAGGTAACAGCAGTTCTACCACCAAGGGAATAACAAAAACAACTCATCTTCAGTTGTACACACTCATTGGGCATGATGAAACTACACTGTTTACCAAGTCAGCACACTGGCTACTGAGGTACCGTGTTATTCCCTACAGTTAGGATAAGAAACATCTGAATTTTTATGTCCTGGTAACTCAAGAGGGACTTCTCATGCTGTCCACCAAGCTGAAGCCATTTGTTGAAGTAAAGAAGGTAGATAATGTGAAATACTGTAAGAGAGAGACCCAACAGCTTCTTCAGCAAATTTCCAGAGCCCACCTAAAGGCTTTCACCCTTCATTCATGCCCAGCCTGATTTTATTAATAAAATGCTTCTTATCGCCATATGGTTTGATGAAGAGAAAATCTCTAGTCAGGAATCTACTTAGACATGTTCTACCTCTGCTTAAAGCAAAGTGCTTCTGTAGGTGCTTTTCTGAAACATCATCCTGGGACAGTGTGCTGCAGGTGATGAGAATTTGTAGAGCTGCAGAACCAAGCTCTTCATACATCACTTGCTTATTTATTATTTTTACAATTCCCCATTCAAGAAATTTTCCTTTTTTGACCACGTCTTTTGTTACAATGTTTTTGGAGGTGCTCATTCCACACTTTTCAGGCTTGGAGGTAAGCAGGTAAGACTGAAAGAGTTGCCTAGTTCAAGCTTTGAGTACAATGCATTCACACATTTATTAATAAGAACTTGTCTAAACATCTACTTGTTCTTTGGACCAACTCCAGCCTCCCTAGGCTGTAACATGTCTTATAAACCTTTCATGGAAGACTTAAAAAACTTAAAGACAAAAAAGGAAAACAAATACATTTAAACGTCATCAACAAAGACGGGGAAAACAAAGTGGAGACATCCCATGCCAAACTCACTGCAGGCACAGCTTCGCAGTGTCCTCTTGAAATCTGCTTTCTGCCTTCTTGCACTTCTTCCAGATCATGGTCTTAAAAGAGAGGTGGAAAGCCAAGAGAAAATTCCATGTATGCCCCCAAATATGGGTCACACATTAAAATCCATCTGAAGAAGGGAACTGAGGAGCACACAGCCCATTTCAGCTCCTACCAGGCTGGCTGTGCACAGGCACCTGTCAAACAGGGGAACAACATTTCTCTAACACAAAAAACTGCTACAAGAACAAATGGATTTATGGTTGCCTGGACACAGGAACAGCAACGAGGGCTCCATCAGTACCTAGAACACATCCCTGCTGATCCCTGCCAACAGAGCAGGTGCTGGGCAAGGACCACCAAGAGTAGCATTGGTAATGGAGGGGTTTATGACACTGTAAGGTAGTGGCTGATTTTCTTCAGCAGAATTAAATTCTGCAATAAAAACTTCCTAAGTTGTTTTTCCTATCAACACAAATCAGCTTAAAGAATTGTACAAGAATGACCTGAACTGTACCCTGTTTTCCACACATGTAGTTTCAGAATCTGTCCACAGTTCACATAAATTCAAAAACAAACATATGTGCTGGGCGTACCAGGGGAAAAATACCAAATAGTTTCCAGACTCAGTTTCCATTTCTGTGACACTGTGACACTTCCACAACAGATAAATGAAATGCTATGGCAATAGCCCATGGAACCTGCATTGAGTTTCCTCACCTGTAATGTGAGTCAGAAGAATGACATACTGTGTTAATAGGCATAAATCAGTTACTTATTGCATCAAAGTTCACCTGTAATCCATAAATTTCACAGAGATATTACGAGCTATCATTGTGGAAAGAGATCTTCATTGCTAAATTTGAAGCCCCTCTGTCTTTCACTAGCTGTTAAGAAGAAATTCCTCAAAACTTTCAAGATAAAGTGAAGCGAGAAGTTTCAGCTACAGAAACGTAGTGCAAAGGTTCAGTTTGGCACTGCAACATGACAGACAGACAGGAATTTATGGTAAACTGTTTAGATTTGGAAAAAAGAATCCTATTATTGAACCAATATTGTCAAATGTATTGCATACTATTGTAACTTCACAGTAATCAAAAATCAGACATCAAGGTTTCTATGAGAAGCAGCAATCACAGATTGCAGTAAAGTATACCACTCAAGGGAAAAAATTGCATTTTGGCAATTTCATAGTCAAGTGTTCCTTATGCTCCTCCAACAGTCATTTGTCAGACATCTTCCTGTTTAAAAGGTGCATATTGTTTCCTCTCAGTCCTCGTGAGACTTCTCTGCAATGACTTTGCATTCATACTGAAAAACACAAGTGGACAAAGTAATATTAATTTACATAATTAGTGAAAAAGACTTAAGAAAGTGATGCTTCTACAAAATGGGTGATAAAATAGCTCTTGTTAAACTCCACGCAGACAAGTTTGATCTCCTTAAGTTCTGTGCACATACTGGTGGCTGAAATTTCTGTCCCCTGAGCAGGTCAGGCTTTGGGGATGACCTGATTTCTCCCCAAACACAGGAGTTCTTACTTAGCTCATGGTCCTAAAAATATGTAACAGAGTGTAGAGAGCAAAACATGGGTGTGCTCTGATTCACAGGATGATCAGCTCACTAAATACATCAACAAGCAATGATTGCTGATTTCTACCCCGCTGCACACCCTTGAGCCAAATAGCTGGCTGGTATACATGGAGGAAGAAATTATATTTACATTTAAACTTTTACTGGAAGACAATCAACCCCCTCCTCCAAACTCACCATTGCCAGCTGCCTGCCAATATTGCCCATTGTTATTCCACCAGCAAAAAATATACATGGCAACCAGGAACGAACATAGAGGAAATCTGGAGATGTGTATCTGGAAAAGAATGCACATTTTTGAGCTCAGCGTTGTGTAATACAGAGAGTCCTCCAATCACAAGGCAAATTCACAATTATTAGGACATTTCAACTCAAAAAGATAGGTATTATAGAAATTTAATTTCTTGCAGCGAACAACAAAGGAGGCTTCTTACTGATTATAGCTGCATTTGTTCAACCAAACAAAGCATGATACATTGTTGGCAAGGTAGCAATTTTATTTCAATTAGCATTTCCAACTAGATTTCTCACTTACACACACATGAGAGCTTTCATAAACACTCCAATTTATGCTGTGCTCAAATTAGGTGCTGACAGCTTTGAAAATCATGTCAAATCATACCCCTTCAGTTACTCCCATTTAATGTTACAGCTTCAGAACATTATCCTTTCACCTTAGGGGAGCAAATACTTACTGATAAACTCCATTGTATACCAGAAGCTGTGACACCAACGTGGCCAGGAAAGCAATTCCTACTCCAAGACCAAAGCCACTTCGTGACCTGTCAAAGGTCCACCACAGCCCAATGGACAGGGCTGCCAACGTGAGAGACAGCTGGATATTGTTGGCAAAATCCACCTTCTGTGCTGGTTGTTAAGGATAAGCTTGGAAAGACCATGTACAAGTACAAAGCAATTTTTGTCATCCTGTTTGTATTTTGGCACGACAGAAAAAAAATACCATTAAGAAAAGTACGGTGTATCAGCTCTCACACAGCTATCAGATGTGAGGAAATAAGCCTTGTAATTGTCAGTATTTCAGGAAACTAAAAACTTACGACATTTCTTCAAATTTTGGGGTCTTTGCACTGTACGAGAGTGAAGAGCCTCTTCACCTACCAAACAATCAAGCATTTTATACAGACACACAATGCAGGCTACATCTCAACCTCACCTGGCTCTTGATTACACTCCAGATGAAATCTTAAATCTAGCATTAGACTCCTTCAACTGACAGGAATTTACAAAAAAAAAAAGGTATTTATCACTCTTAATTGCAATTTTGTTTAAATTACATGATGCTTTACATTCAGCTCAGCATTAAAATGTTAACATTTTCTATAAATCAAAATGAAAATATTACTGTAAAGTGTTCATGTAAATCAACATGGAAAGCCAGTTTTGTCAACTTGTGAAAGAATTGTGAAGTTGCTTCAGATATCTTTGTGTGTTTCACATCCTTCAAAATGTTTTGGAAACACTAACTCATCCTCATTGCTTCTGTCCAAAACAGATAATTAAAAAGGGGCTTGTCATGTTTCATAGGCCTGAAAGCAAATTTATGGGATGA
This sequence comes from Platysteira castanea, assembly GCA_013397175.1. Classification (NCBI taxonomy): domain Eukaryota; kingdom Metazoa; phylum Chordata; class Aves; order Passeriformes; genus Platysteira; species Platysteira castanea. Next base: position 168,078 of record VYXC01006219.1, on the reverse strand, counting down.
CAATATAGAAACCACTGTCCCATTTTCTCACAAAAATTTGGAGAGAGACCTAGTGGAAATGAGAAACAAGCTTGATGAACTGAAATAAATAATTACAGGATAAAAATCAATAGCTTCAGAAAAAGTGTCAAAGAAGATCAGAACCCTCACCAAATCTGGCAAAGTGCAGAACTGGCAAGAGCTGAAGAGAAAGCAGTCTGGAGAGCTGTCAAGCAGGAAATACAGACAGTACATTACTGATGTCCTGGAATATGGGCAACAGCTGTTAGAGAACTGCAGAAAATTTGCTGTAAGTAATTAGACCTGTGCAAAGAGGAGCTGTCAACTCTTATTTCTTAAAAGCAGCAAAGTTGCCACGAGCTCACCCAACAGGTACAGGCCAGGTCAGTGAGAAGCACAGCACCAGAGCAGTGCATCTTTGGCAAGGAGGGTGAGGTTTGTGAGGGACAGTGGGAGTGACCAGGAACTTCAGCAGCTCCAGCTCATCCGGCCAGACTGGATAGCAGAGGGTGGGGAAAAAACCACACAACAACAAAACTCATCAGTGGCCAAGCAACCTCAGTGAGAATTCAGCCAGCTCTCCCACCTTTCACTTAACCTGGGAATGAGGAGATTCAGGAGCACACGAACAGAACTTTTAGCACCATTTTTGTGAACTCTGGCACTGATGGAGATGAGTGTCACAGAGATAACCAACTTTCTTTACAAGGCTCCCATTTTCACAAGCAGACCCTGGCTTTAGCTGACAGAGGAGGCACTACACACACCTACAGAAAACCTCAGGAACCACAGCACTGCCAGAAAGGTGCACCAGCCCATGAGAAAAGCACCCTGTCACCCAGGGTACTCTCTTGGCATCAAGGACAGTATCCTTTGCAGAAGGGGGTAGCAACACTTCCTGGCATTGTATAGTCCTGGGTATTCCTGGTTTTGAGTTTTCCCAAAGTGTATGTGCTGCACTGATGACCTCGAGACAAGGCCTCAACCTCTTACTATGATACTAAAAAGACATCAGCTTGGAATGTCCTAAAGCACTTTTCTGTAATACCACACGAGTATCTTCCCACACTTACTTTAATTATTCAAAGAAAATAAAGACTCTAAGTGAAACAAAGCCCAATATCGAGACATTTCTAATGAAACTATTCTTCAGAACAAAAAGATGTGAGACTCATCACCTCCAATACTGCTACAAGTTTGACACTAACACATATTCTGCATTTCCCTTGCAAAAATGCTGCATGTTACACCTTTAACACCAATTCACCGTGACTGACTGCGTGAGATTTTTTAAGTGGAAGCCCATTTGTTCACACCAATTGATGTGAATATAGGATACAGCACTGGCGTGGTTTATTCCCACAAAGACTGCTACACATCGCATTACACTGGACCATTCTCTCTTGAACTTGTGTGGCTCTCCCAGATGTCTGTCCATGCAGGGGTACAATAACCCAATCACAGCTGTGGAGACAGGAAAGAAAAAAGGCCCTGAAGTTAAACAACATTTAACTAGAATAAAGTCCATCTAGATTTTGACAATTGTAGTCACTCCTAAAACAGATCTTATATGGATAAATAGCACAAAAACACACACCGTAAAAGAAGAGGAATTTCAAAGAATTTCATTATTTTAAAAAGACCTGTAAAATTCAGCAGCATTTTCAACCACTGCAGCAGAAACAGCAATACAGAGACAATCTGAACCAGGGGCAGAGGATGACAGAGCTCTCCCCCACACCAAAATCTGAACTGTAGTTCAGAAAGAGCACTAATAGCTTGCAGGTTGGCACTTCCAAAAATCCCACATATCAAACATGTTTAAAATAGCTGCAAAATCAACACACCACAGTACTGGTGTCATTTATAACATCAATATCTTGTGTTTTCTTTTGTTCTTGTTACAAGCAGGCTTTGTTTGGATAATGTTTTTCTCTTCAATGCTACTATCAAGCTCCCTCAGAAGAGAGAAAGCCAAGAGCCTACGGTAGCTGTTGAATACAGGAATTCCAGCCCCAGGGAATTGCGATGCTCTTTCAATATTTCTTCACAAATGTGTTCTCTACTGCAACTGCAGCTAAACAGACTTTTACCAACCCCACTAAGGAATAATAATGGTGCTTTAATGTCAGACTAGTGGAGTGAGCACAGAAGAGCCTGAGCCATCCGTACAGACTCCAGTGCCTTCAGTCCAGCACGCTGCTGGGGGTAACACCGCAAATGCTCTTTACTCTGCCACAGAGGAAACTGATCTCCAGGATTTGGGAAAATAAATCATCAGTAAAGCTGGAGCAGAAAAAAACCCTCCCTGAGCAATTTTCTTGCCAAAGGCCTTGGGCCAAACTCATGACTAATAACGGTGATGGATGAAAGGAGTTCTCTGAATGCAGGCTCGATCACCACTGATTATAAATATGCAAAATACCTTTATTCTGTTCATAATAATAAACCATACTGCAGAGAAATGGTCATGTCAGTTCCAGGACGGCTGTGCAAGTACAAATGGTAAGAAAACGGGTGAATTATCAGCATTTACCACAGAGGTTCCCTGTATGTATGCGAGCAGAGAAGATAAAGAAAGAAAATGGAGAAGACTGATAATGAAAAAAAAAGACCCTGAACACCTCAACAGGGGTGACTCCTGCTGGGAAAAGCCAATTAAGGCTGTAGTATCTTTAAATCAAGTGGCTTTAAATCAAGTACTAAAATCAAATACTACACTTTACAAGCCATATCCAGTCTTTCCATCAAAACCACCAGCCCATTAGACCCAGAAAGGCCCACAAGTTTCTTGTGAGATGATGGCAAGATGTAACCTTCCCCAGTTCCCACTGGCAGCTGCAGCGTTCTCAGGTGACCCAAGAGAGCACAAGGTGCAGCCTGATGCAAACAGCTGATGGTGCAAGTGTTGCAGTGAACACTGCAAACCTTGTGCACTGCTGCTGCGGCAAGCTGGGGTTCACTGCAACCCCCACTAATCCATAAATGTAAGATCAAACCTGTACCAGGCTTATTTGTCAAGACAATCAGTTTAATCAGTTTAAAGCATAAAAGAAAAATGCAGGAAATGCAGGATATAAACCAAAAACTAATCAAGAATCTCGGCAAGACAAGAAGAAGAGGACTAAGATAAGCAGCAGATAAAGCAGGTATGTAACTGCCACCATAACATGCCACATGCATTTCCTCTGGGTAGCACAACATTCAGGGATCTGTCTGGAGGGTTTCCTTTCAAATCACGCTCCTCTACGGTATCTGAGGTGTACTATTTCAAGGAAGTATCAAAAAAAACCCCAATTAGACCACTAGGAAAAAAACAGGCTTAAATATTCTCATTAGTAAAACAGTGATGCCATCTCAAAAGCAAGTTTTTTGACTCACATTAATACTCAGAATTGTGAGCTTCTCAATCTGATTAAAACTTGCCTCTAGGAAGATACCACCTGTAAGAACAGATTCACCACAGCAGAATCCTCCAGTGCTGGCTGCAAAGAATATTCCCTTAGTAAAGCATGAAACTGACCCAAAGCACCAGTGATTTTCAGAGCCAGGTAGAAAGTCAAATTCCATCATGCTTGTAACATGGAATATCCCTGGATACTTCCAAGGAGAGGAGAAAGAGGGTATTTCTTACCACCTACAGCAGACAACTCACTTAAAGTGGCTAAACACAGAGAAGGCTCAACTCCCTACGTGGCCATGGGAGAAATGGAGCATGTTCACATCATCTGAGATACACGACTGCCCGGAGGTGCTCTGTTCTGCACCGTGCCCCTACAGCTGCCAGCTGCCTGCCTGGCCTCAGCTCCCAGAGACACAGCCAGGGCTCCCAGCTTCGCAGGGCTAAGGCTGTACCTCGAACTGGAATGAGGAACAAATGGAAAGCTGGACCACAAAAGGGAGCATTTCTCAGGGTGGTGGGCTGTGCTCAAACAAGGCACCGTGTGCTGCACGGTCACACCACTGGGGTATTTTCAAGGGCTGTCTGGGAGCACGCTCCTGTAACCCAGCTCTGGTCAGCAGCACCACCTCCTCAGGTCTGTTACACTCTAACCCAGCAGAAAAAACAAAGGTTATGCTCTACCAGCAATATTACAGTAAGACAAGTTAGCAAAAACTAATTTTTGGACACATGCATATTTGTGTATACATGGGGAGATCAGAAGGATATCAACAGCTCAGGAAGTGATGCAGAAAGGGAGTTTATCTTCCCCAGCTCTCCCACAGTTTTTTGTAACTACCTAACTACCTCTGCACACCAGGCATCCACACGTGACTGAACTCACCTGATGCTGTGCCACAGCAAGGTGGTACCCACCAAGCTGAGGAGAAGATGCTCGTGATCACGTCAGGGGGGAAGAGAGTAACGTTTCTCTGGATCTGCAGCAAGTTTAATACTAATGCAAGAAATACACCAATAAAAAACAGCACTACACCACGAATTACCAAATTCATGCCCCGACTGGTTACAGATGAAATATATGGGCCACACTTTTTTGGTAAGGTTGGCATTGCATCATTTTCTGCCATGACTTCTTATGTTATCAGAGGCATCCAAGAAGCTGACTGAGGAACCGCTTGCAATCAGTATTTTGACTCTCTTCAATTAGGAGACACCCAAACCCTGAAAAATAATAAAAAGGAGTGAAAATGCAGATATAAGAAACATTACATGCATTTCTCTTAACTTATTTGGAGATTGGGTTAAAAAATGCCTATTGTATTTTCCTCTGAATTTTCTGAGAAGGCAATTAGTCCTTTGATAGCAGAATCAATCACAGCTGCAAAAATGCCTTACAAAGGAAACAGGTTTTACAAATAGCTTTTTCTACTAGGAGACAGAGGAGGAAACATGTGGGATGGGACAGCTAGGAATGGGAAAGCACATTCCAGGAGGTGAAGCAATGACACAGGTATCAAATGGAAGAAAGGCTTGCCTTGCAGTAAGAATAAATTGTTTTTCTCCCTTCCTTTAAGCAACAACTGGAGGTTATATAATTCAGCAGCAAGTAAACACAGCCCTCAATTCCAAGTCAGCCACAGAGGTTCAGAGATCTCTCTTCTTGAAGAGACACCAAAAAACATTTCTCAACTGGAAAGTGAAATGTGAGAAGTAACTTTCAGGCTGGACTCAGAATTTCAGCAATCCTGCAGCACACATGGTTTGGAATCTCCAGTAAGAGCAAACAGCTCAGCAAACTGGAGCAGTAACTTCAACACAGGGAAATATTTACCAAAGTAACACACACTTCTGGTGAAAACTGCCATACCCTACTACAAACCTGAACCGTAATCAGGCACGGAAGCACCTGAGGGCAAAGGAAAAGGAGCTGCACCTGCCTTCGCACTAGGAAGCCTCTGACATGAGTAACTGCTGGCACTACAGGAATGGCAGAGTTCCCATCCCAATCCCTCTTTTGAAAAAAAACAAAACCTGTCCATCAGGAGTCTTGTTATACACGGATTCAGTGCCACACTCATGTATAACAACGATTTTGATCGACAGCTTAGCCACCTGGAACTTCAGAAAAAAAGCACTGACATTGTTTTTAAATTTGAAACTGCCAGCTGGTGGCGGCTTCTGTTAACTCTTATTTATGGCACATGGGCAGCCAAACCAGAACATCCATCCCCTTTCCTCTCAGCTCCAGCTGATGTGGAGGAAGCTCTGAAGATACAACAGCAGAGCAGAGGACTTAGCATTCATTCACTTCTGCTGACTGAAAGCCAAAAGGGAAGTTAAATACATCCAGGCTAGTTAAGACACTCCAGTCCACTGCACAGAAGATGCCATACCACACCATGGCATCCTCCATCGAAAAAAGAAAAAAGGAAAAAGGAAAAAGGAAAAAGGAAAAAGGAAAAAGGAAAAAGGAAAGAGTTCTGTTTGTACAAAACTTCCCATTGGCAGTTTGGCAAGGCAACAGTGTCTTCTTAAGCACACAGGATCTCATCTACACAGCCAAATGCCCACGTTACTTGTAATCATGAATACATCTTGGGGGGAAAAGAGAACCACCAAGGTGTCGGGCTTCTTACTCTGCTTCCTGAGTCACACTGCCAGCCTTGATGTCTGTATCAAGGCTGGCACTGGCACTGCAACACACTTCCCTAAAGCAAAAAGGAGGTACTCCAGATTTATTCCCTGCTCCGAATGGCACGGCACTGGAGTTTGGATAATACATTTAGCCTCCAGGAAAGAAACCATGAGTCACAAAAACATCGCTGAGAGTTTCCTTTGTTGTCCCTCAGGGCTTTGCCCACCAGGTGATCACAGGAATTCTCAGAATTTACAGGACTGGTTTCAACACATGGCATTGGAGGCTGTAGCTCCCAATTACAAACTTTGCCAGAATATTGTGCCCAACAGGGACTTTCAAACTGTTATGTCCCTTCTTAGCTTTGGCTTGCCTAGGGAAATAAGCTACACTCTTGACTCTCCACTTACTTCACCATCCCAACAGTTTTGGCACTTCTGAGGTCTGCATACCCCTTTTTTTTTAAACGCATGACACGAGCTGATGTACAAGAAAGTTCATACTTTTATGTCTCTCTTTAATGAGCACCACACAGGATAACAGTTTCTTTTTTCAGTCATAAAGTAATTTGCTCATCTCCCGTGATCCTTTACTACATTCAAGCCTCTCTTCTTTCCTGTTCCTGAAGTCCTTGTTCCCTGGTACCAGCTCCAGACTTTGCACACTGCATTTCAGCCCGTCAGTGTTATTTAATTCTGGCACCCAACCTCAATCCATTTTTCCTGCAGGATTTCTCAGTCCTCTTTGGCCCTGCAAATGTTGCCAGCTTTGGGTCATCAGCAAGCATCTTACTGCATCCTATTTTGTGCACCAAGGTTATCAACTAAAATAGACTCATAGGATGTTTTGGGTTGGAAGAGACCTTAGAGATCATCTAGTTCCATCCCCCAAATACTGAGAGAGATCAGCCCAAGTCCCTGCCTTTGATGAAATCCATTAATACTTTCCCTGCATTGATTATTTCCCCATTTTACACTCTCTCTTGGTATCTCCCTCTAACAAAACTCTGCTTCTTGTAATTCTTCAACTACAGGAACCTTCCGCCTAATTAAGAATCATCAACTGTCCCACATGACAATACTGATGTAAACACTGATCAGTTCTCATGGTTTTTTTTTCCTAGAGATGCCAATGATCAAAAATAGCCCAATTTTATTTCGGTATAAATCACTTTCAGACCACAAAGCCTGCATTTGTATAATTTCCATTTTTTAACTATGCCATTCAGCAAATACATATTTAATTGTGAACGCTCATCTAAATGTAACAGGAAGGAAATCACTTACTGCTTTTACACAACCACTGCAGCTGCAAATTATTCAAGGCACCAGCAACATATTTTTATTAGCAGGTAAAGAGCCTGACCACAGCAAGGACACCTGGATGGGAACATACTGACAGATGTTTATAAAATGTAATTCAAGGTCTGAAACTAGCATGATGCGGTCGTTTCCACCTGGTGGTTTCTCACCCTACACATATCATTATTAGTTGTTTGACCAGCTTCCAGATTTTCCACTGACCCTAAGACCCTCTGGCATGCCACAGAGCAACTGGGGAACGGAGCAAAGTGATCAATGCTCAGGAAAGAATCTTCAGTGCCTCAGACAGCCTGGGCTCACAATGCTCTGGCACAGCAAAGATACATACTATCATCACCTTTCATGGAAATTAAATTACTATCTCTAAAGACATTATTTCCTCCTGACTGGGAGGCCAGTGCTCCCGCAGACAGTGGAGACCATGATTCTTTTTGAGCCTTATGTTTTACTTCAGGTTTGCTCTCAGGCAGGAACAGATCACAACATATTGAACCAACACGACTTCTGAGCCTTCATCTCTTAGGAACGCACATTCTCAGCCGTAACAACGCACCGAAAGCTGCAGGCTTGGCACTGCCAGAGCCTCAGCTGCACTTGCTTCCTCGCTGGCACACACGGATTCGGCCCAAGCTTTTCAACACCCCGTGCACTATGCACGACTGGCAAGGCAGCCACACGGTGTCTGGCATTGCGCAAAAAGTTAACAAGTAAATTATCACCCTAGACNCCCGGCCCGGCCCGGCCCGGCCCGGCTCAGCTCGGCTCAGCTCGTCCCCCCACCCCACGGCTCCACAGCCCCGGCCCGGCCCGGCCCCTCCGCAGCGCCGAGACTCACTCGGCCTCCGCCATCTTCCGCAGTCCCCGCCCCGCGCAGCCTCCGCAGCGCCCGCCGGGCCTCGGCCGTGCCGGGCACGGGCAGCGCGGGGGGAGCGCGGGGATGCTCCGGCGGGAGCCGCCCGCNTGAAACTAGCATGATGCGGTCGTTTCCACCTGGTGGTTTCTCACCCTACACATATCATTATTAGTTGTTTGACCAGCTTCCAGATTTTCCACTGACCCTAAGACCCTCTGGCATGCCACAGAGCAACTGGGGAACGGAGCAAAGTGATCAATGCTCAGGAAAGAATCTTCAGTGCCTCAGACAGCCTGGGCTCACAATGCTCTGGCACAGCAAAGATACATACTATCATCACCTTTCATGGAAATTAAATTACTATCTCTAAAGACATTATTTCCTCCTGACTGGGAGGCCAGTGCTCCCGCAGACAGTGGAGACCATGATTCTTTTTGAGCCTTATGTTTTACTTCAGGTTTGCTCTCAGGCAGGAACAGATCACAACATATTGAACCAACACGACTTCTGAGCCTTCATCTCTTAGGAACGCAGCCGTAACAACGCACCGAAAGCTGCAGGCTTGGCACTGCCAGAGCCTCAGCTGCACTTGCTTCCTCGCTGGCACACACGGATTCGGCCCAAGCTTTTCAACACCCCGTGCACTATGCACGACTGGCAAGGCAGCCACACGGTGTCTGGCATTGCGCAAAAAGTTAACAAGTAAATTATCACCCTAGACATTTTCAAAACACTTAGTCACTTAACTGTCTTCTAAGGAGAAGATCGGTCCTGTTCCCCTGTGCTCCCCCTGCGCACCGGGAGCGATTCACAACTTCTGACACCACACAGACACACCGGGCACGGCGCCGTGTGGCCGAGAACGAGCGCATTTATTTAGGCAACACAACGCAGGAAATGGCAACAAACCCTACGTCTGCAGCGAGGCAACGCCAAAAGCAAAGCAAACCATCGCCTCTCCAGGCATCGGGAGCGGCGGTTCCGCCCCGCAGCCCCGGGCCGGGGGAGCCCAGTCCGCCTGGGCAGCGNGCACGGGCAGCGCGGGGGGAGCGCGGGGATGCTCCGGCGGGAGCCGCCCGCACCGTGCTGCTCCGCCTCGGAGAGGCCTTGGGTACCGCAGCGGGGCTCTGGAGCAGGCCCAGAGGAGCGCCACGAAGTTGATAAGAGGAGCACTTCACCTTGAGTCCTGTGTGCAGTGTTGAGCACCACAGTATAAGAAAAGTATTAAGCTGTTCGAGAATGTCCAAAAGAGGCCAAGAGGATGGGGGAGTTCTGGAGGCCGAATCAGGAGCGGCTGAGGCCTCTTGGTTTGTTCAGCCTGGAGGAGAGGAGACTGAGGGGAGGCCTCATCAGGGTCTTGAACATCCTCACGAGGGAAAGTGAAGGCACAGGTACGGATCTCTTCTGTTTCATGACAGGACCTGAAGGAATGGCCTGAAGCTGAGTCAGGGGAAGTTTAGGTTGGATATCAGGCAAAGGTTTTTCACCCAGAGGGTGGCTGGGCACTGGGACAGGCTTCCCAGGGCAGTGATCACAGCTTGGTACCAAGCCTGACAGAGCTCAATAAGCATTTGGAAAACGCTCTCAGGCACATGATGGTGTCCTGTGCTGGGCCAGGAGCTGGACTTGATGATCCTGATGAATCCTTTCCAGCTTGGGATATTCTATGATTCTATGATTCTCTGACAGGCTTGGAAGGTTGGAGAAGAGAAGGTTACATGGAGACCTCACAGCAACCTTCCAGCAGCTGAAGGGGCCTACAGAGGAACTGGAGAGGGACTATTCATCAGGAACTGTAGTGGTAGAACAAGGAGCAGTGGGTACAAATTGAAAGACAGGAAATTTAGATTAGATATTAGAAAGAATTTTTTTACCGTGCAGGTGGTGAGGCACTGGAACAGTTGCCCAGGGGATTTGTGGATGCCCCAACCCTGGCAGTGTTCAAAGCCAGGTTGGATAAGGCCTTGGTCAGCTTGGTCTGGTGGGAGATGTCCCTGCCCATGGCAGGGGGCCTTGGGACTGGATGATCTCCCTTCCAACCCTTAACATTGTGTGATTCAATGATTAAAAGGAAAGCCATATGTGTTGTGCTGTTTGCCCTGTGACCATGCTCCCATCTGGGGGGGCAGTGGTGAGGGGCTGTGCCACAGCCTGTCACACCTTCAGGCACAGACGGGGTGGGGATGAAATCCTTGTCCCCAGCCCAGCTCCGCTCCTCCTGAACACCTGGCTCTTGCAAGGACTTTCCCGTGTGCTTGACTTTATTGATTGAGGACAAAATTGCACATCTCCTTATTCCAGAAGCCACGTTTTCATCACCAGTTTGGGCCTTTTGGGGAAAATGTACAACGTGAAGCAGAAAACAACTTGCTTTAGCCTGTCTTAGGGATGGTAAAGGCATTACAATAAAAACCACCATTTGTATTCGTAAGATGGGATATGGGAGAATTACATTCATTTATATATGATATATATTCATTATAACATTATATTAATTACTATTCCATTAATGAACTCCTCCCTTTTTCATTGTGCTGATACTGAATGCTATTTATTAAAAAGATTTGTACATTGCATTCCCCCGAGCTTGGTATTTCACTTCAAAACTTTGACAGAGCTTTCCATGTTACGAGGTCTACAGTAATTCCATGCATATCCCGTTACAGTTCCCAGAAAAATGACTGTGTAGGATGGAATTTGTAGCTGTTTACTATAGTGGCATCTTTAGTGATAACTGTGGTTTCTTGGTGCTGGTATGTTGTGACCAGCAGTGTCACCAAACATGTACAAACACAGACAGGAGGATATGGGTCTATAATAGACATATTAAGAAGGGAAAAGGGAGGCATTTGCAGCAGCAGAAACCCATTGTGGTTTAGATGAGCAATAAATGAATTTTGAAATCATTCAGCTTTGGCTTTTGTCACACAAAAACAAAGTCTTTTTATTCTCAGTAATTCCTGCTGAGCTGCCTGCCCTGTCTGTGGTTTAGATAGCTACTTTGCTGTTCTTGAATGCCAAATTCTGGATTGAGAAAGACAAAAAGTTTTTTTAATCAAATAAAATATCTTTCCCTAATGTCAGATAAATGCCTTTGGCCAGCCACATGCCTGAAGCAGAACAAAGTGCCTTATCTATTTGTGCCTTAAAGACCAGGACCATCAGAAATCCTGAAATAAGAAGCTCTGGGAACATGAAGTGTGAGCATTAGAGAGGAATGTATGGCATAAGTAGATGGAGACTGCCAGTGATTGCTGGATCTTTCTGTCTCTAGACACGTGTAAATATAGTCAGGTAATGATTTGTATATAAATTTGGATTAGTTACAGTCAGGTCTGCTGCTGTGTTTAGTAGTATTAAATTAAAAGATCTTAATTTCTACCAAAAAATAAAGTGATCATATGACAAATATTTTCAATATTAGTAGAGGGGTATTAAAACTAATATGTGAGAAGGTAAATAACCAGTGTTGGTGTAAGTCACTGCAACTGCAAGGACTTCAGGGCACTGCCAGCTCACAGCAGCTGAAGTCTCAGTCCTTACACCCATCTGGTTATCCTAGAGGACACAATATCCTGTTGCACAAAAAGTGGGAGAAGCATGAGGGAAAAGCATACAAAAATGTATCTGAATTGGAAATTGGCAAAATAAATACATCAACAAGTAGTTTTGCAGAGAAAAGAGACAGAACTATGACCTGCAGAGAAATGACACTTGCTCTGACTTGACTGGGATTGCTGTGAAACATCATGGGAGAATCATCTCTTGGAAAGCAGCACAGCGTTGTTTCGTGGCACTGGCTGCAGAACAAGATAGTACAGAATGTTCTGAAGTTAGTTCTGGGACATCAGTATTGCTCTGGATATAATAAATCCAAAAAAGAAGAACTCAGGGAAGTTCATACAAAGCAGAGGAGCCTAAAGCAGCCACATACCTATGGAAAAATTTGAATTGCTCTCCTGTCCCTAACAGTGGCTTTTTAAGAGCTGTACTTTGTAAAGGCCTTCAGAGCTGCCTGATGCACTGGTTGAGTGAGCCAAGGGCAGTTGGCTTGACTGGAGGTGTGTCCACAGCAGGACCATAAAGGAAGAGGAAGAGGACCATGGATACATGGATGGATGGATGGATGGATGGATGGACAGGTGAGAAAGCAAGAAGTAAAATAAGAAAGTAGGTGGAAAAATCTAACCTGAGTCTTTGTGTGGTGATCCATGGTAAAATACCAGGTGTTTCTGAAACTATATCATGTGTAACTTGGGAAAAGCCTATGTGTATGCAAGAAAAAGGCTTCTGTAGAAGCCTGGAGCTGATTCCTGGTAGGGCTTCTAGAGTTTGTATAAACAACAACATCAGGCCAAAGTCATTGTTCTTTCCCGAGGCCTTCCCTGTGTGCAGTAGTGGGGCAACCACAGAGTGCACTGAGTGTAAGAAAACCACCTGGGTGGGAGCCGTGTTCCCAGGGACTAGGCCAGGTTTGCTTTCTGTCAGGTGTAATAATGAATGTCCATAGAGCTCTTCAAGCACAGTCTGCAGATCCAAAGTATCTGTGACATCCCTTCTGCAGAAGCCTGTTTGTGAGCTGTGCTGAATCATGGCCAGTGGCCAGCAGCAGTTTTGCAACAAGGGATGCCTGTCCCTCCCTCATTCCATGTAGCAGACAACTATATCGAGTGCTGCTGTTATCTGGGGCCTTTAGCTAGGACTGTGAAAAAAAGATACTGTAAATTCTAAATATTCTTCAGGAATATAAATCTCTTCCAAAGCCTTTTTGGAAGGTCTCCATACATACAGAAACTTTCTGGAAAGCCTTCGTAAATAAAGAATTATAGAACTGGGCACATTTTCCAGAAATGCCTTTTTTCTCACCAGCTGAGGATGCTTTGTGTTTTATTATCTGCAAAAGGAGGTGCCGTAGCCACCCAGGTTAGCACACAGCTGGGTCACAGGCAGAGAGCAGCACGGCTGACAAGTCCTGCAGCACAGGAGCTTGCTTGTTAGGCACAAAGAGCAGCGTGCTGTGAACTACTCTGGGGTCTTGGCAAGAGTGCAGCGAGCAGTGGACAAATTCTATAAAATTGATTTTCCAATAGTGTTGGCATTTTAGAGAGGAGAGGGAAAAGAGACAGCAGCAGTGCGAAGCCATCGGATCACACGCATTCCCCTATGAAAAGGGCTTGTGCTTATCTCAGGGTAACAACAAGATACGCAGTTTCATGTCTGACATCAAATTTTTGTTTATTCATTTTGCAAAAGATGCTGGGTTGTCAGCTGCAGGGGCTAAAGTCCTTTATTGATGTGCTATGTGAAAGGTGCTACGTGGACAAATGCAGCCTGGGTTTCCCCTGTATCACTCTGCCAGCGTGGCTCTGCCCTGATCTGGTTTCTGTACTCATTCAGTACTTGCTAAAATAGTCACCTAGGGAGTACACACTGCCAGCCACGGCCATGGTTTCTGAGATATGGAGTCCATCCCAGTCAGAAGTTTGCCAAGATAACCTCATTGCATCACGTGCCAAAGAGCCACAAACAGCTGTAGTGTTGAAGGACTGTGACATTTAAACAAGTTACTGAAAAGGCAAGGTTATCATCATCACGTTAGAGTGCATCCAAATGTGGAATTTAGAAATTAAAGACTTCCTACCATATTTTTATAGCACCAGGCAATATCTAGGTTCAAGGGACTGACTGAATAGCTGGGACACTGATCTTCAGTGGAGCATATTTTTTTCAGTGGTAATTTCTGGTGAGAAGCAAGGACAGTGTGGAGCCTGAAGATACACAGGGAATGTACCTGAATGCATTCTAGTCCTTGTGAGTGTGTGCATCTGTCATAAGTGTGTCACTTGCTAAGAGTCAAAATAAGGTCAGTGCAGATGAGTATGTATATGTAAAAAAGGGCAGGGAGAATGTTCATGTCAAATCAAGCTAAAAATAGGTAGCTGGGTGGATGAGGAAAAGGGCGTAAAAAATGCAAACAGAAAAACTGCAGTCTGAGAGTGAAAGCAGCCTTGCACAAGAAGTTAAATATTTTCTGGGCTTGATTGGAAATATTTTAAATATATGTGTTGTTGAAGTTAGAATGAAAATTAACGTATTTAAGTTTGGAGGTTCACAATTTCTCTCCCTTCCTGCCTCCCTCCCTCCCTTCCTTCCTCCTTTTCCCTCTCTTTCTCCTTCATTCCCTTGTGGCATCCACAAGCAAGGAAAAGATTCTAGGAGCTGCACTTGAAAGCTTCTGCCCAGGATCCCAAGGTTTTCCATGTAGTCATTAGCAGGCAATCACAATGACAATTGCATTTGGCAATACCGTTGACTGAATTTATTTCAATTGGCATTGTATTTGTAGAGATACAGACTTCATACAAAAAATATCAACAACTCATTTTAAATTCTTTTGAGGTAGAGCAATAACCCACCCCTGTTTTGCCCTTCAGTGTCCAGAGGCAGAGTGAGAACCTGTAAGGCACATGTGATTTTTGGGGTGGTGCTGTGCAGGCCCAGGAGTTGGACTCGATGGTCTTTGTGGGTCCCTTCCAACTCAGGATATCCTGTGAATTTATGAATAAGGCTACTCCTGCAGAGTTTACAGTCCAGAGAGAGCAGCAGATTCCTCTGCAGGTGGTAGAAAGAAATAGCACACACAAAATGATCCTTGTGCTCATTTGATGCATCTATTTTAAGTTGAAAAATTGTCTTCTGGAGAGGCCTGTTTCTCTCCTTCACCTGTTGCAGATGGAAAAGGTGCCAAACTTCATAGACATCTAACTTTTAGGCCTCAGAATAAGGAGATAATGATGTTATCCTGTGTAATTTGTTCAACAGCACAGGTTATCTGGGTCAGTGTTGAGGAATGTTTGTGTTGCAGCAGTCTCAGGCACTTCTGTTGGACAGCAATCACTGCTGGCATTGACAGTGCTGGGAAGGACACATTACAGAGCAGTTTGAAAAATGTCTATTTCTCTTAGCCAATGGAAATCTGCAAATTTACAGTGACAATTCAAATACCACAAGTTCTCGTTTCCAACAAATATTTCCATTTTGCAGCATTCAGCTTCCTCACAAATTTGACCTTTCCCTCAAAAAGCACAAGATGCAAATGCAAAAATAAAGGAACCAAGAGCTCACTTAGAAATGCAATTTTCCATTAAAAGCAGTTTTAATGAAATATATTCCATCAGCCATAGTTGCTTCTGACAGTCAGTAGGTGATTCAGGTGCCTAAACACAGGATTCATGGTCTGTTTTAGAAACACTTTAAGGCATCCAGGACACCTGCATGGAGCTGGGGATGTGACAGCCACCCGCAAGACCCGTACCTTGCTGGGGCTGGGGCTGGGGCTGGGGAGGGACATTCCAGGGCATCTGGAATAGCATTGCACACCCTGTGGCTGTGCAATTAGTCTCAGAATCTCTACAATTTCAGACAACAAAACATCCCATCTGATGCCATTACTAATGGGCTGTCAGAGCCTGATAAAGGAGAGGGGGCAGCAGCACAATGCCCTTGAGCCTCACCCTAAATTCATGACACTCTTTTGGTCTCTTCTGGTTATTTTCCAGCAGAGCAGCCAGAAATTCCTGGGCTGGCATCTCCGTGCTGTGACCTCCAGCAAGTGCAGAGCACCGGGAGCTGGCTCGCCCACGGCCTCCATGCCAAGCCCCAGAGCAGGAGGCAGGGTGCAATGCAGGCACCCTCAGCAGGAGCTGTCCTGGGAACACTCCGAGCACATGGCATGCAGGCACAGCAAGCCTGGCAAGAAAAAAGTGAAGTCTGGTGTTGGGCAACTGGATTGTGCAAGGAACACCGGGATAAAGGGAGCGATACCTAGCAATCAGATCTGTGTAAGTCTCCCTGAAGCTATAAAAAGACAAGGAGGATTAATAATTGTCTGAGTCAGTATTATTACATATATTTTGTAAGTCTCAGGGTCACAGAGGCAGCACGGGAGAGCCATGTGCTGGAGAAGGAAGACAAGAACAGAACTGGTCCAGGTGCCTGGTCTAGAGGAAGGTGTCCCTGCCCATGGCAGGGAGGTTGGAACAGGATGATTTTTAAGGTCCCTTCCAACCCAAACCAGTCTGTGATTTTATGGTAATATAATATAAATGGAATTAGTATTGCTGAGTTCTCAGGCCTTTTCCTCCTTCGTAATTCAATTACCATTTTCGCTATAATCTCTGAGCAAAGATAAAGAATTGTCTCTTTATTCTATAGTGACCTGCTAGTTAGTGTCAGCAAAGAATTGTTAGGCTGCCCTGGATTTCTGAGCTGCTGCTTAAACTCGACCTTTTCTGATGAAAGCAGGGGCTTAGCCATGTTGTGTAAGATTTGATGTTAGAACAAGAACATGGGATATGAACCTTCTGAACTTATATTTAATGTGATGGAAAATGGATCTGTTAACAGAATCAGATATATTCTCCTCCACATATTTTTAAGGTTTAATGAGGAAGGCTTAAGAGGGTTTAATGAGAAAGATATTTTTTTAAATTCTTACCTCTTTTAGTAGAATTATCACACACAAGTTGAACTAAAGTACACAGGACTTCAGAGGTACTGAAAAATACGTGCCCAGCTGTGTTGCTGATGTGGAACACTGAACTATGAGCAGCCTAAACTGGCTCCTGGCTTTTGTCTTAGCCCTTTGCTCCTACACTACACATTTTGAATATAAATTTCTGCTGGCATTGTAGATTTACCCCAGTGAAGGATTTGGCCTTCACGTTGCAGAGACAAAATCTCAGTATCGTGTTTATGTTTGGATTGTTCTTAGTGGGGTTTTTTTGGTAAGTTGTTTTCTTCTTTTTGCTCGAGTGATTCATTTATGAAACAAGACGATGAGATTCAGGTTTGTGATGGTCTTTCCATTACCCAGGAATTGAAGTACTCTGAGCAGGCCAGGACTCGCATAAAGATAAACACACACACTCAAAGTGAAAACAAACACTTTAAATACAACTTGTGCCCCTTGCTATTTACCCTGCTGATCTTCTGCTGTGGATTTATGGCTGTTGTCACAGTACTTTCTCTTCTGGCCTTTCTCGGAAGAAAGCTTTTTCAAGAACTAAATTAATTAAATTCACAGAGTGTTAAACTAAAAATATTGTCCATGCAGAGATGCATGTATATACATGCATATACCTACAATTAGAAAACAGTTCTTCTGGAGATTTTATCTAAATCTGGCAGATTAGATTATCTGATAATTAGTTTGTTTTGAGTTTGGATCTTCAGGGCAGATGCTGGACTCCAGGTAATATAATTAGTTTGGGAAAGGGTACCAGCTTCTCATATATGCATCCTTAGAGTCTTATGAAGCTCTTCCATTCCAAATAAATTCAAAGCCATGTGTTAGTTGCCAAATATATTATTTTTTAAAAAAATTTTAAATATATTATTAAAAAAAAAAAGGAAAATTCATATACCAGTCTCTTTGAGAATAATCTGCTTATACAGTTTCTGGACTCTTAGGTCATTTTCCAGCATTTGTAGTGCAGCAGAACAAAGATCATGTTTTATTCCAGTTATGAGATTTTAGCTGTATATTATTAGAGACTTTAAAAGTAGTTTGACATGCTTGTAACCAGAACATGGGCCAAAATGAGTAATGCTTTTCCATCAGTGAGTTTGTGCTGCTTCAGAAAAAGTGATCTTAACTTCAGAACTAGCTGTGATGTTACATCTTATATCTTCAGGTGAAACTTGGTCTCTCGTGGCTGTGCTAGAAAACTGATACATTTTCTGTTTGCTCTATAGGCAGAATTTCAGCCATCCTGGCTTTGTCTTTTACTGCATAATAAATAAGGAGTGTCATTCAAGGGTTTTTTTTGTATTCATAAATAAGAAATCTCATCCTCATTTGGTGCGGAGCCACTTCAGATGCTTTACTAACATTTTCTTGTCTGCCTCACTAACACATTCACTGTCTGCCCAGAAACACTGTGGCATCCCTTAGATTGTTCTATTCATTTGATTCAAGTGGACAATAGAACATGCTGAATGACAGAGTGTCACTGATGACTAGAGAGCTTTAAAGGAAAACCACTCTGACTCCTGCCTTTTCATTGGTTTTCATATATCTGAGTGTACCCTGTATTTCTGTGTTTTGATGTATTTTAATGGCCTTGTTGATGTATTTCTATTAATTTTTAGTGATTAAAAAATTAGGGAAAATAGGTACCTGGATGTTGAAGATTAATAATCAACCTGCTATTGAGAAATGTTGGTTAAGTGTATTTTTGGTAAATTATTCTGCAGTTCTTGGAAGACATTGGAAAACTGAGGGAGATTCTTTAAATGGAAAAAAACCCCATTATGTGAGTCTGCTCTGGTCATAGATGAAAGAGATGACTGAGAAATGCCAGTCTGTGACTTGTATCAGGGGTGTGAGTTGGTGGAATACGTGGATTGGTAACCACAGACCTTTCTTGTTCTCAGGTTGGAGTTTGCCGTGTTGTAGAGCCTGGTACAAAGCCAGCAGCACTTGTGTTCCCTTTTGGCTCACACAGTGCACAGGTCTCACATGCTGCACAGGGGTAAGGTGTTATTTACATTTGCTTGTCTTTTTTCACTCTTCCTAGTCAAGCACAAGTGTAAGGGACTGTAATTCCTCTCTCCATTAACTAGATGTGACACTTCAGCAACTTCTGCCTGACATACATCTGGTTTTCTCTAGCCCCTTATCCTGAGGGATCTGCTGGACCTTCAGATGCCCTTCAGGTATTAGATACCACTGTGTGATTTTCAAGGTAACCCAGCAGATACTTCTTTCTCTCTGAAATGCAGGTAGGAGTTTTTTTCCTGTTTATCACATATTCAGGCACTACAAGATGGATATGGTGTAAAATACAGATGTATTGGGAAGTAGCAGTGATGGCAGCACAGGCAAGGTAATTAAATGAACTATTTTGGAGAAGGGTGATACTGGATGCTCAGAATGCTGCAGCTCTGCACCTCTTAAAATTACACTACTTACAACAGCTCTTGGTTGAATAAGAATTCATTTATGTTGCTGCATGTGCAGCTAAATGTTAACTATGACCCCATGCAGTACTGCTGTGGCTCTGGGTGAAGGTGTGAGTGGAAAGACACACAGAACTTTCTTCTGTGACATTCCCATCTACAGATACACATGAATTGATAGAAATAACCTTTCGTAATACCCACAATTTTCTGTAGTTCTAATTTTTATTGTGCCTGCTGCCTGAAAGATGATAAGACTTATTCATAAATTCACACTCCAGTGGTTTGATAAATATATAACAGTCTGAAAAGGAGTTTCTTGGTGCAGTGCATGTTATTTATCAGGTCTTGGTTTTCCTTGGGTTTGGTCCTAAGGTTTGTTGTTGATTTTTTGTGTTTTGTTTTTTTTTTTTCTATTTTGACATTTTTGGCTGACTTCTCTGATCCTCTTCCTACCAAGAGCTACAAGGAAAAATAGCACTTGGGACAACTAAAACTAAATTCGTCATGACAAAAAAAATATGTTTATATACCTTTATTATATTATCTCTTCCTCTCTATCTGATAAATGAGGAGGCGAGAATATTGTAAAGTGATATTCTATAGCAGGCACAACGCTTATCAGTTACTTTCCTTTGACCTTCTGCCTTAGAAAATTAATTCACTTGAGCTGTTCGTACACTAGAACATTAGGAAAAAAATAATGTTAGCACTGGTGAATATAATCTCTGCAGGAAAGCTGGGCAATTATTCAGTGGTCTAATCTTATCTCTTGTTTCATTTTTATATGGCAAGTCTACATTTAAAGTATTAGATATACTGTGCTTCTGCTCAGTACCATCAAAGCCCAGTAAATAAACGCTGCTAAGTGCCACCATGAGTGAAGGAGCTTATAATGAGAAGTGTGAGCAGCCCTGTGCACCATTCATCATTCTGTTCAGGCCCATATTGGGGCTCTTTTTATCAGCACTATTCGGAGCAGTGTCATCACCTCTGGTATAAATCTTCTGTCAGTGTCTGTCGTCCCCGTGCCCTATTAAACTCATGCTCTCACATAATCATGGAATGACCTTTGGATGTCTTTCATTAACCTCTGACCTGAACCCCGCTGCCTTCTTGTTGGTAGGTAAATCTATAACATGACATTTGCTTATGACTCAACCTTTATCCTTGCTTAATAGTTGTGCCTTTCAATTCTTTTTTTTGTTCTGGAGCAAAAAGATAGTTACAATCTTAAAGCACAGCTTGGATTTTAAAGGTTGGAACACAATATTCACCTAAGTGTCTCCTGATAGACTTTCTAATATTTTTCCACTGCTGCATATTGAATCTTATCAGTTATAAACTGATGCAGGATGTTAGCCTCTCAAGTAATAATTTCATTTCTGATAAAGTTTTCTTTCCCTCAGATATTTTCTTCTTGCTGTGTTCACCTAATCGGGGATTAAAGATTGATTAATTCAAATTCAATTGTGCAGCTGTGCCACAGCCTAGCCTAAAATTTCTGAGCCTGCAGATGAGGATAGCTACTACACAGGAATCATGATAATAAAAATAAGGCAAGATTTTGTTCCCATGGGGATGAAGTGGGCTGGAAAGTAGTTCCTGCAGTGCTCTCTCTGTGTTGCCGATGTCTTACTGCAAAGCCTTGGTCAAGCTACTTGCTTTTTCTATGACTCATTTACCTCACTTGTAAAACGGGCCATGGTAAAACTGTGCCTGCAGAATAAAACATGAAAAATGGCTTCTATTTACCTCTGGTGTGCTCGGGAACCAGGCTGATGCTCTTATTAACCCTGCTCAGCTAAGTGTGTGTACAGAGTTGAAAACACACTGAATTATATTCCTCCTCTTGCAGCCCTCCCTCCCCCCTGTGAATGAGACTCTAGTTACTCTTAACTATAATTAGTACCAATTAACTAAGATTCTTCGCAATTGTGATGCTGCAAACCCATTGAAGAAAGGGGCTCTTGGCAGCCAGCAGGAAAGGACGCAGTTGGGGTTTGTGGAAAAGGGCAGGAGAGGCTGGTGCTCCCTTGGCGAGGGCTGGGGGAATGGGCTCAGCCTCGGATGGGAAACGGAAGACAGGGAATGGATTTGGCACTGGAGAAGCTCAGGGAACACAAAATGCAGGTATTAAGGGTGAATGAGATGGTGGTGAGAGAGAGGGGTGGATAGGTGTGGTGGGGGTCTGTCTGCAAGGTGCTGTGGTGCTGATTCCGTCTTCGGAGTGACCACACAAAAGAGCATGGGGCTTCCTGTGGGACAATTCGGGTAAAAATATGAGTGAATGTACATGCATGGCTTTCGTAATTCTCTGCTACAGTGCTGTAAATCATCCCAAAGCAATGGCAAAGTAAGAAAAGATTAGATGGCTTTATCTTCTCCTGAATTTTACACATACCTTTAATAAGAATATTTTAGCAGAATTGTATGCATGTAAAAATTTCAACTAATTTGTGTAATGGTGACAGTGTTTCCTGCTTCATATAATGCACACACACTCATTAAATCTGTCTTGATTTTGCTATGCAGGAAGCTAAAGCAAAATGCCAGCAGTTTGTTCCTGAAATTTTCTTTTACTGTATTCAGGAATGGCAAGTAGGTTATGCTTCTCTTTCCTGTTTTGGTGTGAGGCTGTCTCCTCACAGCTGGAAGGCCCATCTCTTCTCAGCTTGTGATCAAGCACCATCAAAATGGAGACAATTTCAGGGAATTGGGAATGAACAGATAAGCAATTTGTCTCTTTTTTAACTTATAGTGTTTTGATGTAGCATTTCTCCCTGGTTTTATCAGTGTTGCCCTCATTTCTCCTTTTTCTCTCTCATTCTCTTCTAGGCTTGGGTTTGTGTTTTTTGAAATCAAGGGCAAAAAACCCCTCGTGTTGCTATTTTTCACTTGATAAAATACCTGGAACAAGTTGCACTGGTAGCAAAGGAAACTGTAACAAACCCGAGCTGTCAGTGATACCCATCCCAGGTGTTGGCTGGCAGCTGTAAGTCCTGTGCCACTCTGGAAAGAGAGGTTGTTCTTGGCCTCAGCCATCTCCACTGGAAGGTGACAACACCACATTTGCCTGGGGCCAGAGGCCTCTGAATGACTCAGGCACTGCCTGAAGCAGCATCAGCTTCCTCGTGGTGTCTGAACTCTGGATACGGGAGATACTGGGGGTGTGGCTGCAGAGGTGACAGTGTCAGTGTTTGCACAGAGCTCACTGTCACTTTCGGAGCACAGGCAGTGCTCAGGTAAACACTGGTGGTAAATTAAACCACAAGCTGGTGAGATGCCAGTTCCAAAACGCAGTGCACACAAATGTCCTGGCAAGAGGCTGTTGCTAGGTCAGTCTGCTCTTATTGGCAAAAGGGAAAAAAACTGGGCAACACACAGTGTGATACCAGTCTGATGCCTTAGGTTTTAATTTCTATATTTTTCAAATCCTGTACTGCCCAGTGTGTAACTCTGAAGTTTCTTGTAGCTCGTGAGCTGCTCTTTTAGGCCAGACAGACACAACAAAGCCTCTCTGAGCTTGCTGTTCAAGGACACTCAGGCTGTCTTAGGCCCAAAAGGTGTAAACTAGGACCATGAAAGAGGTGAAAAAATTGAAAAAAGCTAAAGTTTTAATTGGTGAATTTATGCTGAGATGCAAATGGACCAAACCTATATCAGTGTCAAGAACTCGTGACCTGTGGTCCATCCTGGGGTCCATTTGATGGAAGCAGCCTCTGGCTCCCCAGGGTGTGCCTTGAAGGCCTTCAAATAAATCCCTGCCTTTATCCCCTTACTCCTGTCTAGTCTCTTTCTAGGTGGCTGGGAGAAGGCATCAGTTCCCTGGGCCATTAGGGCCTGTTAATGCCCTTGGGACACTGACCCAAAGCCCTGCAGTGACAGGAAGGTAGGGACAGGGAGCAGGGAACCATGGAAAATATGATGGAAAGGTCGTTTCCCTCATACCCAGTGCCAGTTTTCACTTGGGCCCAGCATCCCTGGTGATGCCCGTGATGTGACCTGGTACCTGGGCACGGGTTTACTGGACAGGGATCCATTATGTCAGGTTTCATTGGAACTGTTATAAATCCAAATAATAGTAACACGAGTGACAATAGCAATAAGGTGCAACAGTACTCTGGAGCTCTGGCTGTGGATCAGAATTATATTGTGCTAGGCACAGCAAAGCCCTTTCCATCACCACTGCAGAGTGGGATGAATAAAATCACAAAAACATGGGAATAGAATTAGAAAATAAAGGACTGTCTCTCTTTACTTTTTATTTGGATTTACAAATACATTTGGAAATGGTTGTCAGGATTGAATTTGGCAAAATGCAGTTGAGAACCTATGGAAAAAACTGTATTTTGAGGAGCAACATAAGAGTAAGGATCCTGTATCGTAGATGGCTCCGTCCCACAAACCTGAGTGTGCTTTTGATCTGGCCATGGCAAAGCAGATTTTCAACGGATGACAACAACTGAGAGGATTTTGGATGATGGCAGCAAAGAAACACAAAGGGGTGGTTAATTGTGTGACCCACAGGGAGCACTGGAAGACATTAATGGGTATAAAGAGGCCATATTTCCATAAATGACCATTAGTCTTCTGCAAATGTTCCTTGAAATGTAAAGGAATGATTTTCTCTCTCCAATTAATCATCCTAGAAATCCTCCTTCGTGTAATCTTGAAAACACGGGAGAGGACTTAGTATCAGTAAATGTTGCCAGATGTACAAAATGGCAGAGTAATGTGTTGTATAAAATGATTTTTGGTGGCAGAAACTGGATAGGAAGCCAAGAATACTGCACCAGCATTTGAGCTTTTCTGCGAGAGGCGTTGCCAGCCTCGGGAGGGAGCACTGGATAATTTATAGGTTAACATTTTCTTTTTATGTGAATAGCATTTTTTCTCATTTATAGTTAATTAGGTTAAGCATGCATGGGGAGTGAGGGAGGAAAGACTTTCAGAGAGAATCTAAACGATTAGTAATTTGAATGAAGTAAAAGAAGCTGCTAAAGGATGTAGCTCTGGAATTAAATATGTTGCTATAACAAGTGTAAGTATCAGATAGGAATTTTAAAGGTTCTTACATTAATTATAGCAGCAGCATAAAAAGAGGTACAGCATATTTACAGATTTGGCATGTGGATTCTTTTCCCAAGTAGCTGCTGTTTCATTTTACTAGAGGAGGAGAAACTATCTGTCCCGCCATTTCACAGGTTTATATCTTTTGCACACATTTCATGTCTCGGGGGTTTTGGTTCACATACAGGATCAGTTAAGGTGAATTACAAAGTAAAATGAACATTGCCTTAACCACTGAGTTTCTTCAAATCTTTTTTCCTGTATAAAATCTTCTTGACAGTTTCTGGTTGGATTAATATATTTTTTTGGTAGATTCTGTGTGTCCATCTCTACTCGGAGACTGGAACACTTTCACATAGACCCCTCTAAAAATTTTGCACCCTATCTATTTTGTCCCATATCTAGGACAGACTATTATGCAGACACTCAAATGGCTCAGGGTATTAAAATCACCTGGGCTGCAGTTTGCTTCCTGGTGCACAGACCTGTCAAACCCTGCATGTTGCTGGTGAGGGTTACACAGTGGGCTGGCATCTCCCAGCACGAGGGTGGTGCAGCTCTCCTTTGCAGGGCTGCACCACAGGCTCTGGCCCATCCTGATGTCCCATTTCCCTGGCACAACTTGGTTTCAATCCCAAGCCTGGCTCTTCACTCTCTGACCCAGAGCATGGCTGTTATGGCCAGAGCCAGGGTGTCATGTTCCAGGATACCTGGGATGAGCAAGACAGAATTTAAAAGAAGGAAGACATTTATAAAAAATTAGTTTAAATGCATTTTCACCTGGAATGCCTTCCACTGTGTAATTTTTGAAAATACTCAGAACAGCTTTTAACTAATTTTCAGTTCTCTTAAATGTTGGGTGGGGTTTTTAAATGTAAGCATGTAAGTTCAGATTTAAGCACTTTTGTCCAAGGGATCTGATGTACAAGCTCTCCCAGCTGAAGAGTGTGCAGTACTTCCGAAGACCAGGCAGGACTTTGAGTTAGATACTAAATATAGATTTAACAGTTTATCCCTTGACACCCAAATAATTCAAAAGGTGAATGATTTATGATTTCAAGAAATGAGTGATTATTTATACTGGAAAACACTGCCATTTTTATTGCACATGAGCAGTTCCACATGGAGAGTTATTCAAAATAGTTTAATATTTGTGCTGTGCCCATAAACGCCAGTTTCTTTTTCTAGACAAGGATCTTTAAAATATCCTAAAGGAATTGATTGCTAAGCCCCAGTGAAAGTCAGGGAGAGATAAGCGCTGAATTCCCTAATTTTAAAAGATCTTGGTGTTTACTGGCTTACCCCCAGCTGACACAACATTTTAGAAGCAATTTTGGGTTCTTCCAACGTGACGGGTGTGGTGCAATGAGTTTAAATGCTTTGCCTTGGGCGGTCCAGGGAAGCAGAAGCAGACAGGGTAGAACAGAGCCACCTGACTCAGCCTGGTCACCTCCTGAACCACAGGCCTTCTCTCACAAGCCAAGGGGATTCTTTCACATGTGCAAGGAGAAATGTCAGACAAAACAGTTCAGCCGAGCTCATAGTGAGTTTGCATAAATAGGTTTTGGCCAAGCAGCCAACGCTGAGGAGCAGAGCCCAGAACTTGGAGTTTGGTTCCTGGCTAACTGCATCTGTGCCTCTGGTGGCTGCTGATGAATCCTTTGCCTCACCAGCCTGAAAAGCTGGGCAGAAATGACTTATGGAGTGGTTGTCAGAATTAGCTAATTAGCACTGGGCAAGAGCTCTGCCAGGGAGCTGCTCTGCCCTCAGTGGAAGAGCCTGAGACCTGTGCTGTCTCCAGGGTAGGATTGAATTGCACAAGGGCTCGCCTGTTGCTGCTGAGCTCATTGGGAGGTATTTTGATCCACCCTTTAGCCCCTGTACTTGCCCAGGCAGCCCCATGGACCGAAGCTGACTGAGACTGGTGCAGTTGAGGCGTTTTGGGCATCAAGCAGCTCCCACAGGGCAGCTCAGAGAAAGAGCTGTGGTGAGCACTGCTGCCTGTGGAGCAGCACCAGATCTGAAGGGCAGCAGGAGCTCTGCCACACCTGATTGCTGCTCCTCTAAAGCATGTCCATAGCTCTCCATGAAGAGATTCCAGCACAGTGAGAATGTTAACAGGACTTGTCTCTCTGCCCACGTTGGTTCCCATACACGGCAGGAATGGTCACAGCAGAAGGGTCCAGGTGAGGAACCACAAGACTCTTTATTTCCTGACACCCCTTCTGCTTAGAGAGTCAGGCCAGTTCACTGGGGACAGCTCTGGGATTAGGCAGATGAACTCTGCAGCTGCTGCTTTATTTGTCCCAGCAGCGTCAAATGTCTCCTCTCTTCATCTGAGAGAAGAAGGAAGAGAGGCAGGCATATTTTATCAGTGGTAAAAATGGCAATATCCAAGGAGAGGGGTCAAGAAGGGATGGCAGGTGTAGCATCTCTTCAAGACCTGGAATACACCAGTGGCAGGTGAAATGCTTCTCCTTGGACCAGTTGGTTTTCCCATTTTGGGAACGGCTCCTTCCCTTGCACCTGGGCTTTGTCTGTTCTTGATCTTCACTTCTAGACTTGATCATCAGGGCAGTGGGAGGTGCTGGGTGCACTAACAGTGCCTGGAGAACTGCATAGCTCTGATGGCTTTTGCTGTTCCCTTGTGGAATCTATCGTGGAGCCTGTGCCAGTGGGTGTTCCAAGGCTTGGCTCATAGTAACATTCCTTTGAGAAATAATGGCTTCACTGGAAGAAGTTGCCAGTACATTAAAAATGTAAGAAGGACAGCATTTTTCACGTAAACGCTTGCTGTCAATATGGATAATGAGCTATGTGCTGCTGGTTTCCTTCTTGGGGTGGGAGACAAAGGAGAACTGGACTTTGTGCTGAATGGATGCTTGTGAGAAGCTGGTACTATTCAGTGATTCACGAGCAGCTTGCAGACATCAGGAGTAAAGGTTCGTTACATCTCTAATTTTTTTCTTCCTTTGGGCAGGTGGCCTAACAGCCCAACAGCTGATCCTACATTTTAAATTTAATTTTAATTGAATGCACTGCTAGAGATGCCTTAAATTGACTCTTTTTGTTTGAATTTCCTAAGGGAGTTTGCCCCAAGACCTCTATCCTAGTGATAACTTATTCTGGCCAATGGAGCCAGTGTGTATTTATTGTATAGCTCTCCATCCCCTCTCTGGCTTCTGCTCCCATGAACACTGCAGTTGCTGATGACTAGAAAATTACTCAAGTGTGAACTGTTTCACTGTCTGTCACTTTGCTCATTAGGCTAGTGAGAAAATGTATCTACGGCTCTGTCACACACAGCCCTCATTAGGTTAGCAGCACATTGAGATCATTGCCTTTTTTAAAGATGGCTGCAGGAAAATGGCTGGGTAGTTTGATGCTCTTCAGTAATAAGTGGAAGTAGCAAAACTAGGACTTGCTGCATTCCCCTCTGAGATAATTGCATTGTTTGCAGAGCCTGTTCAACGAAATGAAGTGATACTGCTGGGCAAGGCAGCGTAATCCCGCTTCTTACTCTGAGTGGAAAGGGCAGAAGGTGCTTAAGGTCATTCAGTGTGCAAAAGAGATTTAGGACAAGGACACTCCATGTTTTGCATCTGCTTTTCCTTGTGCCTCTTAAACTGGAGGAGCTCCACTGAAGATGGTGTGCTATCAGTTCTATCAGCGTGAGCAGAATTTGGGTCTATCAGCTATAGCTCTCACTGGCAGTGAGGGCTACCAGGGGGTTTCTAGTTCCTACCTCCAGCAATTAGCCAAAGTAGCACTAATCAATATAGACCCATTTTAGCCATTCCTAGAAGGCTGCATTTAGACACTCTCACTGCCAAATGTCCGTGCTGAGCTTCTGCTAGAAAAGATGTGCTAAATGACCACATGCCTTCTGTCTAATTAGTGCTTTCTTTCTAGTTTACTTCTTTTCCTAAGCAAAGAGTGCCACTGACTTCCACACTGGCATTTCCCCCGAAACCCATCCATTAACTGTTGTATGCCCTGGAAAGACAGGTAGCTATTTACTGCAGCCACCAGAGCAGTGACAGAGTTCTCCTTGCAGTAGGACCACAGTGTAGGATCAGACCTTTGTCTTGATGGGAACTGCTGCTTGCTTTGCTACAAAGGGTGGTTCTGGGAGCTGCAGTACAGCCTTTTCTGCTGTGGCTTTGGTGTGGACATAGTCTAGCTCACTTCCTTACTAGGTGCTGTTAGCATTGGTAGGTGAAGGTTTGCCTGTCACTACAATTGCTCAGAGAAGTCATTTTACATGAGGAATTACTTCTATGCTTTCATCGTAAAGTATTTCTGCAGGTGATTTGCTTCTGTGTGGTGATCCCAAAGAACTGAAAGGCAGTTTACACACAAACTTCCACATCAGCTGAATCTTTATAGAAGTGTGTGGGGCAGTGTCTGGTCACCCCACTGGAGCTGCAGTGCTGGTGATCCATCTCTAGTCCACCACAGCAATGTTCATTCATTAGCATTGGCGCAGAGGATCCGTGATGTTCTGTAGCTGATTAGGTTCATAGCAGATATGTATCCCCTAGGGATAAGATGATGAAAAAAACTTAAGGCCTTTTTGCTTATTTAAAGTTTATATCCAACTCCAAGTTAAATTGGATATCAAATACTTGACTTGCTCTGCATATATTCTCTTCAATTACATATACATAGGATTCTTCTCATTATCTGCATTTACAAATTCAAAGGCAATTAGCCCTGAAATAGCTAGAAATGTAGAGAAAGAAATGTTTGAATTTTTATTTCCCATAAAGTTCACATTTTCTTTTTCATTTAAGTGGAACTTTAATTTCTTTTGAAGCACATAAGACAAATGTGAGGGGAAAAAAAAAAAAAGTCTCTCATGGGATGGGAGGCTGAAAAGGACCATTATCATGAAATAGAATATTTGCTTCCTAGGCTGGTGATTCAAATGCTCCTTGAGAGGCTGAGTCTATATCCACGTGTTGAGAGAGCTGGTGCTGGGATGGCTGGGCTCTGGTGTTTCGGTTCTCCTGGCAGCTGAAGCTGGGCTGGGAGCAGTTCTGGGTGTTTCTAGAGGCCAGCCTGGTTTGTGTGCTGGGTGCCAGCCTGCAGTGTCACCACAAAGCACAGCCAAACCTGCAGCCCCACACCATCTGCTGTGTCCAGCCCGTCCCTGCCATGGGCTGCCATCCAGCTGCCTCTACAGTCCCCAGCTGGAGCTCAAAGTTTTACCCAAGCCAAGCTTTGGAGCTATCTGTGCAGGAACACTTGTGTTCAGTCAGAGGCTGAGTGGGTGTTAAAGAACGTGGGAGCAGAAGAACGGGCTCAAATTCTCATTTAAGACATAATCTTTGTGTAGCCTATGTGAAATAGGCCCCTCCAGTTCCAAAGGAATTGGTGTCCCCATACTGAAAATGAGCAGGCTGAGAAGGCTTGGCTCTCCTGAACCCAGGCCCAGAGCAGCTGTAGGATAGGAGCCAATTTCTTGGATTTTTCTTTTGTGTCAGAATGGAACCAGTCTGGTGCACAGGAGAGCCTGAGCTGTGGCTGCAGTGGCTGGGCAGGAGGGCAGCTCTGGGGTCCTGTCTCCAGCTCTGCCTTCACCACATTCCCTGCAGACCCCCCTGTCCGTCCCTGCAGGGTTTCACAGGGCTTGTCCCACCTGGCCACTGGGAATAACAAATTCATGCTCTGTGTTGATTTTGCAATTGTCTTCAGTTTTATATTAGGTTAAGTTTCCTTCTCAGACGTAACTTGCCTTCAGACACAGCAGCTTTTCATGAAAGTAATTAATTTACAGCAATATTACTTAGTTCATCCAGCTGGCTGGTTGTGCCTTATTAGTGCCTAGGAACAAGACTGGGTTTTTTCTTCTTTCTGACAGGGATTCTTGGAGCCCCAGTGAGCAATTAGTTTAAAAAAGCTGTCCTGGGGAGACAGAATTGTACTAAAAATGCCCAAGCCCTAACTTGAAAATCTTTGAGATGTCTGGAATTTTGTTATTCTTTTTATTCATCAAAGGATACATTATTAACCAACAATCTTCCCCAAAATTCATACCACATATTAAAAATAACTTTTTTTAAGGTTAATAAGTTAATTTTAATAATTTCCATTTAAAGTAAAAATATAATATCATATTCCAAGAGATGAACGAGTGTCCTGCTGAACAGATGATGCTTCAAGTGTTGTTTGGGGTTTTTTGTGTTGGTTGGGTTGCTTTTTTGTAGAATGACATTTTCACAAAGAAATTTCCCAAAGCAGAATTAGATCAGGAGTTGACTTTCAAAGGTCTGTTAGTGGCATCAGTTTCTTATTCTTTTTATTGGAGCTGGGGGGAGCCAAGACTAAATTGTAGACTTTTTAACATCTGTAAGCTCTGCAATATCTGCTGCAGTAGGAAAATAAATAACCAACAGCAATACATGAAGACATTATATGTAACATGGCCTGAACTAGTACCTCACTAATGTGTACATAACCTGCCTTATAAAACCATATCTTACCCAGGCTAAGCACTTAATTATTATTGATTAGTTCTGCCCACTCTTCCAATATCAGTCATTATTGAAATAATCTCCGTATCCCTCATTAAACATGCATCTGTTTCCATGGGAATGCATTTTTAAATAAGAAGTGCTATTTGAATATTATTGGTTTCACTGGCTGTTCAGGCACTTGGTGCTGTGGTTGCCCAATCTGTCATAGTTAATCAACTCTCATCTCTTAACACTGGCTGCAGTTATCAATGAGTTGAGGATTAATATTCTGGGCGAAGCAGATGATAAATCATTTGTATATAATTAGTGTACAGCAAGGTTACAGCTGACATGAATTTTTATCTTAATTATGAGAGAAATTTGTTCCATTAATTTAATTTAGTTTGCATGAGTGGCTAGACACCTAACAAAGTTAATCTTACACCTGTCATTACAACATTAAGGAGAGGCTCATTTTCGAGCTGTAGACACAGAAACTCTGGTATATAAGGATAATGTTGCTCATTCTGATGTGAAAATAGATGATCGTAGACAGAAGATACAGAACCTACTCTTTTTAAAGACTTCCCAAAGGATTTATGTGTGAATTTTACAGAGATTCAAATCTGGTTGCTGCTATACCGAGCAGACTAATTTTCCTTCATTCTCCTTCTGTACTTCTTCACGAAAGAAGCATGCAGTGCCTACAAACAAAGGCAAAGATTTTCCCCTTCTTTTCATGGATATATATTTTAATTACTTTAACTATATACATGTAGTTAACATGTGACAATACCATAGCACTTGTATGACATAATATCTGCATTAATAGCTATGGGCGAGGAAATTCTGCTGCCTGCAATCCAGCCTTCATATTTATGTGAAAAAGAATTATTCATAACTTCATTTACTACACAAATGGCAATTATGCAGGCATTTCTGAGTTTTCAGCAGACTGAATAAACCTAAATTCTGTGTTAATTATCCAAGCAATTATCAAGTCTGATAAATCACACATGATTGATAGATAAGGTGGGGCTGTTTGGGTAACAGGATATGGTGTTAGTTATTTTGCTGATAATTAACCAAGCACCTAAATGAAAGAAGACTATTTGTGGCATGTCTTATAAAAATGTTTATCTTTATAGATTTGTTGATTATAGTTATTTTATTCTGGTAGGATGACATGGAAAAAGAAAAGCCAATACCCAAGTCTTTTTACAGCTAATGAGATGAGACTGAATACAGTGGAGAGAGAAATATAAGTGAAAATTGCATTCTGCACTAGCTCAAGTCCAAATACCTATTTGTAATACAAGCCACAGTCTCCTTCACATTTGCAGCATAAAAATAACCCTCAAACAGAAACATTAATTGAACAGTAACTCAGATTAATGTTTTGTAATATTAGTTCACAATTATTACTCTCAGCTAAGGTCAAGAAGTATATAGTTGGATATTCACAAAGAAATGACTGATTTAAAAACAAAGAGCTCTAATGGAATTCAATAGTGCTTTTCAGTCATTCCAGTTGGCATCTCTATTACCTGAAATGATTCACAGTCCATTATGGGAGCTTCCATGCTAATAGAATGTCTATCTTCAGTAATACAGACACATCAGGGCACTAACTGAGAATCTGTCACAATGAATTTCATCTAGATTTCACTTCATCTCTTCATGGACTGTAAAATTTGCTCTTGTACAATGCCTAAATTTACTGTGGGTAATTGAGAGAGATCTATAGATGCAGCACACAGTAAAAAGCAGTTTTCCAAAGATCTATTGTAAATTGTGCAGATTTGGTGCAGTTGGGAAAAGACTATGAAATGCTGGACACTGCTGTCTGCTAATTAAATGGTTTTGGTGAGCTCTGGAAATATTTTGGATTGATCATGGTGAATAGAAAAGTGAAAACAGCAGCCTGGTTAAAATATCTCTCTTGCAGCTAGAAAGGCAATGAAGAAGCTTTTGAAATCTAAGAAACCCCCAAAAAAAGAGGTAGGCAAATGAGTGAAAGTAAGCCCCATTACCCCCTGAAAGACTTATGGATCATATCAAGTAGACCTATGATATTTTTTATCTCTCTTGTGTTTACATAGTGCAAAGTGGGATATTATCCACTTAATCTGACTTCTTCTAGTTCTTTAGAAAATCCTTCTTAAATAAGGCAGGCAATTCCATTTTATTTTTGCAACTGAGAATATCCATCCTATCTGAAATTGTTGCTGTTAAGTTCTATGCATGGATTCTTGATAAAAAATTAAACTAACGTTTAATGCGTGGCTCATTTTTTTCCCAGCTGAATACTTGCTCCTCTGCTCATGAAATAGATATCCTGAGCATTTTCAATCATTTATGTCTATTCTTTTTTAATTTTACTTGTTTCTGTTAATAGCTAAACAAAGTTATTGGTATCCTTACTGATCACAGACTTTAATATTTGTTAGCCAATTAAAATTGTGCTATATTCTATAGCTTTTTTCCTAAGCCACAAACAGAATAATAGCATCACGCTTCACTGCAAGTGAAGTGATCTCAGCCTTTACATTAGGAGAAAATCAGAATGGTATGACTGCAGTTCATTACTGAAATAGGTAACTGATGAACTGAAAAGACAAAGGGCATTGTTAAATGAAATGTCATTATTAGAGCTGCTCATGTTTAACAAATGTACTGTAAGTTAATTCAGTGGTGTTTTCTCCAAAGTTCTCTGTAGGACGTTCACCATTCATGCTTATGTCTTCACATGGTCAAAGAATTTTTATTTTCTTTGTGGAAAAAAACATTAACTAAATCTTAAGTAAACACCAGTTAAATTGTTGTAAAAAATAGTACATCAATTTTTGCCCAAGGTTTACTTCCAGAGCTGTGGCTTACCCGGTGATCTCTGAAAGACAAGCCTTTTTGAATGTTTTTGAATGTTAATGTGTATTATGTTTGAATAAATGCCTTGTTTTCCTTGAAGGAAAACAGAAGGTAGATGCAGAGTTTCATGGGAAAAAGATTTAGTCTTTAGGCTCCAATTTAGCAATTTGTGGCTATGCAACAAAGCACTTTGGCACGTGTTTAATGTCAGGACCTGAAGCATCTGTTTTAATATGCTGCTGAATTGGGGCCTTAAAGCACAAGCAGAATCTTGGACCTTGTGTTTTAAGAGCTGTGTAAAAGTGGTGTTCTGATATCAAATAAAAAACATATCATACTTGCAGCAGCTGTGGGAAACTGTTTGCATTGCCCCAGAGGTGATAAAAATAATTTATGGACTCAGTATTTTTCACAACAAGGAAATGACCTCAGCTTTGGCAATCTGAGGTAGTTAGTGAAGCTTTTCTGCTACATTTATAGATTTACTTGAGCTACACATTCTTTGACCTGTATTTTATATTTATTGGCAGATACATAAGTCACAGTGAATAACCTAAAAAGAAATTCATGCTCTGTGCATTTTGTGCATGGATTGACTG
Source organism: Platysteira castanea (assembly GCA_013397175.1). Lineage (NCBI taxonomy): Eukaryota > Metazoa > Chordata > Aves > Passeriformes > Platysteira > Platysteira castanea. The sequence continues at coordinate 133,902 of VYXC01006219.1, read as the reverse complement.
ACAGATTAAGAAGGGCCTCTTCTTCACAAGTGATTGAGACCTGTGCCCTTGCTTGTTATAAATATGTCTGCTGGGGTGTCATGTGAATTTTTGAACTAAAAGTTTTAATACAACAGGAAGATTTAAAGCATATTTAGACTATAAGATGTGTAAATATGAGCTTGAAAAGAGAATATATGTTACGGATGCCATGATAAGGGCAATCAAACTCCTGGGAGCGGCCCTCTCTTCTCTGAGCAGTCCCACTGGCCTGGCAGCTCTCTTAAGAACAGAACTGCAGAGTCCAAGTCTGTTGCAGAGCATTAATGGTCCAAAAGAGCAGGGCAAGAATGGTTCCTCTGGTTCCTCTCCTCTCGCTGTCGAAGTAGTGATGCTCAGGTCAGCACTGGTAGCAGCAGAGGCTTCACCTTGAGCTTGCTTTGTCTTGAATTGGTTTTGAAATGAAAGCCTGGGCCTTCGAGGTACATATTCAAGGCATATTCATCCCTTTTTCACTTTAGGCAAGGAACTTAGAAGTTGCAATTAAATATCTGTACTGACAGCTCCATTGTTTGCCTGATGGAAACTGGAAAACAAACCCTCTCCCATCCTACCACCAGAAGTGAGATTAATTTAAGGTTTAGTGTAAGACTGTAAAAGTTTACTTTCATTCTCTGTTCTTGTGGCCTTACTAACCCTTTCACACAGTTTTTTGCAGCAAAAAATAATTGGCAGTGTAAAAGTTTTAAAGCAACCCGTGGTGATGTATCTTCATTGTCTCAGAGGAAGCACAAGACACATAATAAAGACTAAAAGTTTACTCACTTGAAACTGAGCTTCATCCTCATCTGTTCAGCTATGCATAGATTTTAAATGTATGAAAGAGGGATGTAAGAAAGAAATGATAACAGATTCTATCTGTTCTACTGTTTCTGTCACCATAGACGTCATAAACAAAATAAACATGACTTGCACTACCACAGCTATGGGTAAATTAATATTTTCTGCCTCCTGAATGTGCTACAGGAGATCTCTGCATTGGAAATGAATCTTGCACTGTCTGAATATGCACGGAGCTCTCTGAGCTAGCTGCAGCAGCACCAGCCACGAGGCAAAACATGTTTCTCCACTTATTTTCACTCATTTGTTTAACTTCACCGCCATCTGCTGTTAAGGAAGGCAACCTGGCCTGCAGGCTGGGAAATAGCTGTGATGGTATGGCTTGCCAAAACACTTCCAACTCTTACACAGTTTTAATGTGTTGTAAAGGACAGGAAGGAAATAGCTGTTCATAAGGTTTATCTCCTGTGCATCCTTTACCTCACCCAAGGGAGTGTTTGATCCCTGTCACACCTTGTGAAGACTCCAGCAACACCAACCTAAGTAATGCCACCATTCTTTGGGCATGTTTTCCTTCTTCCCACCTTTGCTCATGTTCTTTTTGACAGCACTATTGCCCTATGTTCCTTCAAACAGATCCTGGAAAATCCCATCTTTTCCACCCAGCTTATAAGTACATAGAATAATGACTTGAAAAGTAATCAGTAATTATAACATCTCTCATTTTGTGCAATGGAAGCACCAGCAGTTGATCAGGCAGAGAGTTCCAGAGCAGATGGATCCTCAGCTCTTGTCATCCAGGATGTCAGGAAGTTCCTTCCAGTCTAGTTACCTGATGCTGGCATTTTCCCTGCACCTAACAAATAACACTCATGTGGATAATGGGTTGCATCCAGGGAAAAAAAAAAGGACAATCAACCAACTGAACAGCACCCCCTCAAAAAATCCCCAGAAATATATATCTATATACAGGCTATGAATTGAAAAAATAGTTTGCTTATGGAGAAGATGTTAAAATTGGAATATATTCTCCTGCTGATGGGTGCAATTAGAGATAGGAAGTCTGTAAAAGCATGACACTTTCTATTACTTCCTATGTAGGTATTTCCAGCTTTGACTCAATGACTTAATTCTTTGTCCTGATTCAATATAAAACAACAGAAAACTTTCCTTCAACCACAGAAGGCTTTGGCTAAGACTGCCAGTAGAATTACCGTGGAAGATAAAGTGATACTTGAAGATTAACATAAATATTGTGTTTAGATAGTTAATCTGAAGGCCTTGAAAGGTAAATGATATTACAGTTATATACATTTATTACAAATAGTATATTTTTACTCTGCAATGTCAAGAATAGGCTCTTGTCAGTGCCGGTTTACTACTTTGGTATTAACTCTTTACTCATGGTATTACTTCCAATCTCCTTGCTTTTCTGATTTTGTTTTTTTTAGTTTCTAAAAGGGCTGATAATCAGTACAGCTGTAGAAGAAGCAAGATATAGTCTATATCTCCTCTTAAGTCCAAACAATAAAATTGCATTTCGATCCTGATCTCAGAATATCTGTTGCTATCAAAGCTAAGTTATGAACTATATGGCTGAAAAAAATGTAGCTCAATTTTCAGATACTGTGTTAAGTGCAGACCTGGCAGTCAGAAAAATCTTATTCTGCCTTATAAATGGAGTGAATTTGATATGGAGTTCAGTGAAGAGGCATCAGAATGGAACACCAGTGTGCTGGTTCCTTAGTAGAACAACAACCCTCAGAACAAGGTGTAGGTGGAAAACTCTTGTCCAGCATTTGGTAACCTGTTAGCACAGTGTGGCAGCCCAGAATATCCCTCTGACTGTCCAGGGGGGTTTGGAGCCCCACCAGTCTCGGAACTCGAGATGAAAGCCCAGAATTCTATGTTTGAGCCATGTCCTTGGAGAAAGCTGCCCACATTGAGGGAAGAAATACAAAACGGAAAGAAAATGTGTAATTAGCTTATCTTATCACTGGGTGAATGTGGGTTTTAGATTTATGGAGGTATGAGAGAAAAAAGAGCAAACATGGAGGGCAAAGGGCGGTGCCCCCTCTCCTTCTTCTTTCTTCTCCATCTCCTGCTGTGACGATGGTGATGGGCATTGGTGGAGGGAGCACTGTCATGGTAAGAAAAGGTAGAAATTAATTGGCAAAAATTGATAAACAATAATACGTTGTAGAACATGGTTGGTTTTCCTAAAAGAGATAAAAAGGTGAAGACGTCCTTCCTGGGCATCACTCCTGTTTCCTTGGGCATCACTGCAGTGAATCTCGGTGCAGCAGGTCGCTGTCGGCCAGCTCCAGACACTGAGAGATAAGAAAAAATAAACAACCTGAACACGAACCTGCAGGCGTCTCCAGTCTTTGTTGGCTCTGGCATGGGACTTTCTAAAACCAAGAAACAGCCGTAAAACATCTTAAAAACCCGGTGGGGGTGCAACCGCCGCCACAGCACAGGAGTGTGTTCTGGTGGGCAGAATGTAGCAACAGGCAAACTCATGTCCAGATCTCCTGAAAAACCTCAGTATGAGACATGGAACAAAAGACTCTGAAAATGAAAGAGTTACATAAAACACTTTGGAAAAAGGTTGGGCTAGAGTTGACCATGGTCAAAGGCCAGAGATGTTGCTTTTTTTCTTTATGTTTTATCTCCCCATAAAATGTTTAAAATACTTGTTCTGACTCTAACCCTTTCACCATTCATTTAATTTCCTCAGTTCTTCCTGTGAAACAAGTGGATGCTCTCCTGAGAACATCCACTCTTCTGCACAACCACCCAGCAGATGTGGAGGCAGACTTCATAAACTAAAGTCTCTTCAGAACTGGCTCAACATTTGAAGTTCTGCCTGTTGGAAGGTTCATGGAAAACTACTGGTACCTGGTAGTTCTGACTACATGGCACGAGAGCCACTGCAGTCCTTCTCACTTTGGAACTCCCAGTTCACTTTGTCCTCCTGAAAGCAGGCTTGGCTGTTCTGTCTCTCAGAGACCAGCACAGACCTGTTTTCTCTGAGCCACTGTGAAACATGCTGCTTCACTTCATACACACTTCCAGAAATAAAGGCAGGCGAATCCTGATGTGATGTTCTGATAGAGCATATGCACTCAATTCATCCTACTTTCTAAATCAAAAAATTGCAGGATTTTTTTGGCTATACAAAGTGAAGAGTACAGTAGATGGATTGACTAGACGACAGCCAGTTAGGGCAGCAAAGACTGACGAAAAAGAAAATGCACTGTCAGATTTTCCTTTAAATCTGCAGTAGAAAAGGAACTGGGAGACAGTTTCACCAGAAGAGATGAAGACAAAGTGGCTTTAAACTCGGTAGAACAGTAGGCAAGGTAAAAGGTTAATTATTCCTTTGGTGGAAGTTATAGTCCCTGAATTAATGGGAGCAACTGCATCTCCTCCCTTGAAGCAGTTCCTGGATTCAGTCATTTCTGCTCCCCATGGCTCCAGTTATGGCTTTGCTCCATTCTCGCTGCTCAGCTTCCCACCAGCCCTAGGCTTCCCAAAGTGGAAGGAATTAATTTCTGCTGAGTCCATCTGTAGGAAATGAAGAGTTTCATAGCATGGCTTTTTGGTTTACAAGAAACCTGAATAAGAGAAGCAACGCATGTCTGCAAGCACAGGGCAGCACAGCCTGGGGTATGGTGAGCTGTCAGAGCAAGGCCAAGAGATGGGAAGCTGGAAGAGGTTATATTCCCTCACAGAGACAGATTTAGGAGACAGGATGTAGCTGCACGTCTGTTTTTCACACCAAGTGAAACTAACATGGGTCCCAAGAAAGAAGGCAGCAGCAACGGGCAGCAGAGCTTGCTGGAGTTTGTAACACTTGCTTTGTCAGTGAGCTGTGACTTTAAAAGCCATTCCAAACAAACTCCACTGCACAGCATATGGCATATCCCGGGTGTTTGTGTACCTGTAGGAACTTTGCCCCTAATTTCAAAGTCATGGAGTTACAAGGCATCCTTTTCCACCTTCTTTTTTCTAGAAGGCATAGTTCCTGATAAGAGGGCATGCTTTAGGGATAAGCAGTATAACTCCAGACATACTACTTCCAGCCTTTCAAAACCACAAGGATATGAACTACTGGAGACAGTGGAGAAATTGCTGGGAGAATTCTACAACAAAAGACTTCATTAGCCTTGAACTGTAAAAAAATCTAACAGAGTCACAGGAGTCAGCCATACTGCTGCTTTTGAGGTGACTGATAAGAAAAGTGCTGACAATCTTAGAGTAAATCATTCTCCTGAGTGGCCCTGCATAAAGGATGTGAGGTTGCATAATAAGGCACTGACAATTCTTATTTTTATTATGAGCCTTGCAGTATTTGGTGTTTGTTTATAGCCCAGCTCCCAGAATCAAGGGATTAGGTGAAAGTCTCTTGTTTTAATTAACAGAGTGGTTTTCCTCATTTTGTGGTTGCTGGAAAAAAAAAAATCTCCAGGGGTGCAAAGCCCCTCAAAATCAGATAGAACCCCCTTCATATTGATATATCATTTAGATATATTAAATCACCTGATTTAGATTGATTACATTATTTGTGGAGACTGAATTTTTAATGTTCATTGTTTAATAACACTAAGGATGATGAACCCAAGTGAAGGTTTCTTTTTAAAATGACCCATGCTTTTATTAGCAACAAAACAGCTTCAGGGAGACCCAAGTTCAGGTCAATTGATTGCTTTGTGGTAGCACGTGTGAAGGAACAAAAAGCAGGTAAGCTGATAGCTGAGGCTGGAATTTTCCCTTTCTGGTAAGTGACATTAGATCTTTGGCAAGAGCGGGTGCAGATACATGAATCTAAAAGCAAGAAACCCCACCAAAGGTGACTCAATACAAACCTTTCTGGTCACAGTGGGCACCAGGTCTTGCTGTTGGAAAGGACAGAAAGCTGCCATGATTCAGGGCAGGCTGCTTCTTGTTTCTGCACAAGGCAGCTTCTTCCAAGTTGTAGAGTGCCTGAATTTGTTGAACGTTTACTGTGCATGTAACCCTAACAGGTGGCTTCTTAACAACTGAGCTGGAACTTGGGTCTTGTTTTGGTTTTTTTTTTAACTTCTTGTGTTTTAAGAAGCCTTAGAAATCGTACAAATTGAAAGCTAAAGCTTTTGGAGATGTAACTTTATCCTCCCTCATTCTCTTGGGCAATAATGGACCTGTTTTTTTTAAGTCACCATTTAGTATGAGTGATTTTGCTCCAACTCATGAACCATTGCAAAGTTCCTGAATACTCCTCACTGCACAAAGCACTAGAATTACCAGTTGGGTGTTCCTGCTACAGCACGTTCAACATGGAAACAAACTCAACATTTCCAGCTGGCATCACGGGCTGAATGAAGATTTATCAGCCCACTGTTGTGAGATGCTGGGAGGAAGCACAACAGAGCACTTTTCTTTCATGGTAGTCATGAGATGCTCTGTGCTGGCTTATTCAGACATGCTCCTCATTTTATGCTAGGTGGCATTCTGATGATTATCTTTACACTTTGGAGATGTAAAGCTGTATTATCTTATTAAATAAAAGATTAAATCAATATTATGTGGACCAGATTTATATGATAAATTAAAAAATAATTTGGTAATTACATGACCATTTTTTCATGAATTACATACTTGAGATAAGTACAGTTAAGAACTCCCATGGTTTCAACATTCATAACCTTTATCTAGTTTTTGGCAAGGTTCCTTGATGTTTAGGGGCTTTGCACAGCTTTTGAAGGGTGAGAGAATCAATCTGCACAAACCCCAGCCTTAGAAAACCAGTTCTTTGCAGACTAAAATTCCAGAAAGTGTTTTCTAAACTTATTATAGCTACTAACTGCTTCTATTAGCTCCTAAAGAGACTCACATTAGTTTGCCCTTGAATTTTAATGAAATGCATGCTGTCATCATTGTGAAGAAGAACCTATTCAGAAAAATGGTGTATTTTATTTGTTAGCATATTTGGGTTCAATTTGTGCTGAAATTAGCTATGATTTGCAAATAATAGTTAGGTTAAGATCCATCCTTTTTGCTTACCTCTGAATAGCTAGAACGGCAAAAGGTAATTCATTTTTCTTAATAATTGCTTCTGTGGAAAAAGAAAATCTTTGAGAAGACAGCTCAGCCAAGTTTCTTAACACCGTAAAGAAATACTTGGAACACTCTCTGAAAAGCCTTGAACTGTCCAGTGCAATAAAACTTGGGACTGCATTTCATGGCGCCCATAAAACCTGCTCCAAAGCCTCCTAAAAAATGTCTCAGAACTATTCAGAAAATATTTGATTCAAATTACAAGAACTCAGTGATTTAAGGGACAGGAGAAGTAAGGTCACTGTCAGCCCTGATTTGTTTTCAGGACGCTCACTCTTGTACTCCATATAAGTGAATAATGAATTAAACCATATTAAACCACCTGGAGGCGGCTTTGCGGAGCACAGCCGGTACTGCAGGAACGCATTTCCTACTGGCAGCAGAACACAGCGATGTGCCTGGTGTCACCAGAGGGTGCTCTTCCACCATTTGTCAGTGTCTGCCTCAGTGGGAGCAAGATTTGGTTCTTAAACAGACTCGTAGTTCTCCTGGCAGTTTTGGATTACGCCAGGATCCCCTGCCTAGAAGCAGTGTGAAGATGGGGGGAGTAGCAGTGAATGGTAGCAAAGTTTGGTTTTCATTTAGGGTTGAGTTGCAGTCAGGCTGAAATTCCTAAATAACATTGCTCGGTGGGACTGTTTCATTTCAAAATGCACACATATATAAATTATGTTAAATAAACTGGATGTCTGCTGAGACACTGAGACAGAACACAGCCTTTTTTTTTTTCCTGCAGGTTATTTTCCTTTTTGCTTAGCGCCGTCCAAGGTTACACTTCCCATGCTCACCTTGAATCTCTGCAGTTCTGTCTTTTTTACCTCTACATCAGTGATATTTTATCTTGCTTCTCTTACTACTTGTCTGCCTTTTCAATTCTCTTTCAAAAAATCAACATGGAAGAAGAAAAACCAAAAATCTCCTCCATCGTAGATCATCATTCTCTTGGGAGTGACGTGTACCTGTGAGAAGTCTGTTAACAGTTTCAGACTATCTCACTCCATTGGGAAATTAACTGTTCATTTTTACAGCTATTTTAAGTGAAGGATGTGTCATAGTATTATGGCATGTAGAAGGTAAAGTCTAAATCCATATATTCTGCCTAAAAATGCCACAGTGCCCCTTTGTAAAGATTTGTAAATCCGTAATCCAATGACCTCTAGTCTCTTATTCTTTGAACATCAAATAAATCTTACCGGTGATTCTGTTTGGAGAAGTTTTACCTTTCACAGATATAAGTTCCTGGGCTTTTTTTCTCCCCCAATAATTCCATATCAGATTTGCTCAGTCTAAATATAAAAATGAAGCAAAATATTTCTTCACTGTGCAAGCATCACAGACAGAGCTGGGATCTGAAATTTAATATCCTGGCCCAAATTAAGGAGTCTGTGATGCACTTAGAGTGCAAAGATTTTTATTTTGTTTGTTCCTTCTCAGGTCGAGGCTCAGTGAATCAGACTTAATTAGTTGTTCTATGGATTTGTGAGTTAGAAAGACCCACTTCATTGTCCTGGAGATTAATTTCTTTTGAGCATAACAGCTACAGATTGACCTGAGACTTTCAGAAGAGAAGGTGTGTAAGGGCACTGTCCCAAACAAACCTCTCGGGGGTGACTACTCTGTGTCAAGGCGTGCTGTGCCTGTCCTTGCCTGGACTTTGCAACATGCACCCACGTAGAAACTGAGAAACTCCTCAGCAGCCTGATTTTCAAAGAAGGTACAGTAGCACTCTCCGAAAATCAAGCCTCTCAAAAATTGAAATATCCAAAATGTTGGCTACTTGGATATCCTGACCACGGTCTCTGAGTCATGTGATCAAAATCATGACGATGCAGAAAGAGAAGTCTGGTAAAACCTTTAGTATTCATCAGATACTTAGTTATAATATTCTCATTACTCTCCAGGCAGACTTTGGGCCAGGCACAGATGAAATTGTAGAGAGGACCAGCCACCAATTCTGTCAACTTCTGTCACATAGACCATGAGGGAGCTGTGATTTTTTTTCTTACCAGAACCTCAGTATTTTCACTATCAGGCTACCTTTTCTTCTCCAAATTCCACAGATCATTACGTCTTTCCTTTTCCTCCTACTTAAGAAAGGAACTACTCTGTGGCCCTTTTCCAACTACATCATCAAGATGACCATGAACAGGAGTTTCTTCTGTTTCCACAGCCATTGCTCCCACCTGTTCTGCCTGTGTTTGCCTTGGGTTTGGTTGGGATGAGCTAACAGCTTGGTAAGTGAGCTAAAAATGTTTGTGTTCATATTGCTAATCTTAACAATATTAAACAATATTAAAAATGACACAAACATATTTTTCAAGAAAAAAAAGTCTTCTTGTCTGCCTGTATGTTTTAAACTATTAAGTGCTGAAAATAGGAATTGTTCAGAGGAGAGACTGAACAAGACCTTGGCTGGGCTGGACCTTCTAACTGTCACCCATGGGTACAATAGTGAGCATGTTTAAAACATCACTATTTGCTGTTCTAGGTGAGTGCTGAAAGGGTGATGCCTTCTCCCAGCCACCCAGAAACAGAGACTAGACAGGAGTAAGGGAATAAAAGGTAGGTATTTATTTGAAAGGCCTTCAAGGCACAACCTGGGGAGCCAGAGGCTGCTTCCATCAAATGGACCCCAAGATGGACCACAGGTCACGAGTTCTTGACACTGATATAGGTTTGGTCCATTTGCATCTCAGCATAAATTCACCAATTAAAACTTCAGCTCTCTTCAATTTCTCCACCTCTTTCATGGTCCCAGTTTACACCTTTGGGCCTAGGACAGCCCGAGTGTCCTTGAACAGCAAGCTCAGAGAGGCTTTGTTGTGTCTGTCTGGCCTAAGAGAGCAGCTCACGAGCTACAAGGAACTTCAGAGTTACACACTAGGCAGTACAGGATTTGAAAAATATAGAAATTAAAACCTAAGGCATCAAGGGCACAATACCTTGCAAAGAATATCAGCTGGTGTGATGGGATGCAGTGGTCTGCTGCAGCCCCTAACACAGTGGCTACTGTAACAGGGCTGTGACTTTTTCATTTCACAGTGCACAGTCTCACTTCCACTGACGATAATTGGGAATTTGCAATTGCCCACCATAAAGAATGGTTCTCTATGCCTACTACATCTCAGGAAATAGATGAAGGGGAACTGGGTAACTGTAAGGAGATGGGATACAACCAAGAAAACGAATTAAAAGAGTGAATGCATGCAGAGGAAGATACTACTGCTGTGGCCAGTATTATTGCTGATTCCAGAAACCTGGATGAAAACCTTCATCACAGGAATCATTTCATTAGGGATCAGGATGGGAGTGATCTCTGTGCTGGGGCTTTCAGGCAGCAAAATGTGTTGAAAACAGAGCTCACCCAAGAGATGAGCCACAGAAAACAATGCAAAATTTGGCGCTTAGTCTGGAAGGCTTGGGTTTAGTTCCCTACAGGTGGCTCCAGCTTCTCCTGTAAGTAGGAATCCAACTGGGAAGATGCAGTCATGGCAGTACCGAGGTCCATAGGCCAATGCAGCCACTGAGCTCCTTTCCACTTACTCCGAGATCTGTCCATGACACTTTGTTTTATGGTATCCATAAAAGAACGCTGTACCCTAACAAGAAGATGCTGTACAAAGGACCATTGCACAGGAAGTTATGCTTACTTTATCTTCATTTTATCTATAATACAGAAAGGAAATAAATCTCTTTTAGGTCTTCTCGGCATAGAGAACATTGGAAAGTTACTTAGGTTACTTTGTTTATCTAACTGTCAGCTCTACAAAGAGTGGAGCCCTTGCTGTTGCTGTTACAACTCCATCTCACATTTTTATTCTTTTTACAAAAGAAACAAATATGTGCTAAAAGATACAGTGAGACCTATTGCTACATTTTCAGCGGTGACTGAGTTTGATGTTGTCACAAGTCCAGGCTGAACAGCAAAATGAATCACATGGCTGTATGAAAAAAGGAGGAAGCTCTTTAGCTCAGCTTTGTGGGATCAAGATTAACGAAACAGAAAAATGAAGACAGGATTGTTGAAAGCAGCTGCACCAAGAGCCAGAGCTCACTTACCTTCACGGATCAAAATAAAGTAGGGAAAGGGAAAACAAAGTCTAAATTGAATCTGCTAGAGATTTGGAAGCAGGAAATCTAAAAACCTGAAGGAAGGAAGGTTTTTCTTTTTTAGATGGTAACCCTCTTGGGACTCTTTTTAAACCTAATTGGTATTTAGAAGATTGATTATCCAAATGTCATAGGGGACAACAGCTCTGTCTGGGTAACTGAGTGAATTTGCATCACAATTAGGTGTTGGGAAGCAATGCTTTTGAGAAGTATTTTATTGAGGTTTGAGTGATCCAAGATGAGTTGTAATGACCATAGATTTTTGTATTTTTGTGCCTTTTCTTTTTCTTTCCTAACTACATACCAAAAGAAGGAAAATTCCAGCCTATAAAGGAGTAAAATGTTTCCAGTCCTTGTGGTCTCATAGACATAGAGCAAATTAAAACAACCTATTACATTTCAGTAACTACATCATTTCAGGCCAGCTTTGTGATTTTGGGGGGCAGTTGCATGAGTTTTAAAGTTCATAGGAGTTAATTAGCCCTGTCGCCTTCCTTTGCCTTACTGTGCTTTAAAAGGCCAGAGAAACAGTTCCATTTCCCAGGGTAGGTTAGTTCCCTCCCTTGTCTGATACTCAGTTACTAAGCTTAATCCCCAGGTTCATACTGTCTTTGGCTTTTTATTTTTCCTTTTTCTTTAATGTATTCCTTTGAAAAGGAACTTTATGACTGTATCATGGCTCGGAAAGTTGTTTTTTTAAGTTGATGTTTCTTCTCAGCAGTTACCTTATGACCTGCACTTGCTGCTGCATCTGAAGGTTGTCTACATCCCTTCCTAATACTCTCCTGTTTCAACCTTTCTCTTTGTCCCTGCTTTTTGTTGGCTTCAGTCTTCCTCTGCACGGCAATCGAATTAGAGCCATACAGTTCTCTGAGGAGAAGGCAGACAAAACACAGAAAGCCCATTTTGCTCTGGTGACTACATTAGCCTCTGGGGCTCTGGAACAGTGTTCTGCAGCTCTAATTAAGATGTGGCCTGTGGTTACACCAGTACATGGCCTGAGCTGGTCTGGCCTATTTTTGCTTCTATTATTATTATTGTTTTGATCACTCTGTCAGGGCAGCAGTCAGAATGGACTGGCTCACATATGCTCTGCTGCCCTCCAAAGGATGCGAACACCTCTTTCCTCTGAGTTCTCCCACTCTTTTGCCTCCTTGAGACACTTCCAGCCACAGCTGGGTGCAAGGTTATTTTTTTCAATACTCTGTGTGTGGCAAAGAGTCTGGAAACAGAACACCTGTGATAGACTTGAAAAGAGACCCCTGTCAGGTATTTCCGAAGCCACCGCCAACAAGAATGCTACCCGTGAAATGCTGCTATGGTTTGCTACCAGGCTGCTCAGCCCATCAAATCCCTGTGCATTGGTGTGATTTTATTCATGAATCCAGCACGTGTTGGAAACCAGCCTGGGCACAGCATCCAGACCCCAGCGCACCCATCGCTCTGCAGGGTCTGCCTGGTGCTGCCAAACCCGGGATGGGAGGCCAGGCTCCAGCACATCCACACCTCCCCACCAAGCGATGCTCAGACAGGCCCCCAGGATATTCCCACTGCTGGGAGCCACGGCCAGCACAGATTGCAGGGATTCCTTGGCGCGGGGCTGGAGCACAAATCTGATGAGCAGAAGCTGAGGGAGTTTGGCCTGGAGGAGGCTCGGGGTGACCTTTTCAATCTCTACATCTCCTTGGCAGGAGGGTGCAGCCAGGTGGGGGTCGGGGTCTTCTCCCAGGCAACCAGCGACAGGATGAGAGGACACAGTCTTAAGCTGTGCCAGGGGTGCTTTACTTTGGATTTTAGCAAAAATTTCTTCACAGCAAGCATGATCAGATATTGGAATGAACTGCTTAGGGAAGTGGTGGAGCCACTGTTCCTGGAAGTGTTTAAGGAAAGCCTGGAAATGGCCCTTGGTACCATGGTCCAGTAGACATGGTGGTGTTCAGTGTTGGACCTGATGATCTCAGACGTCTTTTCCAAGCTAATTGATTCTGTGATTCCAACCTAAGTGATCCTGGGACCTTTGAGCAGGGCAGAAAAACAGAATTAAACCCCACTTCAGCTGTTAGGTCACCAAAGGAAACACGGCTGGCAATGAGGAGCCCTGTGGAGCACGAGCGGCCGTGAGGCGCCTCGCAGTCACAGAGCACTCAGTAACTTGTCCTCCGTGCTGGCGGGAGGCCTCAGGACCNGCCGGGAACACCCCTTCGCCGGGGCGCTGCGGCGGTGGGGAGCGGACGTGACAGCGGCGCGGCCGGCGGCGGAGGGCGATGGGGGTCCCGCGGGGACAGGAGCGCCAGGCCCCGCAGGAGGTACCGGAGCCGCATGTCTCCTAGCCCCCCGTCCCCCGGGCGCTGCCGAGCCGCGGCCGCTGTTCCTCCGGCCCCGGTGCACCGGCGTCCCCCGGATCCCCGCCTGCTCCTTCCCCTCGTTCCCGGCCCTCGCCCGGAGCGCGGGGGGCGGGGCCGCGCCGCGGGNCTTTGAGCAGGGCAGAAAAACAGAATTAAACCCCACTTCAGCTGTTAGGTCACCAAAGGAAACACGGCTGGCAATGAGGAGCCCTGTGGAGCACGAGCGGCCGTGAGGCGCCTCGCAGTCACAGAGCACTCAGTAACTTGTCCTCCGTGCTGGCGGGAGGCCTCAGGACCCCTTCCAAAAGGAAAAAAAAGAAGAAAATAGCGGCGGGAGAAGGGCAGCGCCGCGCAGGGAAGTGCCCGTGGCTCGTGTGTGCGAGCGGGGAGGAGCGGCGCNTGCTCCTTCCCCTCGTTCCCGGCCCTCGCCGGGAGCGCGGGGGTCGGTGCCGCGCAGCGGGCTGGGCGCGGGGGGCGCGGGGAGGCCTGTGGGGCTGCCGGCAGCGCTGTGCGGGTCACCTTCGGTGCACCATCGCCTCTGCCAGCCGGGCTCGCCGGGTTCCCGTGGGAGGGAGCGGAGAGGAGGAGGGTGCCCAAAGGATTGGAAGTGGGGAGGGTGTGCAGGTGGGTCCCTGCAGCCCCTCGGGGGAGACCTGGAGCCCTGTTACCGTCTCTCCGGCCTAGGGCCGAGGTGTTCGGGAGCCCTGTTCCTCTAGGAAATCATGTGTATGCCCGGAGCTGTGAGGTTTCATCCTGTAAGGTGGGGACAAAAGCACTGGGACGGGCTGGCTGTGCTGATGAGGGAGGCTTCGGAGCACTGAGGCTGTCCGGACTGCCCGTCACAGTTTACTTTTGTTACTGCTGTGCTGTGAAACTGCATTGCCCCAAAAGTGGGATTCCATGTGAGTGTCTCCTCCTGTTTTTGTAGAAGGATTATAGAAGCATGTCCTCGTTTCGGCTGGGATAGAGTTTAAATTGAGGCGTGTGATTTTATGAACCCTGAAATTGAAAGAGATGTGCGAAATGGAGAATAAATTATCTGCCTCATGGCAATAGGACAGTCTCACTAGCTGGAGGCAAGCAGTGGACCAGGAGTTCGAACAGCAAAAGCAGATTAAAGTATTTAACTGGGTGAAAATATGTGATGTTAAATCCATGGTGAAATGTGTTACCCATTTCTTTAATGTCTTTCAAATTAACAACCAAGTTGCTAATAGAAGGCAGGTTTTCCCTGATATGTGGTCTGTGCCAAGGTTAGGTTCAGAAAATATTCATTCTTCAAATGAATGAGAAAAGCTAAATTAGTGGTTTGTTTGTTTGTTTGTCAGGTTGAAACAAGAGAAGATGAGGAACAAAACATCAAGTTGACTGAAATTTTGGAACTGTTGGTAGCTGCTGGGTATTTTCGAGCAAGAATCAAGGGGTTGTCACCCTTTGACAAGGTGAGGCCAGTACAATATTTTTAAACCCATTTTTTATGTATAGGAGGCTTATATGTTTTGCTGGTTTGCTTAGCAATCTAGGTGACTTTATAAGAGACATTTGCAACCTATGAGGCTTCCCTGTGTGAATAATTCTGCAAATGACCTAGTTTCAGACAGACAGGACCTCCTCAGTCTTGAAAGACAATTTTGTGCAGCAAGGCCTGTTTTAGAGGAGACAATTGGATGCAAACCAACTGCTGTCTGCTTTTTTTTTTGTGGGTGTTATGGCCTGTATTAAGAGTTGTGTCCAGGGAATTTTCCTCCCTCTCTCAACAGCAGTTAGAATAGCTAGAAAGACTGGATATGTGGAGATAGCATGGTAATTTTAAAAACAGCATTGATGAGAAATGAGGAAGTGTCTGTGTAAGAATGGAACTGTTAGCCTGGTGCGATTATTTTGGGGCTGTTTTTACATATCTTTAGAATATCATATTTGTTAACCTTTCATTGTCCTAGACAGGAAGTGTGTGATACTGACAGTGAGCAAAGTTCAGGTTGAAGAGAGATTTCTGAATTGCTTTAGTGCTGACTGTGAGAAATTCCTGAACCAAGGTTTGAAAACACAGAACTACAGCAGCCTTGAAATGGATTCTTCTGTTTGCTGCTCTCTCTTTGATCATAGCACAGCCTCACTTTGCAATACAATTTTATTTTATTCAAACTCCTTGGTCTTGCTAACAGTAGCTGCTCAGGAGTCTGTGCTCACAGACAGAGTAGTTTTAAGGAGACTGCCTTAGGATGTAACATTGTTGCATTTCTGTGTAGAAATCACTTATACTTACTTAAATACAATTGCAAAGTTACCATTTCATGACAATGCCCAACCTCACCAAATGAGCATTGCTGCTGGAAATGACCACGCTGCTAAAGGAAAAGGGATATGTAGGTTATCAGTTCCAGAGGGGAGTGTGAGAGGGGAAATGTGTCAGAAATCTTGTTAGAAACCAAGGTTCCTAATTTGCTGCATGATCTTGGCAAATTACTCCACATTTTAATCCCTTTCTCTGTTCTTTGCCTTTGCATACATTTAGGTTATCTTGTACATGTTTATGCAAGGTTGTCTTTAAATATTTATGTAAAGTTGATGAAGGGGCTCAGGAGTTTAAATATGTCTATATCAGAATAGGGCCTGAAATAGAGATTTCTGCAGAGCTGAGGATTTCCATTGCTGTGCTGATACTGTGTCTAGCACTTTGTCTTGCACGTGTCAGCAAGCAAAAAATAATAGTAACAAAGATGTATATAAAAAGGTAAATATATGGATGCAGTAATTATGATCCTTGATAAAATTTTGATATGGTCACTCTTTAGAAGTCATGACATTTAACATACTGTTACTTTGTATCCATTTTTTTTTGGTTTGGTTTTCTTTTTTCAATCTGAGAGCTGTTTCAAAACTAATATATAAAGCTAAGAGAGGAATTTAGATTGTCAGTAACTGCTGGGTTGGTTTCTGTCTTCTTGTGCATGTGTATTGTGGGTAGTATTGTATGAAATTGATGTGGTTGTGCTATGTATTCAGCCTCTCTTAGCGCAGAGAGGATACTGAGCACTGAGATGTAGTTCCTAAAATAAATAAAGCCTTGAAGATGTATTTGGGTTTACCTCTTCAGTTTAAAATGGCTCTGACCATGTTAAAATGTTGCTCCTTTGCCAGGTGGTGGGAGGCATGACGTGGTGTATCACTACCTGCAGCTTTGATATCGACGTGGATTTATTATTTCAGGAAAACTCTACTATTGGTCAGAAAATGTAAGTTGATTAAATGGCAAGTGGGGGATTTTTCTTCTTTTTCTTAGAAAATAAAATGTGGGTGTGGAGGGGGAAGTTACCTGTTATCTTTCTGTTTCTAAGAATGAGTTTTAGTTCAATTTTCCTGCTTTTGAGGACTGCCTGTTTACAAAACATTGCACAGGTTTCTGGGTTTGTCAGATTGTAGTTCCACAAATTCTAGAACCAGAAAGAAGCTTATTTCAAAAAAGGCAGGGCTACTCCCACTGGGCTGCCATGTCTTATAGCCCTACTAAGCACTGAAAGCATTTGTGTGACTACACTGAACTGAATAGGGAACTGGTCCAGGTTAAAACCTAGCCCCCCCAAAAAAAACCCAACAAAAAACACCAAATCCAAAACCCAAAAAACCCCAAAAGAAGAAGAAAAAGCAAATAGTTTTAGCATGAATGAATTCCTGGATCCAGTTCTCTGTGCAGCTGCACAGACGCTTGTGCTGGCACAAGGGGATGATGCAGAGGCCAAAGCAAAGGGCAGAGGGAGACCACGCTGCTGGAAGCTGGAGTGCAACATTAGAAGACCTTCCTTGGGCTCCCCGTGTCTGCAGTTCTGCTGTGTAAATAACCTCTGACTCCCTTTTATGGTTCTGGGGTGGAATTGTAGGCATCAGCAAACAGAATTTAAAGCATGTCACTGTTACCACAATAGTTACCTGCCCCATACTGAGGAGGAGGATTTCCTTCCTCAGGGTGACCCAATGAGAACATTTTGTTTTGATTCATTTCTTATGCATGGAATTTGCTCATAAGCCAGCTAATTCCTGTACCAGGAGGTTATAGACATTGTTTATGCTGAGAAAGGAAGCACATACTAAACTCCATTATTTCTTTATGTGTATCTGTGATAAAAGAGCCATAATTAAAATTTGCAGGAAATAAGATTAGCCTGACATGTTACAGTGGCATGGAGAGACTTGTTTACTCAGTGTAGTTAAAAAGAACATCTTTCTGTGTTGATTTCTTGAAAGTCATGGGGCATTGGCAAGGATTTTCAAAATAAGTATTTGTGAGTATTGCAGTTGCATTTGGAGACACTCAAATCATCATAGATAATTACCTACATAAAGCATTGCTGACTGCAAAGAATTAAGTAGAGACTAGGAATGAAGATGGTCATGGTAGTTTTTTATCTTTGTTATCCTTAAGAACAACAGGGTAGAAAACAGTTAAGTTGTTCTCAAAATGTTCTGTTATTTTTCCAGCTAACTGGATGCAAAACTGGCAAAACAAAAACCAGGCTCCTCTCCCAAAACAGCAACCATGATTTATTTGTAAATCTAAAGTGTTCAGAATCACATGACTATAGGCTCTTTTGATGTCCATGTAATGTTTGTGTTGGTAGAGGCTCAGGGCTTCTGTGGTGTTCTCAAGATAAGGAAAAGTTAAACTGTTTTCTCAGTATTATTCCAAAGGTATTGTGATGGTGTCCTGTTATTTAA
Source organism: Platysteira castanea (assembly GCA_013397175.1). Classification (NCBI taxonomy): domain Eukaryota; kingdom Metazoa; phylum Chordata; class Aves; order Passeriformes; genus Platysteira; species Platysteira castanea. The sequence goes on along the minus strand of VYXC01006219.1, from coordinate 115,813 downwards.
TTGCTGGGCTGAAATAAATGTGGAAACATACATTAGGAGAGGATCTTGCATCTATTGGATAAATAACTTTTGTTTTAATTGCATTTGCTTTGACTGTGCTTCACTTCCCTATAGGAAGTAAAACATTTCAGGCTCTTTTCCCAGATTTTGGTCACTCTCATATCTCTTGATCCCCTGTTGTTCTTCCAGGATCTTAGTTGTCCATTTGGACAGTACTAAATATCATTGAGGTCAGTACTGGACCAGTTGATTTTTTTTTTTTCCTTCATGGGGAAATAGTTTTGGTTTTCCTAGCATTCTCAGTGGTGACATGTGCTTTAAAAATGTACTTGACAATATTGACAGCAAAAAAAATTTCTTGCCCTAAAATTAGGTATTCAGTGGAAACAGGATGAATTTCTTCAAAATGGATCCCTTGTGGCAGGGTAATCCTTTCACTTAACAAACTCTCACTGAGCTCTAGAGTGAGATTGCTGCCAGCAAATTCAGTTTTAGTCACTTGAAAAGTATGTGAAGTGTACTGTGTATTTAGCTTTTAAGTGCAGTATGTATTAAAATTCATAAAGTTGCAGGAGTAACATCATCATATATTTTGTGAGTTCTGTTCAGTTAATAAAGTTTCAAGTCCTTACATTTGATTCTGGACGTCTTGGAGTGCACATCTCTTACTTAATGTAACTGTTCTTAAAGCTTCTGTCTCTTCATGTTGGGTGTACACTATGACATGCAAAGGTGTTTGTAGTGTATCTTACATGGGTGTTTCATCTGTCCAGACATGCAGATCCTGAAATTTTCTGTAATAGTTAAGTGAATTTCCAAGGTAGGTGCCTATAAGTGGGGCTTAATCACCTCTTCACAGACTGATGATATAAATAGTGCCTGCAAAAGCTGTTTTGTAAATGAGTTTGATTGCTTTTCAGTATAGATAGTAGAAGCCACTAGAGAGAATCTTTGAACTACTGTGTTTGCAAAAATAATTTTTAATTTACAAAAGAAAATTGTAGCATATATACATCTGTCTTTTTGTTGTTTTGTAATAGTGCCTTAACTGAAAAAATCGTATCAGTATTACCAAAAATGAAGTGTCCACATCGTTTGGAACCACATCAGATCCAGGGACTGGATTTCATTCATATATTTCCTGTTGTACAGGTAATAATTTCATGGTGTATTGATAGTTTGCTGAAAAAGGCCATAAAACTTGCATGAAAAATATGACAACGCTTTGAATTATTGTTTGGCTCTTTATTTAACTTTGGAATAAATAATCACAGAGAAGTAGTTTGAATTAATGTTTTTAAAGAGTGATGTGACATTATGGATGATAGAATTTTTAAGCATTGTTTGATCCACATTTAGAAAGTAAACAAAACAAACTCTCTAAATTCTTTGCCATGGAGTCATATTGGGCCTATTGTAGAATGGCTGCTTAAAGAAACCAAAGTTTAATTTTGTTGTGGACTCTGATAGTGCTCTTTGCCAGACTAGGAAATAGAACAAATACCTCACAGTCTGTGTTTAAGTGTATGGAGTAAGTTATGCAGATAGACCTTGAATCAGAAAGATATGAATAGGGCAAAAGCCACTGGGGTAATTTCTTTAGGCATAATTCATCCTTATTTCTTATCACTTAAAAACTGTGCTCTGACAAGTGATCCTCTTACTGGGTATTTGTTGAGCACCACTAACTCACCATGTGCATAGTTCTCAAGGTTATTAAGGTTTAAGCTAACACTTGATGTGTTCCAGTTACATGTGGTATTTTGAGAATCCTTGGCATGTTGTAATTTTTGGATTTTCCTTTCATCTCCACACACATGTATCCTTGACAGATAGGGAAAATGAAGACTGTTAAGCAAGCTTCTTTTCCATTTAATATCTCCTTACCTCATGCCTGGGAAGGAATTTAGCGAGTAAGAATTGAATCTAAATTTCAGTTTGTAAGAAGTGGGGAAAACTTCCTGGTGCTCTCTCCTGTTATCTTCTAGTAGGAGGCTCATGAGGAAAACCACACTTAACTGCACTCCACACAAAACATTCTGTGGTGTGTGCTACTCTTACACAGCTTTCAAGCTGTGGTGATGCTGCCTAAGGTGGAAAGTTTGTATCTCACTAGTGTGAGTTTTGCTTCTGAACTCTTATTTCCTACTCAGAAAAAAAAAATAGAATTCAACCCAGGTGAGTTTCTTGCCCTGGTCACTTGGTGGCAATGAATGGTTACATTTATCAAACACAAGGCTTCTTTCACAGGAAAAAATATTACTCCTGCTGTAAAAACTATAGCACTAGGCATTCTTTTCTCTCACCTGCTTTATCCCAAATCCTGGTTTGGGATATTATCTCTGGAAAGGAGAAATACTAATTCTAAACAGGGAGGAAATCTACTTCTGTGTTTCTCTGGGAGCATTGGTTCTCAGTATTTGTAGCTGGCCAGTAGGAGGTAGAGCTGACCCATACTTGGTGATGAAGTTCTTTTTTGATGGGCTTAGTTTTCAGTATGTAGAGGATTTTTGTTTAAAAACTGTGGCTTTCTGTCAGGTCCCTGTGAAGTTCTGCATGGTCCACATACTGCAGGTTCCTCATTTCATCCCAGCCTAGACAGACTTTCAAGAAAACTTGTTGGTGTCACCAGTATACTGTGTTCTGAAAAAGACCATGCAAAAGCTATAAAATGCTGACTACACTCTGTAGGAATTATGTATTTGACAATGGCACTTTATTCAATGCCCAGTTAAACTCAAAATTCCACTTGATATGTCTAAATCTCAAATCAGTTTCCAAATAATACAAAAGCTTGCTCTTAAGCCTGGCATTGTGTCCCATTAACTCTTGCACTGGGCAAGAATTTAGATGGATCCTTCCCTATAGGAAGAAATTAGGCTGAGTTGGCTCACTGCCATAGACTGTAGCAGAACTTTAAAAGAAATATTTAAAAAAAAGTCTAACAAATGTTCCATTGGGCAGAAATGTCGTTGTTCTTCCTAATAAATTCTGCTTATGATCACAGGCAAAAGTATGTACACAGTCTTGTGTTGAGATGTGCTTAATAGTTTGCATTTTCATCTCTTGTCATCATGTTCCCCTCACTTTCCAGGGGATCATGGTTATAGCACAGGAAACAGTTGCTGGTTCAAACTTGGATCCCACGATTGATCTCATCTCTTCTGTGACCTGCTGCACAGGCTGTCAACAGCCTGCACGATTTATCTTCTCCAGCATTGTTTAAAATGTACTTCAATATTTTGTGGCTTTTTGTGTGGTCTTATAAATGTCAGAAGAAGCCTTTTTTCTTGCACAGACATGTGGTTCTTCATTAACACTTCATGGGCTTGAAGATACGTCTTTCCATGGTGGAGCTGTAGCTTTTTAAACCAGTGACTGATCTGTAGTAGGAGAATTTCGTAGAAGAAACACATGCACAGAAGAAGAAATGTGAAGTTTATAAAGTAGCAAATGCTGATGCATTTTGTTAGGATTAGGCCAAAGAGTTCCCATGTTTACAAATAAATCACATCTTGTTTCTGTGCTTAAAATGTGCTTTTAGCTTTTATCATGTGTTAAAAAATGATGCAGTAGTTTGGTGTTTGCTGCTATTATTCTTCTTTTTTCAGCTGATGCGATTTTTTTTTTTCAGTGGCTGGTGAAACGTGCAATAGAAACAAGGGAAGAAATGGGAGATTATGTCCGTTCTTACTCTATATCACAGTTTCAAAAAACTCACAGACTGCCAGAGGTAAGAGCAAGACAGTTTGTGTTTCTGTTATAATATGTCAAATACTCAATTCCAGTACCAGCCTCACAGCTCTGAAATCTGCACACTTTACCAGAGTTGCTTTTGCAATCATTCTGTGAGTCTGTCCTAAAGGAATCCCCTACAAATTCATCTGGGAAAAAATTGAAGCATTATTGTGACAGAAATTTTGTAGATTCTGGTTAACTTTTGGTTAGTGATTGCCTTAGTTTTTCTGCAGTAGTTGGTATATTTTGTCATTCTAGCTGTTCAGAAACACCCAGCATGCTGTGGAGAAGCTGATGTAGCTAATTGAGAATTAATATACTGTTAATGCTCTATAATTTGGGGTTTCTTTCAGAGTGCTGAAAGGTATCTCTTGTCTCCCTGCATCCAAACCCCAAAATTTGTTCTTGAAAACTAGATTTGTAAAAAACGTCATTCAAAACCTGAGCTGTTCTTCAGCAATGAGATGAAGTTTCCTTGGCAGAGGATGAGAGATTGAATGAGCTTGGATGTGTGCCTGTAGTGCAAAGCCATCAGTTCTGTTCATACCTATCACAAGGCCATTCCATGTTTAACACCTAGAACCCAAGTTTTGTCTCGTAGTAACAGGATTAAAGGTAGATGTCCTTAGTATTGGGATAGATAGATTTTATTAACTTGGGGTGGTTTTAATTTTGATTTTTTAAAAATTATTTCTAAGCATCTTTAATGCTTAGAAACTAAGATAACAGTAGCAGAAACTTCTATTTTCCACATCAAGTCTATCCTAGCTTCATTTCTAAATAGTGTAGTAAAGATTGGAGATCCCAGTAGTGGGCTGGGGTTGCATTTGTGTCAGGTACTGCCTAAGCAGAGAGCTGCAGGACTGCTGATCTGGACACAGTTTTAATGACCTACCTACTGTCTGATGGCAGAAGTAGGTACTTTTCTGTGTTACAGCAAATCACTAACATTTCACCAAATAATTGGGCAACTCAGAAACTATTTGACAGCTTTGTTTCACGGAATCATTAGAATGTTCGAGATTTAATCTCCATTCCTGGTATTTTTAATTACTTCCTCTAATATCTTTCAGGATGATGAATTCTTGCAAAGAAAAGAGAAGGCGATCAAAACAGTTACTGATATCTTTGTAAGTATGTTAGATTTCTTTTTTTATGATGAAGCAGTAAGTTGTTTTAGTAATGAAATGGAGGTGGTTAATTCTGTTCTATGCAGCCAGGCCTGGGCTTTCTCATGAGAAGATCCCAATTAAGTTACATGTTGAGCTTCATTCTTAGAACAGGTCTCGAATGCCGATATATTAGATTAAAAACCTTTTAGGTGTGCATTGTATGAGCAGATAAACCATATCAACTGCCTGCACGGAGTGTGTGGAATTCCACACTATCAAACAAAAGTCACGAGGTAACTTACAGACTATTCAAACACTCAGCACACTTAAATGTGTTTTAGGCTATCAGCAGTTGTGCTATTTGTCTTGAAATTATTTAATATGATGATGATCGCTACTGTCTGCATTTCAGAACCTGACTTTTAAACTTCTTGTAATTAGCAGTGAAAGCACACACCCTGCTTCAGAAATGTTTTCTTCAAGTAGCAGATGTTGGTTGGGAAAGGTGGTCTCAGCTGTGTTCTCCCTCTTCACATGCAAATCTTCTAACTCTTGGATAAACTCTTTGTATATATTTTTGGAAGCTTGTTCATGAATGCTGCAGAGAATGGCACATAAAATACCTAGGCTGTCTCAGTCTGTTACCTGAATTCAGCTGCCTGGCTGGGCACTGGAGTTTCTGTCCTTGCTTTCTAATTTCCCTCTTTGCTTGGGACCATTTCTGACTCACAGTAATTTCCTGCTGATTTTGGGGATTTTTTTGGACCATCTTGATGGTCCTAAAAGCATTTGAGAAGGGATGAGAAATCTGGGTTTGCTTGGAATGGGACATTTCCAAAGCTCTTCAATAGATGGTGAAACCCTTCTCTCCTGAGAAAACCAGTGCTTTATCAGACAGCTCGAGCCAGGCACCCTGAGCTCCTCATGCACAGATGGAGGTGCTGGTGCAGGACCCATATGAAAGGTTGTGTAATGGACCAGTCAAGCCACCTTACTCTTTGTCAGGTTTTGGAGGGAGGGAGTTGTTCTTCTCTGCAAATGACCTGAGTGCTGCTGAGCCTAATATACGTGGTTGAATTGCAGCATGTGTTTGTAGAATAACATTGCAGTGCAAGTCTCCAGGTGATGACCAGTGTAACTCCTTTGTTAACCTGTTTGAATAATTGCCCTTGCTTTGGAAATTTCAATTACAGCCTCTAAAGTGTTGTTCCCCGTGATTTGATTGGGTTTTTTAACTATTAGCAGACTTACAATGAGTCTTTTACTCCAACTAGAAACACTTGCCTTTCCAGTGTTTTCTGTTTTACAGTAGATATCATTGCATCGTTTATGCCCCTGTACAGCCCTTTAAACTGAGAGACAATGCAAACCTGTGTGAGAAAGCAAATTCCAAATGTGCATTCTATCAAGTAGCGCTTGAAACTCATTGAGCTTCTGCTTATTTTCAATTTTCAGAATAATTGTGCTGATTTTTTAAGTGTGCCCTTTACTTGCATTGTATTTAAATAGCACTAAAGGTTCTCTATCCAAGTGGCTGATCTTGACCTTGTCACTGAAGAGACAGAGACAAAATAATCACAATGCTGTCATGGGACACCAGGACCTAAAATTTTCAGCGTAATTTAAAAACATAAAGAAGGTATTTGATTAACAGCAATGAAGGGTTCCCTTTGGTTACTTGAGAATCAGAAGTTCTCAGGGCTTAGTGTTCATGGTCTGTTAATTTGTATTCTGTCTTCTACTCTGTCTCACAGATCTCTAGTTTATAGGTGCATAAAGTTTTTACATTTGTTCATCATTGCTCAGGGTATCATTAGCCAAACACCTTTTCCCTAAATATATGAGCTCTGTGAGGATTGTGTCTTCTACAGCTGGCACGTGATCTTCTTAATGAAAGATTGGTTCATGAGATTTCTTAGAGCATTAAGGCCTGAGTGCAGTCTAGAAGAACACTCAGAATGGATTTTCCAGGGAGAACATACACAAGCTTTCCTATCTATCCATAGGAACTGGAAGGAGGAGAAGGTGACTGTTAGATGAAGGTTCTTTTTCAGGTCACCTTTAAATCATTGTGCATTGGAATTGGAAGAGAAATCCACTCTCCTAAAAGAGGATCAGCAAGTGTGAAAGATTAGGCTGTTGTCTGAATTCATTATTATAACTGATCTAAGGACCTACCCTTTTTTCTCAAGGGGACAGTACACAAAGATTCATGGCCATGATCAGGCCTAGAAGTTGGAAAAGGGAATGTTAACTATCAGCGATGGTCATTGGAATTAGGATTATTGCTACTGAAAGGTGACTGGCTGGTGAATTGAGGTTATCTTGCAGTGGTTTTGTTCAACTACTCAATTACCAAGATTAATGTTTAGGGTATGGTGCCTACACTTCATATAGCACAGGTATAAGATAGAATGCCACCATAAAAGCTGTAATTATTTTTGTGACTTACATTGCCTTTCTGTAGATGTGGAAGTACATTTAGTGGAAGATCCTTGGTCGTAAAAAGCTTTTTCGTGTGACAGTCAAAAATGTGGCAAGATTGAATAGCTGCAAGCAAAGATGACAGAAATTAAGCTTAGAAATGAAGTAAAAGTTGTAAAGAGCAACAGACAAATTCAGGAGAAGCTTGCCAAGGAATATTGTCAATTTTCACTTGTTTGAAATCTCCACTTTGGGATTACATCTTTGAAAAAGATGGAAAGCCATTTCAGCAGTGTTATGGTGCAGGAATTGTTTGTTGAAAATAATAGTTTGTGTGCAGAAAGTCAGATCAAGCAAGAAATATTCTTCCTTTGGTTTTTAAATTGGAAGTAGCTTTATGAGTACAAAATAGTAAATGTGAGTTCTTGTTTTATTTGATGGGCTGTTGTCCAGCTATTGGATTACACTGGGAAAGCAGGAGATTGAAGTCATTTTACTACCAAACTTCTTGAGACATTTTTGTTCCTTAAGCTATAATAAAATCTGCTATAATTCCATTGTAACCTGTGATCATTGAGTAAATAATAATTGCATTTAATTATCTAATCAGAGCTTAAAAATAGAATTAACTCACAAAGGAGGTAACATTTCTAGATACTGGCATTAGCCAAATCTTTTTAATAGATGTTGAATGTGTTACTTTTTATTCTTCTTTCAAACATGACAGAGGTGATGGCTGAGACATCGTTCCATGTTAAATAGTCCTTTTAAGTTTTTTTTAAACTTAGACAATTTCTATAGGAAATTGCTTGGAAATCAGTTCAGTAAGATTTTATAATGGAATTCCAAAAAGAGAAAGTGAAGGATGTTTATTTGGGTAAGTATATTGAGTTGGAAAACAACAGTGTGTCTATCACCCTAGATAACAATTCCTCATTTATTTTAGAAAACCCTTTTACAAGCTCTGAATTCATTCACTGTCTTGCAGGAGGTTTACAAACCCCAGAGGAAATACAAACGTCAGACAGGAGCTGAGGAACTGCTGGATGAGGAATCAAAGGTTCATGCTACACTCCTGGAATATGGCAGGTGAAAGGCTTCATTTAGCTCTCTGTGGGTTTTAAAATGTGTATTACAAACATTACAGATAAAATTTGGGTTGTGGTAGGGTTCTTTCTACTACTTTAGAATTGAACTATTTAGATTTACTCCTATTTGGTTTCCAATTTTGTTTAATTACTCTATAAATTCTCTGGGGGCTGGACAGTCCTCGTATGTGTGAACCATATTTTGTACAATGGGAGACCAAGTTCAAGTTTTGTGCTCCTGCTAGGGGATGTTTTTTGAACATACTTGTTCTTTGTAAAAAGGACTTAAATTCGTGATCCTTCCAGTGTGTGTCAGTCAGTATTGATTTTTTACAAGCAATCCACTGAAAATTTGGTGGAAAAGGAGCTGCAGTTGTTGTTGCTTCTTTTTCTAGTTCTCCTGTGGTTGCTGCATCAGGAGGCTGAATCATGGTTTAATGTTTTGTCTTCTTACTTTCCTGCAAACTTTCATTCAGAAACAAAGTTACCAAGGCTTTCGCTTTTCCATTATCTTTGAAGTCCCTCTGGTTTACTGAGAGCTCTCCAAACATATAAAAATGAAGTTGCAGAGCTTCTATTCCTAGAGTCTATTTCCAGTTTTCTTTTCACAGTTTAGTGGTAAGGACAGCTTGTCTGCTGTCTGAGCTCTTAATACTTAACGAGTGCAGATGACATCTGAATTCCATTTTGTATCTTCTGGGGCGGCTTCTCCCCCAAAGCCATAGATTTTTAGATTTTTTTTGTCTCACTCTTGAGTACTGTCCTTTTAACAGTAACATGGACTGTAGTGTAATAGCTCAGGATTAACTTTCAAATGGGAAGAGCACATTGCTTGTTCCTTTCATGAGCTTTACATGACAGTATTTTATGGAAAGCCAAGAGCTGCAGATCATGATGGAAGGAATAGGTGGATCTGAAATCATTCTGTAAATGTTCTTCAGTACCTGCTTATTTAGTTTACTTGAAGCATTTCAAAACTGATTTGATCCTGGCTCTTGGTGCATATTTTAGGTTGAAAATTGATAGAAACAAAATGTATTTGTGAAAGTCATAAACAACAGTATTTTTCCTTCATGTTGCTATTGTTCTTTTAGGAGATACGGATTTAGCAGACAAGCAGGAAAAACAGAACAGGTAAAAAATATGCTAATTTAAAATACTCAAATTGTGGGAAGAACTGCATTGTTGAAGTGTTGGTTGCTGTTAAATCTTAAAAGAGTACAGCAGAACAAACAGCTAGAACTTCTATTATTAGCAGATCTTAAAAATGGCTGACTGGAACTCAAAATCTGCGTGCTGTGAAAGGTGGAATTGATTACCCTTTTTAAAAGGATTTCCTTCATCTCTGCTCACAGATCACATTTTGCAAACTTTTTTTTGCTTAGAAAAAAGAGGCTTTGGGCATTGTGTTTGTTTTGGTTTGATTTTTACTATTAGGTAATGACTTACCTTGTCTGTTTAGTGAGTATCTTTTAACTGAGTGTTCTATAATGTGACCATTAAAGGGATTTTCTTTTTAAAGAGCTGCATTCAGCTTGGTAGGAAATACTGCAGACATTTATTACAAAACAGTTTGTTTAATGTGAAGGAGAAACCTGATACCACGCCATAAATAAATCATTCTCCTTCTTAAAAAGCAGCATCCTTGCTATGCTTTTGACAATTATGGAATCTTAAAATGTCCTCAAAGTGCAGGGTACCTGCAGTTTTATTATTTCAGTGCAGATGTTAATTTGGCTGCAAGTTTTTATTACAGACAGAGATAACGAAGATAATACATTAAGCATGTCATGGACCCAACAATACATTGAGTGGATTAAAGTTGCTCTTCTTCATTACTTCAATATTCCACATACAAATTTCGCATTTAATTTTTTATACATGGAGATACTTCCCAACCTAAGCATGCCTGTTTTCCCCTCAGATTTTTTTTTACTCCCTCAGAGTAACCACTAGTCATGTTTTTATTTCTCCAAAAATTCTGTTGCCTTTGGGATATTGTATATTAGATGTTCATCGTGATTGTTGTGGAAGCTGAGTCTCCAGTAAGGCAGAAGTGGACAGTGAAATAGGTCAGTGGTGCAGTAGAGTGACCTAGAAACTGAGTTTGGCTGTCCCCAGTTCTCTTTGCTTCAGTGGTACAAATTCTTCTAACTGACCCAGGCACGTTTGCACTTTTTAATGTTGTCTGTTTGTTACACCAATATTGAGTTGCAAAAACAATTTATGCAGAAAAGAAATTCAGTCTTGTCCTGTGTAGTAGGCATCATATTCTGGGCTGTGTGCTGAGATTGGTAGCTCTCAGCAGGCTGTGGAACGAGGAATTTTTGGACCAGATGAGTCCATAGGAAGCCAGAGGCACAGTTGGAACAGTTGTGAGAAATCAGGGAGGCTTAGCTCTCAGCTGGCATGATTTGGAGTGTGAGGATGTTCCAGTAGCTGGAATGTATTCATATAAACAGAACAGCCACACTCCAGTTTTCTCCTTGATGTCCTTCTTAACATTTTTACAATATTGGAACCAGGGATAATAATGTTTTATTTTTTCTTTAAAAGGCTGAGGATAAAAAAGCAGTGCTACCTGCAGGGCTGGCAGCAGCAGAGAAGGCTGAGCCTTGTGATGAAGATGACCTTCAGGCTGCTGAAGAGGTGAGCCCCACACACAGTGGGCATGGGAGTTACTAACCTGGGGGAAGAGCAGCAATTTTCACTGCCCAGTTGTTCTCCAAAAGAAGGAAAATTTCCGTGGTTAGTCAAAGTGAGAGTTGCTTCCCACAGGAGAATACAGAGCCTGAAATCGATGCACAAAATTAATGTTTGTTGATGTTTTATACCCAAAAATTCAATTTTTGTTTTGGAATCCAAGTATTGGATTTGGAAGTATTTTTGTTTTGGAATCCAAGTATTTTTTAAAGGGTTGATTTTTGGTTGACGGTGGGAGAGTGAATATTCACTGTTACAATAAAGTTTGCTTAAATTTGGTAACTTTAGCCACCTCTTCTTTAATTTTCACAGACTTAGTGCTCCATTGGGTGTTTTAAAATACATCTTATACGATACTAATTCTGTATATGTAACCCTGGCAGAAAAAAGCTACATAATAGAAGTTAAATTGTTACATATAATTCTCTGTATTTTGCTTTAGCTTCGCATTAAAACTCTGATGACTGGAATGGCTGCAATGGCAACAGAAGAGGTCAGTGGCATTTAAAACTGATACAGCTCTGTTTAAATTATGGTTGATTGTGGTAATTATTCCTGAAATCACACTGCTGATTCAAGTCTGAAATCTTGGAAATGACTGGGTTTAAATTTTCATAAGGAGAGTGCATAAAAGATGGTTGAATGAGGAAGACAGTAAATTTTACAAGGCTAATTAGTTCATCATTTGCCTTGGAAAGATAACAACAATATAAATAAGTGCCTCTTTCAAATGGTTTTCACAGGGGAAAGACATCACTCTGCAGCTACTCAAGATGCATTATTATTCATCTTGTGAAGTTATTCAGAGGAATAATGGTTTTACTGGGGAGAGTGCAGGAAAATTTTATGCCTTTCAAGGTGCTTTTCAAAAGCACTGATAAATATTTACAAACAACATTAGTCTAAGACCCTGAAAATACTGGATATGTATGTTCTTTTCTTAATTTGTTATATTTAATGACATAATGGAACTTGTAGTCTGTTATTTGATTTCTGGGTGAGAGGACTGACAATAAATTCAGTTGTTAAACATTGTTTCTGTTTATGCTGGAGTCATGAAAGAAAAGGTAATGATTAGTCTGGTCTCAGGTTGATTGACATGCTTTCTACTGAAATCCATTGTAGAATTCAGTTCTGTTTAAAAACTGGTTTTATACATGAATGCAGTTTAAAGGTGAGTTCATGCAGAGTTTTATTACTGCAAATGCAAAATTCAGTATAAAGAATAAAAAATAGGTTTCTGAAATATGAATAAAAACTTGCTAAAAGGATTTAAGTGAGAAATTTCTATCAGCAAAATTATGTTTGGGGGAGTGAAATGTTTCCTGGACTTTTCTTATGATCAGAGATTTTTACCCATTGTGCAAATTTCTGTTTAAAATTAGAACTGGTTGGAAATCAGCATTAAATAAAAGTACAGGCAGTTCCAAAACTCCAAGCATTTTCTTGATACAATTGCAGGGCAAACTGACAGCAAGCACAGTTGGCCAGATTGTTGGACTCCAGTCAGATGAGATCAAGCAAATTGTGTCTGAATATGCTGAGAAGGTAAGTGTGGTACCTGGGTGGGTTTAAGCACGTGGTGTTTGATAGTTTGTTAATTTAGGCTTAAGCTGCCAACTTCATTGCCCTGATTCTCTTGAAACACACTTTTTAATACATGCTGTGGGCAGCAGCACAGCCAGAGAAATATTTTAAAGAGATTTAAACATATACAGGCTTTTGGTGTGATAGTACATGTCCCTGAATTGCTTTTGTGGCTAATTTGGGTTTAAGCACTTGACTAAATGTTTTCATGAATGAAGAAGGGCCTGAGTTGTATCTATTCAAACTCCAGGCCTAAATTCTTGATATGTTTTTAACTGTTCAGTGTTAAGCACAGAAATGCAGTTCTGTGCCTGCTCAGAGAAGTCTGGGCTTTCTCCACTCAGATTTCCAGATGCTTGCACTGGGCTCCAGTTCTCACTCATGCCCCGGATCTTGAGTTTTGAATCTCATCTCCTCAAACCCTTTGTTGCTTTGAGAAGTGAAAGCAATAAATGTGTGTGTTTGCTCCAGTTCTTGTGCTCAGCTACGATTGTTTTGTGCAGTAATCTGAAAAGAAAATCTGGCTTTTCAAGCAATTAATGCATACAATCCATCACTGCCAGGTATGAGTTATAGGTCGCTCTTCCTTGTCCAATAGTCTTCTCATATTTCTTCTTATTTGTTGACACATTTGAGGTATGGAGCTTTCCCATTTTGGAGATAAACCCTATAGCTCAACAGCAAATTCTTGGCCTTTCTTTATTATAAAAAATTGGAAGAACAGAAGCTCAAGGGTCATATTTCAATGTTACATTTCTTCTGTTCTGAGAGAAGGCAGCAGGACCTTGACTATTATAGTAGAACAGTGATTAATACTCTGGAAAGTAAGAACTGATTCAAGTCAAGCCAAAAATAGATCACTTTTCAAATCTATTGGATGTGATTAAAAAAAAATAAATTTTCTGTGCACATATGCATTCACTAGGAAAAGAATTAAGGATGTTATCAAAGAGTTTATTGAAGCATCAGCAATGTTTGGATATAATTCTTATAATCTTGGCTGCTGGTAGCTGAAAACATAGCCTGAGAGACACAGCAGAGCTTATTTGTCTACCAGAGTCTTAACAGAATCCACGAGCCCAGTGAAGATACCCAACAACCCCAATTCTGGGTCTGATGTTGCCACGTGCCAGGACCTTTCTTACAAGAGGCATTTTTGCACAAGATCAATTCTTACAGTTTCCTGCATTTGCCCCTCCATTCTGCTGCTGTGTTAACTTGCTGAGTGAACTGGAGGAAGGATTTTAGTGTCGTTCCTCACCTTCTAAAAGTACCGGCAGAAAATTATTAATGAGTAGCAAATTGATCATCTTAAACAGTCAAGGACATTAGTGCTCAAATACAGCTTCTTAAACTATGTTCAAAAGGCAGCTGCTGTTTCAGTGGAGCAAGAGATCAGGTACCAAAAAGGTCAAAAGCAAAGTGGCTTCTATAATTTGTGTTTTCTTTCTTCTATGCTGAAAGATGGGTTTTCCTCCACAAATTGGAACCCAGATCCTCAATAGCTTTAAAGCTACAGTGTTGCAGAGTGGATCCTTAGCCCACAGTGACTGCATGATGCTCACCCCTGTCTTTTTCATTTGCAGACCAGAATTTCCCTGCAGAAATCTCTGTTTTAGGGTGATGGTTCTTTCCTGTTTTCAAAAAGCAAGCTGTAAAGTTCACTTCTTGAAATACGATCCTTTTTTATTTAATGCCAAAGCTGTAGTGTATGGATTTTTACTATTTTTGCAAACATAGCTCATGTTTCTTTCTCTTGCATTTCCATTTTTCTCCTTCTGTATCTTACACATGTAAGAGGCTAAATATGTGGTGAGAAGGATGAGGTTTTGGAATGCATAACATGATGAAGGAATGTGATTTGACTAAATAATGAGAGGAATAAGTAAGACTGAGTGTGTATTTGTTGAGTGGCCCAGGGTTACAGGTGTTGCTTAGAGGCACTTCCTTTCCTAACCATAGGAAAGAAAGCTGTGAATTGTTGGGTTCAGATGTCAGCATTGGTCTTTTCTTGCTGTGGATGTAAAAACATAAGAAATCATTAAGCTGCTCTTCAATATGAATAACACAGAAAATGGAGAGGAGGAAGACAGGTTTTGCCTCTTATTTTAATTGAAAATTAAGCTGCTTACCCATCTGCCTAGAGTGGAACCAGGAGCAAGTATGAGTGAAGAGTTCCTCACACTTCTTGTAGCATTCTCGCTGATTATGCATTGTGGCTGTTGTCAACATTTGGTAATTATTCAAAAAGCACTTCGTATTGAAGTCTTTGACAGGCTATAAATTAGCAGTTGAGGTACTTGAAAATTAACTGGTTTTCTAATGAAATATTGGAAAATGGATTAAGTGGAAAAAAGAAGTCTGAGTGCATGAAGCAAATTACCAGAACGGATGGATTTAAGTGTTAAAGTGAGGACTTGCAAAAGGTACAAATAATTTTTAGGCAAATAATCCCTTAGACATCAAGATATCACTGGGTTTTAACGATTCTTTTGTCTACTGCAAATACACCGTTTCTATTATAAATGTTATTTCTGATAGAGAATGTTTCTGTCAGCTTTGCTTTCACAATTCAGGGAGAACAGGAGACTGGATCCAGGTTGCTGTCCTCATTGTGTATTTATGAGACACTCCTGGCAGTGCACGCTGGACTGAGTGGCTCTCGAAGGCTGTGTCCATAGCACACGGGCACACACAAAACCCCAGTGCCAAATGCATCTACCACGCTGAGTGTGGCATTGCCTTCAGCATAAAGATGCATTTGTGCCAGTGAAAGCACAATAAAGGACACTCTGACACCTGCTAGGTTCATCAGAAAGGAGGGAAAAGAGAGACTTTATTTACCTTTAACATATTTTATAAGATTTTCAACTCCACAAGGGATTGGAGGCAATGTCACTTCCTCCTCAATCCCACTGGAGAAAAAGGATGCTCATCAAACTTTCTCTTATTACAGAAGGAATGAAAAACAGAAAAGACAGTTAAATAAACATTGGCCATTATTTACATGAAAGTGTGTGAAAATTCATTAACTCTAAGGTTAAAACAGAAGGCTTAGCAAAAAACAGGACAACATGCATCCAAGCCTCTGTTTCAGAATCTACACTATTGTTCAAGGCTTCTGAAAATTCTGGAGCTACTTGTTGGGGTGTGGAACATCTCTGATTCAACAAGTTCAGTGAATATCACGCCTTAACGTGTTTTTAGTACACTTGTGTTTTTTCCTTTTAAGAACTCTATTAGGTTTAACCATAATGCTGATGCAAAAAATATTGTCTGTCTTCTAATACACTGTAGCATTTTCCACCTGTCCCAGGGCACCTGACTTTTTTAGCTTACTTTAGGTGTAAATTTTGGAACATAATTCAGTAGTTCAGCTGCTTCCTTATTTTGATGTGAGATAAATTCATTCTGTTGGATTGTGGGACACAGTTTTTGATAAGGAATATCACAGACGTGTTCCACTTTGGTGTTTCCTGAGTTTGTGAAGAAGCAGGAAGCAATGTGGGGAGGTCCAAAAGGCTGTCACTGTTTTTTTAGCAATCTGAGCTTTCTGCTGAGGAACGACCAGAAAGGCTTGGGGCTGCCCAGCAACACAGAAGGAAGGTGGCATCTCTGAACAAGCAGATTTTGCAAAAAACCAAACTCCTCGAAGAGGTAAGTATTGTGTGTGTCATAAAGAAAACGTGGATAAAAGTGGTTGATCACAAAGTTTTTGCCATCCAGAAAAGATTTGTAAGCCCTCTTCTGCACCAGCAGTTTGTCATGCTGAACACTGATTTCTCTGAGTGTCTTGCTTGCATTGGCCTTGGATTTGAGAACAGGTTGTGTTCTTGGGGGCTCAATTAATTTTAGCTCAATTAATTAAGTTAATTAATTGAGTTAGCTCAATTAATTTTAGGGAGGACCATGCTATTTGCCATTGTATCAGCTGAGGGCCCTTTAATTCTGTGCTGCTTGTTTTCAGTACATAACAATCTCAGTGCTGTTTTTATATGGGGAAAAAATGTACTGACTGCTGTAAGCCAAATAGAATCCTTTTATCACTTAAGTAAAGTAAAAATTTCCTGGCTGAATTTTATTTACCACTTGCCAAAAGCAGCTTTTGAAATCGGTGACAGTCAAGACCCTGCCTTTTAAAAAATGTTTATGGAGTTCTGGCTTCAATAGTGCAGTAAATTTTGGCAAGATTTCTCAAAACTAACAGTTCATGTCAGTTTTCTTGAAATGTGGACTGCAGACTTAAATTTTTTTCAGCTAGTTATAATTCAGTCTATTGGTGAATTATTGGTGAAAAATTATGAAAAACAATGAAAAAGTTTTCTGTTTATAAATTTGGCTGTGGAAAGGGAAGAGTGGAGCATTAAGTCACAGCTCTGTGTTGGGAACAGCAAACTAAAGCAGCATGAAAGGAAGTGGAACTGAGCTACACATGCATTTTTTGTTTGCTTGCTTTTGCTCCACTTGTAAACCACATCCCATTTTTGTTGCTACTGTTTGCAATGTTATCTTAAATCATAAGGAGTTTAAGGAAGGATGTTCTTCCAAAGTTAGCCTCTGTAATTTAATTGACAAGGGAAATACCTAATATTTGATTAAAAGACCTATTTTGCTAAGTGCCTTCTCATTAGACTTTCCATAGTTACACAAAAGAAAACTATAAAGCAGCTTGGTTATTTGGTGTGGAAATGTCTGTGGTTTTGTGCCATGGTGCTTCTGTGCAAGTCTTGAATTGCCCTGACTTATTTGGAGAGGTATAAAATGGGACTCATTCTTTGCCTGGTGTGAAACTAGGCCAGTACAACCAGACTAAAAAAGTTTGAGCAATTTAGCAGAGATTCTGTCCAGTAATTCACCATTCTGTTGGCCTCTATCTTGTAAAAGCTGTTGTTTATTCTGAGACTTAATGCATCGAAAGGGTGGTAAATGTTTGCTGTTAGTAATTAAATATTCAATCAGAATTCTTGCAATCAGAATCAAGAGTAGCTGACAAGAAAAGGCAGTGTTTGTTGTGCTTGGCCTGCTGTTTGACAGACAACCACTATGAACAGCTCAGATATTCTCTGTTCTCCATTACAGGTGTAATTAGTGTGAATAGAGAATCCAACTCTTTTTTTTTTTTCTCTTTCGTAACAGTTGCAGGCTAAATGTGCTGATCTGCAGGCAAAATGTACCGAAGCAAAAAAGACATTAACAGAGGTAATCTGCTTTTGTTTTTCTGTGCTGATTGTAGCTGAAACTTCTTTGAGAAATTCTGTGTGGGAGGGGATGTATTAAACAGTGAAGGTGTTTGCCAGCTTAACTCACTGATCTCATGGTGCGGGAAAGTCAATTTATTATTAAGCAATTTATTATCAGTTTGTTATCAATTGTAACCCTTAGGTTAAGAGCTACAGTGAGAAGCTGGACAAGGAATTGGCTGCCTTAGAAACAATAGAATCCCAAGCAGATTCTAGGTAAGTTTCTTCCTTTGTTACCTTTCTGAAAAATAATGGTTTTAAAATGAATCATTCAATGTTTCTTGCTTTGTCAACCTAAACAAATTTAAAAATTAAATAATTCTCCAGCTTGCTTTTCAAAGGCAGAGAAATACTGCAATAGGATTCAGTCAGAATGAAAAGTGTTACTCTGTAGTTCAAAATAATTGTAGGTGTTTAAAGCAGAAGAGCACTAGACACATTTGACAAGTAGATGAGGCCTTTTTGATTTATTTTGTTCATATTTGAAGCCTTCATCTCACATAAATTAAATAGGAGTCTCTCAAAACTTACACAGTAATGAGGTTAAAACATAGCAAAGCTGTCAGAATACTCAGTGTAATATTGTATCTTTATTTTGCCCTTGGTATATCAGTGGTGATATTTGGGTTTTAATTTGCCCAGGTTCTATTGTAAATTTATTTAGAACTAAGCTTGCTCTAATATATGTTAATTCTCCATCTGTTTAAATTAGAAACTAAAAATCTAACGTGGTTTACTGGATCTTCAAATTTAGCACATTACAGAGTCTGCGAGCACTGGTGGCCATGAATGAAAACCTAAAAAGCCAGGAGCAAGAGTTCAAAGCACATTGTAGGGTAAGTTGCAGTGTGTCCTAGAAAGATTCATTTAAAATTGGTAAAGAAGCACTTTACTGATTTGTTGTGCTGTGTGTCCCTGTCTGTCACTGTCCCACACCCCCAGCCCCAGGGACCTCCAGGTTTATTTTGAATATTGGCAGCCCTGGAGGAGCTGTGGGAGGAGTGAGGAAGGCATCTGAGCTGGAGTGGCCTTCCTAAACACAGGGCAGTTCCCGACACCAGGGCTGCCTTTGTGCTGGTCAGAGCCGTGGCTCCTGTGGCTCCTCTCCCTCCCATTCCCACTCTGCTAAAATGCTGGTGTGGGGCTGGGCTGTGCTGGACACCCAGCTGTGCTGTCACAGCCCGAGATGGATCATCCCTGCCTGGCTAACGCAGCCAGCAGTGCCCTGAGAGGTGCCAGAGAGAGGGGTCAGCAAAGCCCCTCCTTTGGAACGAGCCCCCAAAAGAGACAGGAACAAAGATGGAGCTGTTGGACTTCTCTGAGCATGTTTGAGTTTTGCTGCTGAACTGGTGTGTGTGGTGTCCTGCTGCTGCTGCTGTGTTTATGGACTGCCCAGAGACTGGATCAGAGAGGAGTGTTTTCATTTCCTCCTATTCTAACCATAGTGGATGGAATTTAACAGAATGAAAAGTAAATAGTGTTCTAGGGCCTAGACTGAGTATGGGAACCTTGTTTTCCCATACACACTCCTTTGGAAAGCTCTGAAGGATTGCAGTGGAAACTTCCTTGCAAGTTCATTCATTTCTGCAAATGCCATACACTGCAGTCCTGTGTCACACTCTTGTAACATTGTTTTGCTTCTTCAGTTTCATTTACCATGTCACTCATTAGCTGTCTTAGCTGGATCTGGTACATTTGCAAGAACTAAATCTGTTCCTGTGTTTGATAAAAGCAGACGGTTTAATGTAATGAATATTAATGGATACCTTACTCTTAAGCAGGGAATGCTGTTTAATATTCCAAATTTAAGGTGTATGGTCAGCTCTGAAATTTTGTTAGAAGTGTGTGTTGTCAAGATCCTTCTCTCCCCTGTTAAGAGAAAAGTTCTCAGTTAAGAGCAACATCAAACTTTTGTTTGTTTTAAAGGAAGAAATGGAGAGACTACAACAAAATATTGAGACTTTGAAAGCTGAAGCAGCGGAAAATGGGGAGGAACAGGTAATAGCAAATGTTTAAGTTCTTATTTTCAGTTTGTGTTTTGAAATGTTGGTTTAGGTCCTTCTGACTTTTTTTGGGACATTCTTATAAGCAGTAAAGTATCTGCTGGAATATCTGAAAAGCTCTGTAAAGCCACAGTTCAGGCTAACAATCCTAGAAATACAGGAGTCTGAAAGCAGCTGCAGCTTTCTCTGTTATTCTTGCAGAATCCAGGGGGCTCTACTCATAGATGCTTGTGCACCTTCTCCTTCTTTCTTTGTAGTACCAGAGAACAATCTCTGGGTGTTGTGCTGAGAGCTGTGCATACCTCTGCCAGAAACAGGTCTTCCTCAGAAAGGATGTCAGCTTTGGTTGTTTTCCCCTTAGAAGTGGGGTTCTCTGAAGGATGAAAGCACACGCTTTCAGTGGCTCGGTGCACTGCATGCAGTGAGCAGCTGTCAGAAGTTAGGCTTTAACACAAGTGCATCCAGACTGATGGCAATGAATAATGAATGATCAGAAAAGGAAAAGCTTCAATAACTTTATTTTCACTGGGTAAACATTTGATGCATTCCTGCCTCTGGAACAAGGCAGATTACAACTTCCATCATGCTGCCGTCCTCCTCAACACAGCATGGAAAAATTAAAATGTAAATCTAAATCTTAAATTTTTTAGCAAGAAAAAGTTACCTTGAAGTCCACACTGCAGGAAATCTAGAATACATGTCAGAGGCTTTATGTTCTGTTCAGGTGCTGTGTTTATTCTTAACCCCACCACTGAATCAAAGTATAAACACAGACAAGGGGTACTGACAATCTTGGGATCTGTATCTTCATTTAAAGTGTGACTGTTATAAAGCAGTGCAAAAACTATTGGTAACTCTAAAAAACTAAAATATCAAAAGTTAAAAGCTATGTAAATGCACTTGTTTACAGTAGATGATGTCAGGCTTTTAATACAGATCATTACTTATAATTAAAATAAACCCCAAACAACAAATGCTGATGTTATTGTGGGAGCCAGAGATGGACAAAACCAGAAAACAAACCCAATCGGCCCATTTTAGCACTGCAGCTCTTGTAAGCTACTGTAATACACAATTGTTTTGGGTTCTCAACTTCCAGGAGCCAAATAAGGTCATAGAACAGCAGTACAAAGCTGAGAAAGAGAAACTTCAAAAGATCCGCCTGCTACTGGTGAGTAACTCCTTGGGTTCTTGTACAAAATAGTTGATGTTTGTCTTATCTTGTAACTTCTAATACTTCATTTTGGTGTTCTAATTTTAACAAGGCATCAGTTTCTGTCACAAATCAGTTGCAAAAAAAAAAAAAATTGATCCTCAGCCAATGCTTTTTGTTTTTAAAATCAGTTATTTAATAACAAAGTATTGCTTGGGGGGCTTCATCCATTTTAAGAAGAGAACAAGAAGAGGCTTTGTTTTCTCCCCTCCTAACTTTCTATTCAGGCACGAAGAAACAGAGAAATAGCCATTTTACAACGCAAGATTGATGAAGTCCCCAGCCGAGCTGAGCTCACACAGTATCAGAAGAGATTTATTGAACTTTACAGTCAGGGTATGTATCTCAAGCAGGACCATCCTGCTGAAGGCTAAAGCCCTGAAAGGAGGGCAATTGCATTTTAAGCATATGGCATGTAACAACAGCACTTACTGATCTGGTGGTATTTTAAAGGTCTTTGGTATTCATGTTACCATATTTTTGAGGTTTTATAAGCTGGGCTTTAAGAATTTTCCCAAGAGTGAAACTCTGTGCACAAGATCTCTGGACTAAATTTTGTCTGTAACAGGTTCTGTCATTTAGGTTAATGACCAGTATGTTTTGAAAGTCCTTAATTCACCATTTACAGATGAGATTGTTGTGAGTTTGAGTTGTGTTTAATTAATTTGCCTTACCATTAGATTGCTTTTATTGTTTCCACTGACATGACATAACTGGTTCTGAACCAAACAACGTCAAGAACTACAAAGTGAAAACAGTCTCTGGAAGGGATTGGTTTCTTTCATTTTTTATTGACACAGTCCTGCAATATCTTGGTAGGAATAGAGTACAAATTGTCTTTAGCTTTTATGGTCAGAAACTATAAAATTGGAAAACATGCAAATGGAATAAAATTCCAAAGTTGTTCCATTAAACTGGTAACAGACCAGTGTGCTTACTGGTGTATATTTAACTAGCCTGTGTATTAGCACAAACTAAATCTCAACCAAGAAATAACAGCTAATGATTGAAAGATAGTCTGCATTTATTGAATACGTGTGTGAACCAAGCTCTGGAAGGGTGAGCAGTTCCAAACTGGTTATCTGAGTTGGTCAAAATCCTCTGCCCTGCTGGGGCATCTCCAGTGGCACAGTCCTGTGCTGTCCTCCACATGTGCTGTCTAACTCAGTTCATGGAAGAGATGTCAGTACAAATCCAGTACTTCTTCCTCCCTCTTTGCTGTGCCATGCTTTTTATTTAATCGAGTCCAGCTATAAAGAACTTTGTTGTTTTGCATTAAGTTTTCTGCAGATTCTCTGTCATGTCTAATTCAAAGCCTCTGGTCAGAGCTTCACTTATATCTGAAGTACAGGAAGACTAGGATCAAAGAGATTTGTGCAGCTTTGGGTGTAGATTTAAGATGCTTTGAATTTTATGGGACTTTGTTTTCAAAAGTACAAAGTGTGAGTAGCATCTCAGGGTGACACACTGCTCAGTCGTGGTTGGGAACCTGCATTGTACAGGCTGAGCTTCTAGAGAAATGAGCTGGAAATCTCTAGCCAGTTTTTCTGTGAATTGTGGTATTTTTGGTTTTTAGAGGTTTTTCATTTAGCCAGGCTCAGGTGACCTTCAGTTGCCAAAATGATTTTTTTGAACTTTGATTCAAGGGGTGTTAGACAAGACAGTCTTCAGGGATAACTTCCAACTCTAGTGATTTTGTGATTTTTGTACCAGATTCCTTTTCAGTTCCAATATTCAATGTTTTGGTTTTGACCTAACTGAACGTCTTCCATTGAGAACGTTCAAGAGAATCAATGAGCCAGTTTGGTTCCTTCTTCCTCTTCTTCCTTTGTCTGTTGTACCCTGCATGGGTTCTGGTGTGTGCCCACAAGG
Organism: Platysteira castanea; assembly: GCA_013397175.1. Taxonomy (NCBI): domain Eukaryota; kingdom Metazoa; phylum Chordata; class Aves; order Passeriformes; genus Platysteira; species Platysteira castanea. The sequence continues at coordinate 92,833 of VYXC01006219.1, read as the reverse complement.
CTCCATAAGTTGGAACAATTCCCAACACAGTGGAAATCTTGAAAGGTTTTTTGAGTTACGTGGACTCCACTCATGAAGGACTTGTGACTACCAGGGCTGCTGGAAGAACTGAAAGAGTTGCACGAAGGAAAAGCTTTGGGAAAGGCCTCTTCCATGTGGCAGCAGTTCTGCAAATCCCAGACTAATGACTGTGATTTCACCGAAGTTTATCATTTTTAACACATACATTTTTTCCAGATTCTGGTTTCTAGCCAGGCTGACTTTTGCTGCCTGTTGAACTCTTTCCTTGGGAATCATAAATACCTTGGGTTTCCTTAGCACTGAAGAACTAAAGACTAGAGGAACACTCAGCAGATTTGAGTATCCTCTTGTAGGCCCAGAGGGAAGGCATGCCTGAGCCTTACCTTTGCAGCTGATCTCTGACCAACATCTGCTCTAACCACCTAAACCAGAAAGTATTATTTAATTCTATCACCAGACATGGATTATAAGGAGATAAAAAGACTTTAAAACAGCAAAAGCTTTGTTGGGCATCTTGCACATGTCTGGCTTGAAATATATAGTCCAATGCACTTTTTTCCCACACGGTACTACCAGATTATCTGCTCTTCCCTGTGCCCCTCCAACACCACGGGCAAGGCCACTGTGAGCAGCAGAGCTGCCTGTGTGGTGTCAGGGTCAAGCTGGGCAAGGAAGCATGAACAGGCAGCTGATGGTGCCAACGTGTGTTGGCATAAAGGGCTGTCAGCAGCTGGGACTTAATTTAGACACTGAGCTGTGCAGTTCCTACAAGAGATGATAGCTGGAAGCCCTGCTGAGACACACTCTGGAAGGATGTTCCCTCTGCACGGATTTCAGCAATGTGTTCCATTATTGATAGTGGAAAGGATGTTATATAAAGGCTACGAAGTATTTTTACAGATTCTGTTTTACCTCGTGTTCTTTTATTATTCAACCCCCTTTTTTTTGTTTGCAGTCTCAGCAACTCACAAAGAAACAAAGCAGTTTTTTACCCTTTATAATACACTGGATGATAAGAAAGTATATTTGGAAAAGGAGGTAAGAAAATGTTATTACTGTTTTCTAAGTATTCAGTCTGTGGGGAAGGAAATAAAAAGTTTTTGCTTGGCTTTCACAATATTCAGTCCTGTCAGAGCAGAGTTGTAAATAAAAATGGAACAGCTGATTCATAAGAGTATTTCTAATCTTGGAGGGGAACTGGTCTGTGTTGTAAAAGAACTGCTGTTAGTACAGCATGTTTAAACCACTCCCTGTGCTCTCAAAACACGAGTAACATTTGATCAACAAATATCTCTGTCCTGGTAGCACAGCACCAAATTACCCTGTTTTCCCTTTTTAGTCAATACCTTTTATTATGAACCCAGACTAGTCAGTAACTTTGGAGAGCAAACTCCAGCCGCTGTCAGCAACATCAGAATTAGTTCTCAGGGTCTGAGCTGCCTACCCTGAAGTTGCTGGTGATTTTACTGGGTCAGAGGAGTGGTTTTCATGAAAGCAAAATGGTTTTCCCCCTCCTTTCTCCCATCTCTGTAGAGTTCACTGCTTTCTTGGACATAACTGAGTGATTTCAGTGTTGGTTTGGGGTTTTTTTTTTGGCAATGGCAAATGTCTGATTTCAGTAAAGATGGAGAAATAGGAGGAGAGAAGTTGATAAAAATTACGACTTTACCTTTAAAATATAAAATGTTTTGATACCTGGGGTTTCTCTGTTTATTCTAAAAAAGTAAGAACAGATTAGTGAGTTTTGCATTACTTAGATAAATTTGTTTAGTTTGTGAGACGAGCAGTGGTCAAATTCCTGATTATATAAAGAAACTTCTCAGTGTCCTTTCACATCCTGTTTTGGAGATCATGAGCAAACATTTCCTTCCCTTAAGCAGCTGATTCTAATCCATGTTAGGTAGTTTTCATTTTTTCCATTCATGAAAGTCATATACTGGATTTTAAAAACTGCATTAAGTAGAAGCTATAGAATTTATATTACTTTAACTTCTCCCCTACATTAGAGTTTAATACAGATTTATTTGTTTAGGGTTTTTTGTTTTATTTTTGGTTTGGTTTTTTTTGAAGGCAAACCTGAAAATTTAAAAAGTATAGAGAGATTGTTTTTGAAATGGGGACATAAAAAGCAGATTATAGAGAATATAGAAACAGAATATAGAGCAAATTTATTTCATTGTTGTATAAATTGGAAGTACTCTTGCCAAAATAATTCAGTGCCTTTTGGGGGTTCACAAAGGGAATTCTTCTGAAAGTCTTCTGATGCCATTTTAACTTAGTTAAATGTATAATATCATTGTGACTTCCTCGAGATGCATTTAATATGAGAACAAAGGTCTCAGCAAAAAATGTATTAAAAATGTATTTAAAATGTCTTTGACATCTATGCCTCACAGAGACTTCTGGAGTATATTGCACTTTGTCCTATTCCTTGTGTTTGGGGGGATTTTTTCCCCTTTTTCCTCCCCAGACCAGCCCTTTTGTAAAACCCACTGAGCATCATTGCTTTAAAACAATAGTGAGAATTGTTATGCAGTTGAATTTTGGCTATGAATATTTTAGTTCTGACAGGAAAAGTCTCTGTGATCATATATTAGTCATATTTTAAGAAAGATCAATTTTTAAAACACTTTTAAACTCTTTTTTTTCATAATGTCTTTCAGTTTTGGGTGTGCATGCTGATTTCACTGCAGTGGAACACATCCACACTCTTCCTGTGCAGTGCTAGTGCAGCACTGCTGTGCAGGGTTACTTTTCCTGGCCTGCATGTTTTGTGGTATAAATTGTAATTATGTTCTCAAGCACAGGCTCAGTGGAAGTATCTTGAGGCAGGGACGTGGACATGGCAAACATTGATGAGTAATGCAATAATTTTACTGCTGTAAATAACAGGAATTCTTAAGCATCTTGGCTGCTTGGGAGTCTGTTCAGAATTTGTTTGAATTTTCCAAGGGAAGGTCAGGAACACCTGCAGATTCTGCCGTGCCTGGTTCTTGCTGTCTCATTCAGGTGGAAGATTTTAGATTTGGGAGAGATGAGCTCAGCTTTCTGTGGCACTGGGGGGGGTCATTCTGTTTGCAACCCTTGGGTTTGCTTAGTGCAGAACTCTTCAAATACTTATCAAAAGGAGAAGCTGCTTTGAAGGTGTAACCACGGGAGACTTGCAAGATGTATTCAAAGCTGAGAGAAAGGATCACATTAATTGCCAGTTGTTGAATTTTAATGCTCTCAACAGTATGTAAAAAACAAGAAAAAAATCACAGGCAGTTACATAGGATGTATTCCATATAGTTTAATTAGTTGGGGGAATTTATACGAGCAGCAAAATATTCTTGGGATGTTGTTATAAATGTCTATTTTTGTCCTGATTCAGTGCTATTGTCTTGTAAGAGAAGCCACTGAAATGCCGTTCTGTGCTTTTTACGAGCTCACCTTTTAGCATCCAGAAAGATCCTTAAGCAAAGTGAGTAATAATGCATGGCTGCTAGGAAACCTGTAAAGCTCATCTGCACAATGACAGCAGTGCAGGAATTCACCTGCTGCTCCTGCACTGCTTGGACAGCCTTCAGAGGCTTGTGTGGCAATAATTCTTCAGAATACGTTCAGTGGTTCCTGTCTCAGAGGCAAGAGTGGCTTTTTTCCTGTTTATTTGTGAAAAGCTTGTGCACAGTCACTGTTCCAACACTGGACCAGCATCTGCAAGGTGCTTTTATGTCAAGTTTCAACAAGCTGAACACGTGTACGGGCCACTGTACCTTACTGCTTTAGTTTGGGAAGGCATCATGCTGGAAAACTCTCAGTGGTATAATTGGGTGCCAGTAAAATTGAAAATCTCAGTTGTGGTCCAGCACTCCTGCTTTCTGTCATTCCACCAGTGGGATAGATTTTAGTAGATCAAAAGGATTGTGGTTTCTCCTCTGAAAGAAAACTCGTGGTGATTTTTGTACATCCGTGTTGTTTGCTTATGGCTGGGTCCCGGAGCAGAGCCGAGAGAAAGAGAGATGCAGCAGGATTGATTTATTTAATTAATTAACAGCTCTTTTATAGGATAATTTTCTTATGCTTTAATTGGTCAATTCCTCATCCACCCCCCTGGGGCGATTGGTCAAACTATATTTAAAATATTTGCTCTACTTGTACTAAAAACAATATGCAGGTAGTGATAGTTTACAAAACTGTACAGATAACTTCTGTGAGAGAGAGACGTCTCTCATGGGAGAGGAAAGAAGCAAGAAAATTCCTTGCAAGCAGCATTTTGTATCCACACATCCATCTGCTTTTGAGGGCATTATCTATATAGTCATTTTTTTAAACTAAAATTCATCTTAATGTCTGTGAAAACTCATACCAGAAAAGACAAATGTATGTTTTCTTCATTTTTTTTCCCTAACTCACAGGTTAACTTACTGAATTCTATCCATGACAACTTCCACCAGTAAGTTATGGTTCTTTATCTCTTAATAGTTGCAAAGAGTGGTACAGTTGGTTGGAGAAATGGGAGTAGGTATCAGTTATAGAGACTAAAAATTTCTTAGAAGATTTTATAGCCATAAACTGATTTATAGAATAGTTTATTAACTCTATTTAAGCCAGTTTGGGGAATCACAGACTTGGAATTACATAACTTTTATAGCCAACATATGTTTTTAATATCTGACTCTTTAGATGTGGAAATTCAGTCATAATTTTCCTGGAATTAATTTAAATATTTTCCTGCTTTTTGTGGAGTTGTGGTTATTACATTATGTAAAAAACATTAGACTGGGACATATTTCAGACATGTTTCTTATAAACTAATTGTATTTGAAGATTTTGCTATAGAGTCTCTAGGTAGAATCATGGTTGCCTTGGAAGTTCATGGTCAAATACCAGTCTGTGAATCAGCCAGTGTTTTATTTTTCTCTAATGATTTTGAAGTCTAAAATGATTTCTAGGCTTTCCCTATTACAGAATGAATTTACTTTTTACAGTATTTGCTGTTCTCCTAGATCTCTATTCACCGTCTTGGTATTCACAACAGAGGCTTTTCTTAAAAATATATGCTTTTATTGCAATTAGCAAATGCTTTCTGTACAGCACATGAGAGCAAGGACCAGACTTGAGCTGCCAGGGAGAACACCCGTGATGAGCTCCCAGCTCTCTGTGCCCATCTCTTGGGTAGCTCACAGCAGCTGAAGAACTGCACTCTCACTGGTACCAGTGATTAAAAGGATGGATTTTTACTCAGAACGCTAAGCAATGAGGACTTTAGACATGGGTAGATGTGCAAGACAGCTGCAGCTGAGACACAGTGTCCCACATCCCTGTCAGGTGTTCCATTTTCTTCTTTCCAGAGCCATGGCATCGTCCGGCTCTCGGGAGCAGTTCTTGCGGCAGATGGAGCAGATTGTAGAAGGCATCAAACAGAATCGAATGAAGGTCTGATACTCCTCTCACTTCCTTTGCTAGAACCTGGGCATTATCTCAGCAAAGCCTCTTGGATAATAATTGTGCAAAGATCCATTACATGAGGTGCAAATTAGGCGAGCAACTAACAAGTAGTAATTCTTTTCACATTCATCAGAAACTTCTCACCACTAAATGTCAATGAATAGAATATGACAGAGGTGTTATAACACCTCGGTCCTGACAGGAATCTTACGCCCCTTCACTTCATTACTGGCAGCGTAGTGATTTAAATGCTTGAGACAGCTGAATGCCACTGAAGTCAGTGAGAACTCTTCCATTTGGACTCTGTGGGTGCAGTCACACCTGCACCTCAGGCATGGTTTTTCAGACAGCTGGAGCTGACTGAAGCTGCTTTCTGCTGCTGAAGAGGGTCAGCAGCACCTCAGAGTCTCAACCATCAGGTGCCCTTTGTCCCAGCTGCACCTGTAGTGCCACTGGTACTGAGAATTCAGCATTAGGCTTTAAATTTTCAAGAGCTGACCTAGATGTTCATTGCAATTCAAGCACGAGCCAGGGGTATCACCTATGAAGCATCTGTCTCCCCCTGTGTGTTATAGATAGTTGTTCCTTATGCAATATGTCCATGTGTGTGTTTTCCATCTCTTACCCTTCCTGCACACCAACAGATGGAAAAGAAGAAGCAAGAAAACAAAATGAGAAGAGACCAGTTGAATGATGAATATTTAGAGCTTCTAGAGAAACAGAGGCTTTACTTCAAAACAGTGAAAGAATTTAAAGAGGTAAGAACACTTTTGCTATGTAAACTGTCAAGTGTTCAGTGACCCATTTTGAGTAGACCTGTGCATTAATATATGCACAAGATTTCCTGATATGATGCTTATCACACCATGTTCATCGTGTATCTTGGTGGTTTTCTCCATGTGACTCTTGGACTATGAATCTGATTCTGGGAATTCTTCCTTCACTGCTAGATTGGCACCTCTCCATGTTACAGGGAGAGGTTATCAAACAAGCTGTGTATTTAGGTTTTCAGTGGAATCTCTTGAAGGTCTGTGAGCAGTTAGGTATTGGAGCAGAGGGGTGTGAAAATGTGTGTGGATAAGGAGGAAATGCAGGGTCTTGGTCGTTAATCCTCAGGAACCAGCCTTGTTGCCTAATGACTGTGAAAGCACTGTACAACACTTCATTGATTTAGCCTTTCCCAAGCTTTTAATCATCATGTGCTTCTGTTAATTGCTGTCTCCATGAGAATGAATGAATGAAAAGGAATGCTGCAAGCAAAGTTGTCATTTGGCTTCATATGTTCAAGGAAAAACATCTCTGTGTAATTATTTGTGCTTTGTTGTGAGACAGTTCCTTCCTGTTTCAGACAGGGTACTCTGGCACGATGTCAGGGGCTGTTCAGCTGCTTGTCTGACACACAGAGTTTTACATCCTACTTGCAGAATTTAGGTGGATTTATTTTTAGGTTTTTTACCCATTTTTCTTCCACTGCCATGTGAAGGAATTTCTATTCAACCCTGCTACCCTTAAAAATAAAATAAGTCGTGGTTGTGGTACTGAACACAGATGTATTTATGTAAATATATTTCCTGACCTAGAGTTGTTCCCTGAGCACTGACTCTTTGGCAAACTGTCCTGCAAAGTTCCAGATCACCTATAAGTAATCTCCATTTCAGATTTATTCTGTTTATAAGTAAAAAGCTGGATTTGCTTTAGCTACATGTAACAACTTCAGATGGGTGGTCAAGCAGTGTTCCTTGCGTGTCATAAAGTTTAAGGAATATTGCCACTGGAATAACATTATGGATGAATCAGAATTACCTTGAACTCATCACTTGTTCCAGGCTACTTTGGATTTTGGAGATGTTTCAAAATAAAAGCCTGGGTTTGATGTGGAGATAGAGGTAGCAGAGTTAGGAGCAGTTCCTCCTTACGTGTGTGCTCTCTGTTATCAGGAATGCCGTAAGAACGAAATGCTGCTGTCCAAGCTGAAAGCCAGTTCTTCCTGAAGAACTCCAGCTGGGGTAATTTACAGAAGATTCTTCAGTCCATAGAATCTCTTTTGTGAGGTGACAGTTACAACTGCAATGTAGATGTATATATATAGATATATATAAAAAATATGTATACACACAGCTGTAAAAGTCTGTTTTTTCCAGTATGTGTTCAGTTTACATTCCCTCATCACATGGCTGTATTATTCAATATTGTCTCCACTACACAGTAAAGAGTTAACACAATACAGCAAAACAGAAATACTGTCTATTTTTATTTATTTGGGTTTGGGGTTTTTGTTTTTTACAGTTAGGACAGTGGGAATGTTTGTTTATTTGGGTTTTAACACTGAATTAGGTGAAGATTGTGGAATAAGTTTACGTGTACTGTGTAGTATGTCCACCACCCCGCAGGATGAGCACTGCAGAATGCAGTAGTTTGTTGATTTTGGCCCAAAAAAACCCCATAGAATGAGATTCTTCAAACTCACCTCGCCAGCTAATAACTTCACATTATTTTAATTTACACTCTAGCCATAGATAGGATTCCAAAGGATAACAATTAATTTCTAATGGTTAAGAAAATGAAAACTTACCTTGGATAATTCCTGGTGTAAAATAATAGATCTATATTTTTATAAAGTTTAGCTGTTGTATAAATTTCTTTGAAATTTCATTTTTATATATAGAGAGTGTACTTGTTAAATTAATAGCTCCAGGAAAAAACACGTTAATACTAGGACCACCACGTTATCCCTGGCTGGGATGAAAATCAAAGTCTGTCACCTGTAATATAGGAAGATAAAGACTTTCTGCTCTAATGAACTGATGCTCACCTTTGAAGACAACAACCTACTTACCCTGCTGAAGATTTGCTTTGTGGGACGCTTTCTGAGACATTTTTATATCTGTACATACCGTATTTTATAATTCAAACAGTTGCTTTTTGTACTTAACACCAGGATTTTGGACTAACTTCTTAATGTACGTGACATCTTCAGGAGAAGAAAACCCATGTTCCTTTTTCCCACTGACACTGACGACAGTGCTGTTCGATTACTTTCTGTGGCAGCGAATATAAAATAAAGAATGTTTGGAATCCAGTGACATTCTGCTATCGTGTTTTTAAGGTGGAACTTGCCATAGAAGGTTTCCCAGACTCTTGAACTACAAGTGCATTAAAAGATGAATCGTGTCCATAGTCAAATGAGTCAGTGTTTTTGTGATGTCCTGTTCCTGTTCCTTCAGCACAAACAGAAAGAAAACCTTCCCACTGAGCCAGCTGGAACCTTGCTCCCCCACACTGGTTAGTGAGGAAATAGATCTGGGCTGCTCCTCCTGCATCTGTTCAAAAAGTCAGTCTGCCCAGGGCAAGCAAAATAACAAAGGCAGAATCAGATTCCAAGTCCCTTCAAAGAAGGAAAAATTTACACTGAACATTCCTTCAAAGAAGGAAACCTGCATTGAGTGCTACTTGCAGACTTTCTGCAGTCAGCTTTGGTACTAGGAAGCATTATTTGTCTACGAACTCTGCCCTCTATAAAAACTGTAAGGCTCTTTTTAGTTTGTAAATTGAATAATTCAACTTTGGCACCAAGGAGACCTGCTTGGGAATTCAAGCTGTGCTGTGTTAGTGTACCATGCAACTCTAAAAAAATAACCTCAATGGACATTTCAATTTGGGATTTATCATCTTAATTACAATTGCTTTTTAGCATCAAGTAAAATTTCCTAGGTAGGGTAAGTAATGAACTTGCATGTAGAATAATATTTGTTCAGTATAATGTTAAAATTCATGCTTACCTGCTACAAACACAGTAACCTGGAAACTTCCACAAGGAGTAGAAAAATGTGATATCCACTGCTCTGACCAGGAGCTTGTGATTTTTACTAAGATATAAATCTGAGTGTTGCTCACAAAAAATATATCAGAGTCCAGATAATAACTCTCTCTTGTAGATGGAGCCCAGGGCAGATGGACACTACCTTTGCTGTGAGACCCATGTGAAAAGAAGAAAGGAGGCTGGTGAGGCTGTGAAAGCAGTTCCACCACTGTTCTTGCTTTCTGGCACAGGCTCTGTGTTGGGTGCCATTTCTCCTCATACCTGGGGAAGAACCAATAGCAAGGAGGCTCTGCCTTAATTCTCCATCTCAGCTGCAAGGGAGGAACTGAGACTTTCTCAGAATTCTACTTCAGTGTTGCTGGATTTCTCTGTTGAAAGAGAATGCTCTTGACCTGAATTCATCTGGTGTTACCAGGCTTGTAAAGTAATATTTACAGGACTCGCTTTATTAGGGTTATTAGCATTTTCTGCTCACATTCATCTTCCAAAGCCCTTTCATTTCTGGACAGTCTGGGCCCCAACAGCACAGCAAACAGGCCTTAATTTCAATACAGCTGCTGCAGGATTCCCAGAGCCTTGCTGCAGGATGCAGCAATGCCCTTCTGCTGAGCAGTAGGCTCCAGTAAGTTTTGCTAGGAGCAAATTCTGTGTCAGGAAATCAAGTTTAAAACATAGTCCATTGTGTGTACAAGCAGAGATGATTGGTGTATTCCAAATCAGCAGCTTCAGTTAGGGAAATAAATAACCATAACATCAAAGCTCTGCCCAGTGTTGTTCCTTTAGAATACCTGCTTTTTATTTTATTTTCTGTTTGGATAGTCAAGATATTGTGTCATTTATCTTAGTTCATTTATCTTAGTTCATATGGGACCATCCAGCAGGTTAGGCAACAACCACAGATACCATAATTTCTTTGCCCCACATTAAAAACCAGATTAAAAACCAGAATTTTAAATCCTGAATATGTGCTGCCGCTCTTCTAACTGCAGTCTGCATTTAGAGCCAGTGTGGGAAGTTGATTTTGTTAAGAGCTTTCTAAAGCCACTGTAATGAAATGAAATGAAAGCTCTGCTTGTTTCTCGTTGCCGCTGGGTGCGTTTGGAGCCAGGCTCTGTGAGCCTTCGCTGTTAACGCTCACTGCTGGCACAGATGCTTGGGTGGGCAGAGCACTGGCTGCTTATCTTCAGATCTTCTCACAGCAAAATTCCAGAGGCTCAGCCTCGCCTCCTAAGAGAGCTAAATTCATCCTTGAGGAGGAGGAGAGCTGCATCCGTGCCCTGCTGCAGCTCTCCTGTGAGCTGAAGGCACCCTGCTGCCCATCAGTGTCTGCAGCAAGGCCCTGCACGTGTGCAGCTGCAGGAACTGCTCTGTGGTGCCCTCCCAAGTTCCAGAGGCCAAGCCATGGTAGAAGGTGCCTTCACAGCCTGTGTTGCTTCAGGGAAGGGCTCCTGCACCAGAACTGGAGCCGAGTGCTGCTCCACTCAGCTGGAATGTGCAGCTGGAGTATCACTGCTGCTCCTGCAGCCAGACTGCGATGGGCCAAGGTTGGCATTAGATTTGTGTGATAGTAATGGCTTGGCTTACCAGGCTGAGGGAGTACAGGCACAAAAATCTGGCCAAAACATGATTATGAGAAATTTCAGGAGTGCCCCATGCAGAAGATTTGTATGCTTTTCAATACCAGCTCAAGATGACCATTTCCTCCTTCCATGTCATCTGTTTGGATTCTAGGTTTTAGAGCAGTGACACTCCTAAGTGAAAAAGTTCAACTGACTTGAAAAACTTCTCAGTGGTTCTGAATGAGGCTGCAGGTTTTAGTAGCATTCAGTCTCTTACATATGTGCCTTCCTTCTGGTTTAATTAAGCCTCCAAACACTGGTTTGAATGGTAGCTATTCCATATGCAGGAAAGTGGAGAATCACAAGGGGAAGGCATTTAAGTATGAGTCACTATCTAACAACTCTTTGAAATTCTAGGTTATTAAAACTTCTGAATTCCCACTGAAATTGAGAGAAGCATCCTCAGGAGGAATGCAAGACACGCAGGTGGCTGTGGCTGCAGGCACAGCAGGTCACACTGCAGTGTCCCAGCAGTGCAGGTGTGAGCACTGCCTGACCTCACCATACACTGTGCTTCTGAGATGCAGCCAAGCTCCCTTAAGCTTCCTGGGACTCTGTGTCAGTAAAGAGTTGCCAGGCTAGAAATACTCGGAGAAGCTGTCAGCTCTCCCACTCAGAGCAGGGGAGGAAGTAAAGCCCACCAGAGAAACAAATATGGAGCAAGATGGACTTGGCTGTTTGCAGGAAATACATTATTTATGTACATATTGTTGGGTCAGGGGTGTTTGTCAGATCTTGGGAAAACAATCTAAGGCTTGGATTTGAGTCCCTTTGGGTTTTTGGGAGTCGCTTAGAGCTGATGGCATCAACACCTTCGTTACAGTAGGAGGAAGTTGATGCCAGCTGACAAATCGTGGACTTTACTCAGGTTGGGTGATGAGCACATTTATGGTGCAAGGGCCCCAGACACGGTGCAGGCACTCACCTATCACTGCCAAGCAGCCACATGTTGTGCTGTTGTGACTGAACATCATGTTTGGTGTTTGTAACACAGATGCCTGCTCGGTTTTACGGCAGCACGAAATAACCACGTGTACAGCCCCCATTCACTTGGAGGTGTTGGTGTCTATCTTGAGCTCACCTGGGTTTCATAAAACAGGGAGAGCCTGAGCCTGGCAGAGTGAGAGAGGACAACACAGGTGAAAAATCCTCACTAGATCCTCCTGTGCAAGCAGTGAGAACACATTCTCAGGTGCTCTGAATAATTTTATACTTGCCTCTTGTTTCACTCAACCCCACGGGACACAACTGACCTATGTGACCAAGCCCAGCCACCAAGCCCTGCTGCTTGCAGAGCACACAGCCCCTCAATCCTGGCAGGGCATGTTTCTGAGCTGCTTAGTCATCCACTTTAATTTCACATCAGCTCAAGGACTGATTGACTGCAGTATGTTTATTCCCTTCCAAATCAATCTCAAAACCCAAGCCAGCATCCTGCCCGTATCACAAACATGTCAGTATTGCTCAATTAGCAGCTCCCACGGTGCCTTTGCTAATGAGGAGAGCTCCAGCAGGGCCCCGGGGCTGGCTGGGCGGGATCAGCCGTGTTGGGTGTGACAGCCCAGCCGTGTTGGGTGTGACAGCCGCAGCACCGGACACACACAGGGTGTCGCTGGCAGACCTCAGCGTGTGATGGTTTGAAGAGCAGACGGGAGGCATTCCCTGCTTCCATCTTCTTTGCCAAACCCTGGAGCAGCACATATGTATTTCTAAGGGGGAACTGTAAACTCTCAGTAGGTTTCTATCCAGACATCTTCCAGCTTCTTTTTCACTGCTCCTAAATCCCCTCAAATAGCTCTTGTGCATGAAAACTGTACATATCACAGGCACGTTTCCCTCAAGAAATCCCTCTATTATGCAATAGAGGAATCATTTTCTCCTCTGTGTCCCTTTTTATCTCTGCTTTACAAAAAGGTTCTTAAAGGCATTGTTGTAATTTTTGTTAAATGCTGTATAAATGAGAGGATTAAAGAAAGAATTTGAGTAGCCAAGCCAAAGAAAGATACTTTTCCAGACGGGTGGGATATTGCAGGAACAGAGGGGACTTATTAATTCTGTGATGAAGAAAGGGATCCAGCACAGTACAAAAACTCCAATTAAGATGCCAACCATCAGAGCTGCCTTTTTCTCTTTCTGCTCTCTCCATGTTTCTCCATCTGTCTGGAAAGTGATAGCTGCAGGACGAGCTGTAAACACCATCTGTGGTTCTTGCGAAGCTTCCTTCACCTCAAACAAAAGCAAACACGGTTTCTTACCAAGACAGTTTGTTTGAATGAAGTATTACCTTTAAATGACAGCACAACATCTGTGCACTTACCACAAAAGGCCTGAACTCCACTCCTTCCGTGCTAAAAGAAAGAAAATGCCCCAGAGTGCCAAAGTTGCCAGGCTTCTCATCACACTGGAAAAGCTGCCAAGTATAACTGACAAACAGAGCTAAATAAAGAGTAACTGGTGCCATGTGTGTTGTGGGATTCTTTTTCAGTTTATTTTATTGGAAGCCTTCATACCTAGGGGGAATCAGGTTGTTAAGGCAGGCTAACAAAGGCCTGAGCCTGCTGCCTGTCCCTGCGCCAGACTCATGCTGCTACATGGCCTTTAGACCTGCTCCAGGTGAACTGCTTTAGCAGGGGCCTTGGACTAGATGATCTCCAGAGGTCCCTTCCAACCCCTACCATTCTGTGATTCTGTATTTTCTCAAAAAAGTACTCCACTGCCAGAAAAACACCATTTCAATTGGCCTTCAGTTCAAACTCTGGTTTCAGCAGAAGTTATACAAGAAAGGAAAAAATTTCAGCTACTCTAGGCTGTCGACAGTGCTTCGTGTCTCCTCTCACTAAGGGCAAGACATTAATCTCTTCAGTGAGTACAGCACAGTGCTCTGGGGCAAACAGCTTCTGGGCTGAAGTTATTCCTGTGCTTTGAGTCTGACCAGATGAAGACACTCCCTAGTGGTTTTAATCTGAAGATTGAGGTATCTGCAATATTAAAGTTCTTCTAGGCACTACAATTATGAAGAGAGTGCAATAAAAGCAACAGTTTAAGGCTGTAAAATTTGCCTGAGTGGTAATTCACTGGCACTGCAAGACTTTGACACCACTCCAGAGATGGCTCATTGTTAAATTAGCCACATATTCCACACGCTTGTGCCACCTTTTAATAGATGGAGGGCTTTACTCAATATGAGCACAGCAATTCAGACAGGGAAGCACTGGCAGTGGCTGAACAATCACTCTTCAGGATGGATATCCTCGTCTGCACCCTCAGACGTCAGACAGGGCTGCAGAATGTGAGAGCAGCAGATTATGGGCGCAGGCAAATAATGGAGGAAAATGAAAATCACATCTGCTCTGACAATTAAAATGGGACACCCCTCATGTAGCAAGGATCACACCATTTGTCTGCAGAAGGACTTGCTCTGCACGTCCTCAATCACACTCTGCAAAAAGGCATGAATGTATGACATGAGGACAAATCTGTGACAAGCAACCCTGAAAGATTATGTCTTAGCCCTGAGGAACAGTTACGTAAGTGCCTCTTGGGAAGAGCAATACAAAGGACTTCGTCACGAGCATCAGGCACAGTTTGGCACTGTATTTAACCTTCAACTCTTGCTCAAAAGATGGAGCTTGCTGTGTGCCAGCATCAAATTGGAGCCTTCTCACTACTTCTGACTGCGGAATTTAGCAGTGACCCTTTTATCACTTAATTACATGTTGTAAGAAAAAATTATTTCATTTCTTTTGCTAGAAGATACCACAGTCCTCAGGTGTTTTCCATGATGAAGCCTGCATTTACAGCCCAGTCAAACTCCTACTGAAATCAGAGGAGTTTTTACAAACTTCACTGGCTGTCAGGTCAGGCCTCTGAATACAGAACAGCGAGTGAAAATACATCATGGTATATTTTGTAAATTACAGGACAGCAGTTGTCTTCCTGCCTATGTAACTTCTACTTTCTCTGTTCTCACAGCAGTTTTTTTCATTTATTTTTTGACTAGTTGTGCCTGGGATTTTTAAGTCATATTGTAAGAACAGTAAAAATAATAACAACAGTGAAAATAGAAGTCTAGTCCTTTAAGAAAAATAATGGGATCTCTTACAGAACCTTCAGTTAAGTAAATGTGCAAATATCTGTGGCAGACTGGAGATATTTTCCTTCAGTCCTCCTTATGAAATCCTTTGAAAAGGATATACAAAACATTCTTGAAAAGATAACAAGTATCCCTGCTCAGCCAGGTCTTCCAGTCTGCACCTTCAGCAGACAGGCATTTGAACCCTGGGAGTGGTGTGGAAATTCAGCTTTCCATGCCCTCGGTGTCCAGCTGAAGGATTCCCTCCCTTATGCAGGCATGGGGTAATCCATCACTTGGAACTGTCTGAACAAGAGCACAGCCCAAAAAGATTACGTAGCTGCTTTCCAGCTTTGCCAGTTGGGACTTGCTAGAACTAAATGTGGCTCCAGCTGTACCAAATCTGCAGCTCCCAGTGCCAATCCCGGAGGCTTTGCATGACTCCAGTTTCCAGTGTAAGTCACAACACCTGACCTTTATCCCTGTACCACGCAGAAAAAAGGACAAGTATAGAACCTCTACCCCATTTTGGGCTTACTGATGAGCACCAGCAAGCAGGCTGTGACAGCAGCAGAGGCGGTCACAGACTGTAAATTAGGGCAGTCCATGGAGATGCCTTGGGTTATGCTGGAGACATCTCCGCAGTGCTGCACTCTGATCTCACTCTGCCTCGGGCACAGATTTCCTTCCATGTGCCCAGGCACTGCTCCAGGAGCTGCGAGTCAGGAGCACTGGGGAAATAGCTGGAATGAAAGGACTGCTACTCTGAGGCTAGAATTTGGTTCCGAATTCATGGAATCAGCTATTTCCAGGATAATGGGCTCTGAGAAGTGCAGAGATGAGTGCTCTCCAGTGAGAATAATGAAGAGAGTAAATGAAGGAAATGAGCTCAAGTACAAATCCTTCTACAGACACAAAGGAGCTTGGTTTTAGCTCCAGAATTTATTCTTCTGTACGTAGATCAGCACTAACAGTTCAATGCCCCTCCTCTTGTTTGTCTGGCCCCAGTAAATTACTACTATTAAATGGCTATATGTTCCCAGAGCTGTATGTTCCCGACTCCTGTGTTCCTAGAATGTCATAGCAAACATGCCACTAAGGAGCTTCTGACAAAATCCCTTGATTTAAAATGTTGCTTACAGCTTTAATGATTGTTATTACCGGTCCTTCGTGGCAGGTGCTCTGTGTGTATTTGTCCTGCACCTGCAGGGCCTGCAATAACAAAACAAGAGTAAAGATGATAAACATCAATCAAATCTGGCTTGCTACCACAAATTCAGAGCTCTGCCTATCACAGTGGGATTCAGCAAAGGTCATTACTGCCTCAGTGCAGCCCTGGCACACTTCTGGCTCTTTGAACAAGAACACAAGAAATTAAATGCACAGCACAAAGGATCAAAACATAGGAACGTCTACACTCTCTTGGATGCTCCACCAACACGACAAACAGTTCATTTGACAGGGAGAAGAACACCCACTTTCTCATAGGATTTTCTTCTGCTGTAAGCAGGACTAATTCTGTATTTCTCTCAGGAAATGACTACCCACTCCACTTTGCTTCCTGCCTCACTCTTTTCTGGACATTTTTGCCGCTCTTCGAGACAGCTGAACTTTGTTTCCTGACCCATCTCTTCTACTTGTACAGTCAGAGGCAGGAATAAGAAATAAAAGTCCAATGACCCCTTCAGAGAAGGAGAATCTGTGTTTTCTCCCATGTTGTCCTGACTGGTTAAGTGAGTTGGAGAGGCTGAATGGGCCAAGGTGCAGAACAACACAGCACCACTGCAACTCTGGGGCCTGATCTCACACAAAGTGGGAAGGACTCACAAAACTCTAAGGTTTGGATCATGCCTAATGTTTTATGCACTACAGAAGTACTTTGAGAGGGGAGAAAGAAAAAAACAAACAAAACCAACAACAAAACCCCCAATCATCAACAGAACTTGATTTGTAACTCCTCATATGAAAATTTAAACTTGATTTTGCAACTGCTACATGTAAGTAATCCCGATATTCAGATCCCATCATCCTCGGTTTTGCTGGGCTATCCCTATGCTACAGGAGATTTCATTGATTTAAAAGGGCACTATCCAGCAGTATCTGCTGTTTTTCAAGCAGTCTCATTTATTTCAATTGGACTGTTTGGAGAGAGAATTATTGCCTGCTGTCAACAAGGTGTGACAGAGCATAGCTCTCTGTCAGTGATGATATGTCACTAGGTTTTTAATGGTGGTCACCCACGTCAGTGTTGCCTGCAGAATTCACTTTTTAGGGAGTTGCATAATTAGCAAACAAACAATTATAAAAGCAGCAGCATAATTTAGGATCTCAAATTGGCAATTATTTTATTTCAAGGGAAAGCAAAAAACCAAGCTTTCATTAAAACCTGAAGCATCTCAAATGTTTCATGCCCATCTCCCTCACCTGAATTTTTTCAAAGGTTTTGAAACGTGTGTTTCAAAAACACAAGAAAAATTTTAACCAAAGAATGACTCAAAATAGGTATTTTGTAACTATTGTATTCTGCAGCTCTGTAAGAGTGTAGGAACATAAGGTTTGTATGCTAACTCCCAGTGTCAGCGTAATGTCCTTTCTCTGTGAAAAAAAAATAAACATTATATATATATATACATATATATATACACCTACACACACATATATATATAGTGGCAACCTGCAAAGCACTCTGGTACCTGACTCTGTTGGCTAAAAAACATCAAGGTAGCACCCTCACCGCTCCACTTTGTGCATTGATTTTTCCAAGGCATCCCTACTGGCATCTGAGTGCTATGAACTCAGACCTTTTTTGTCCTTAGACTTGCCAGAATTAACCAGCTGGTTGTACCTCAGGCCACAAACTGCAGCCCTGCTGTGCAGTTCCAATCCAGCACTACCTGACAGCTCATTCCTGAGTGCAACACAGACGTCTCTCCCAGCAGGGACCACTGCTGTTATTGCTCACCTCCAGACTGGGAAGCACTGCCAGCCTTTGGCATCGTCTGCCAAAAAAGCCCCGCTAATATTCCTCAGATCAACTGGTGAAGGGCACCTGGAGTGAGAACTGACACAGATGCAGAGGGGAATTCACACCCAGAGTCACAGTGACAGAAGGAAAATGTAGTCAGGGTGAGCATGACAGGTGAGCATTCTCTGAGAAGAAAGAGATGGAAGAAAGTAGAGGGAGGAGAGACATCAAGGGAGAAAGAAAGGGAAAACTGGAATGAGCTGATGGACAAACCAGGAGAAGCAGAACAGAATTTGCCCCATCAGAGAGGACAGAGCTGATGCGAACAGCCTGATCACCCCTGCATGTGGAGAAGCAAAGCTTGGCAATGTTACCTTGTGTTTGCATGTTAAAAAAACCTCAAAACAACATTGTTTTGCAGAAGAACAGCAGTGATGTGTGTGAAGACTCCCCTCCTGAATTCACTGGGGAACTGCTGCTCTTCTTGGGGAATGTGAGGATCCTACTACCACAAGCTTAAAAAGGATCAGGATAACACTCGGTGAGTAAATCTCAGTATCTTAATTTAGAAAGAAAACAAGAAATGCATCCTGAATGCCAGCTCACTGGATTCACAAGTTCATTTAACGTACAGGTGGGCAGCATCAGCTCTTCCTTTAGGTGAGGAGTGAAGTTTGCATCTGAATCACAGAAGTCTTTTAATTTAAGTCAGAAAACAGAGCTGCTGGGACAATGGGGGAAGTTGCCACTACATACCAACTGCAGATTCAAGAATTCCTCTTATAAAAGGAGAAGTTAATATGTCAATCACATCAATACGAGAACGAAGAACTACTGGCTTGAGCATTTGCTGGTATTGCAGTAACCCCTCCAAAATGGGTGTTTAGCTCACTCTGACAGAGCCCTTTTCTCAGCGCAGCCTAAACCAGCCCCCAGATGATGCATTAGCAAAAAGCACTTACCTGCCAGCCACACTGGGCCCACGCAGGGGCTCTTGCAGACAGAACTATGACAGGCTGCAGCCAGACTCTTTCTTGCTAAAACTGTCATAGGATGTGTCTCTCCACTGGCTTGAGCAGCAGTGCCTCAGCTCATTTAGCTTCCCGGAATTTTAGATTCCAAACAACTAGTCCTGTGTGGGTATGTGTGTATGTGAAAGATAGAGCATGCAAAACCACAAATAATCAGCTGGCTTTGGTGCTTGAAAGGATTATACATTAACTCCAAGCAATACAGTCATTGTACTTAAAAAATTTGGAAGAATTTTGGTGCAAACTAGGGGCTGAAGATCGTAGGGAAAAAAAAAAACCGCCACTAGAGGAGATTTTCGCAACTTTTCTAGCAAATTTTTTGCTTTTGCATAGAAGACACCTTCATAAAACAATATATATTAATAGTATCTTTAAGACATTATGATCCGAATCTGTAAGCCTAATCACAATTGCCAGTGCTGTTATCTGTTGCAAGAATCTGGGGACACAACCTACAGACTCTTACTTGTGACCATAATAATGTGCTTCTTTGACTCCAAATCAAAGAGAGAAGGATTAAGCAGGGGAATGAGGCTGTGCAGGATTAGCCCAAATGGACCAGAAAGGTTCTCTGTAGGATCCCTAACATCCACACAGCTCATCTTTGGCTACTGGGAAGGGACTGGGCTTAGGAAGTACAACATGCAATCACAAAAACAGAGACTGGTGGGAGTGAGAGTAAGAGTATGTGACAGAAAGCAGGGAGAGTTTACAGAGAGCACTGCCAAGCATGGTGGAGGCATGGAATGGGTGACAGCAGCATCATGCAGAGAGCCTGACTTATGGGACACGAGGAGCCAACCCCGCCCCTTCTGAAGGGACACAGCTTTCCTGTCAGCAAGGCATATCCCCAAAATAAACGAGACCTCCCAAATGGCTAGGGCACCACAGGATTACAGACAATCTTTGGGATAAGAACATAGTTTTGAAGCCAGCAGCTAATT
Source organism: Platysteira castanea (assembly GCA_013397175.1). NCBI lineage: Eukaryota > Metazoa > Chordata > Aves > Passeriformes > Platysteira > Platysteira castanea. Next base: position 72,931 of record VYXC01006219.1, on the reverse strand, counting down.
TTAAATCAGAAACAATTAATTTCTTATTGCTATGCAGTGAGCAGTATGCAAGGTAAAATAGCCCAAGCACATGTCTCTCTCTATATATATACACATATACTGTGTACAGTGTGTAATTTGCTTAGCAAAATCTATTCAGACATACAAAGTCTGTGCTGGTAGATAAATGTGCTTGTATTTACTCGCTACAGGACCTAGGGTTCTGTTTATGTCTTTTTTTACCCCATCAAAGCCGTGAAAAAAATAAAGAGGGGAAAAACCCCCAGGGAACGGCAAATTCTGAGTAAAGCGACAATTTTCAAATGTCTCTTCTGACTGGCAGCGAATGCACCTGTCCCTAACTCATATAACACACAAGGAAAAAAATAAAGAATAAAGCTCTTCTCCAAGAGCTGCCCTTTTTGACCGGCTAATTACTGCTCACGTCCAGTCTGCGACAAAGTCAAACTCACACGGCAGCCCCAGGGCACCTCGCAGCCTTCTCGCTGTGCCGAACTCATCAACGCAGGGGTGAGGGCCGGGAGCTGACGAGCAGCAGGATGGCAGCGCCCGGGGGAGCAGCAGGGGCTTCCTCCCCTTCCCCAGCCTTACCTGGGCAGCCTCCGGCAGCGGCACCACGGCGTTCCTCCTGCGGCCCCCCATGTGGAACTTGGACGCCTTGTAGATCTTCCAGTAGACGAAGAGCACCACGCAGAGGGGCAGGTAGAACGCGCCGCCCGTGGAGACGATGGTGTAGGACGGGTCCTGGCTGACCTGGCAGCGCTCCTGCTCGGGGCTGTAGGTCTCCCCCCAGCCCAGCAGCGGGGCGAGGGAGATGGCGGCGGAGAGCAGCCAGGTGAGCGCGATCATGACGTTGGAGATGCGGCGGCGGGCGAGCAGCGTGTACTGCAGCTGCCGGGTGATGGACCAGTAGCGGTCCAGGGCGATGGCCGTCACGTTCCAGATGCTGGCCGTGCAGCACAGCACGTCGAAGCACACCCACACGAGGCACAGCTCCCGGCCCAGCCGCCAGCGCCGTCCGGCCGACAGCTCCTTCACCAGGCTCAGCGGCATCACCAGGGCCGCCACCAGCACGTCCGACACCGCCGTGGAGGCCACCAGGTTGTGGGGCACCCGGTGGAAGGCCTTCACTCGCAGGATGGTCGCCAGCACCAGCAGGTTCCAGAGGAAGGTGGCCACGGTCAGGAGCACCAGCAGGGTCAGGATGAGGACGGTGAAGATGGAGAAGGGCTCCCGGCCCCTCCACGCGCTGCCGCCCACCACCGAGGAGGAAGCGTTGGTGTCCATGTTGGCGGACGAGGTGTTGGCGCCCATGCTGGGCTGGCACTGGCCCCGTGGGGAGCAGGGGCTCAGGGTCTCCGCCACGCCTGGGACCGGGGCTCTACCCCTCACTGCTGCCCCTTCCCAGGCCGTCGGCACCGTCCTCGGCACTGTCCTCGGCACCGTCCTCAGCCCCGCTGCCGCCGAGCGGGAGCCCCACACCAGGACGCGCCTCCGCTCAGCGGCCGCCCGCCATGTGCCGCCGCCCCAGCGCTGCCGGAGGCTCCCGCCCGTGCCCGCCGCTCCGCACGCCCATCCCGGGTGGCTGGAGAAGGGAGGCAGGCGCAGAGGGACAGCGGCGAAGCTCCGGCACGGACAGCGAGGGCGGGCGGACAGCACCGCCGCTGCCGCCCCGCCCCAGCGGCCGCCTCGGGGGCGGTGGCGCGGCTGATCCGTGTGGGGCGGCGGGAGGCGCCGCCTCCCCGGCTGCTGCCCGCGGCCCGTGAGGGGCGAGGCAGCCGCTCCTCACGGAATCACAGCACCGCCGGGGCTGGAAGGGACCTCTCGAGATCATCCCGCCCCAGCGCCCTGCCCAGGCAGGGGCTCCTCGGGCAGGAATGCATCCATGCGGGTTCGGAATGTCTCCGGTGTGCGAGACTCCAGGCCCTCCCAGGGTAGCTGTTTCAGTGCTCTGCCAACCTCAGTGTAAAGAAGTTCTTCCTCATGTTGAGGTTAAACTTCTTGTGTTTTAGTTTATGGCCATTACTCCTCGTCCTGTCGCTGGGCACCACTGAAACGAGTCTGGCACCATCCTCTTGGCACCTTTTAAGATGTTTATACGTGCATTAATGAGATCCGCTCTCAGTCTTCTCCAGACTAAACCAGCCCAGCTCCCACAGTCTCTCATAAGAGATGCTCCAGACCCCTCATCATCTTTATGGCCTCTGCTGGACTCTCTGTGGTAGCTCCTGTTCTTTCCTGTACTGAGGAGCCCAGAACTGGACACGGTGCTCAGATGAGGCATCACCAGGGCCGAGTAGACAGCAATAGCCCGTGTCCCATAGCCCCGGGTGGTGACAAGGCACCCCCTTCTCCCCATGAACCCCATGAACCTACAGGACACCTCTTTCTCCTCACGGCCCCGTCCTGCCATGTCCCCTCAGTGCTCCCACCAACCATTTCATTGCTCTTAAAATAAGCAAATAGGTATGTGACCAAAAGCTTGGAGATTGACAATTCAATTAACAGTGAGTACAAGGGAATGTCATCTTTCCATTTGGGATGTTTGGCGCTTTGTGGGCTGAGAAGTCTGAGGGATGCAAATCACAAAAGGGTGGAAAACAGCCATCTCTTGTAAGTCTAAATACATCTTCCTTTGCACCTGTTCTCACTGTTCCCTATTGACCTGAGAACTGATGAGAAAAGCACGAGTGACACAGCTGAGGAATTGCAAAACATATTTCTTAGCCCTCATCACTTTACCAAACATCACTTCAGGACTCTCTTTAACTGAATCTTTTCAGACTCAGATATTTGCCATAATATTTTTTTCTGTCAGTCTGGAAATTCTTAACTTGTCTTTAACCCTCGCTGCATCCTTGTAATTCCTGTCCAAGCTGCCCTTTGCTGAGCTGTGCTGAGGAGGTGTCTGTCGTCCCCAGGCAGCAGCTGCCCAGGCCAGCTTTGTTACAGTGCCGTTTCTAAGCACTTCCAAGGACAGCATGCAGCTTAGGAACAGCTCTGGAGGGTGATGATTCATCCAGATAACAGAATTTCAACCCATTTTGTGAAGTGATGCTGTATTTTTATAGCAAATATATAAAATTTAATGTTACATTTTCCAGAAGTTCAGTTTCATCCATTCGAGGCAGATTATTTTTAGACCATTATAAAGAGACTACACTGAACTTGAATGTCTTTGCTTATACTCCATTTTTTGTTTTAGATTCAGAAGCGTTATGAAAGCTTCTAGCAGATGCAGTTTTTTTCCATCCTCTGTACTGTTAGCTCTTTAATAGAAAACCAGCCTCCTTTCTAAAGCATTTTTAGAAGCCAGTTATATAAATCTGTCAATTAATTTGAGAAATATCTCAAAAATTTCAGCTCAAGACAAAAAAAAAAACCTTCCAAAGTCCTTTGACAGCTAGTTTCATACTTTCACGATTGAAAATGTAATGGAGAATCTAGATGTCACATAATGCCTGCTAGTATTGATTTTATTAAGAAGAACATTCATGGGTGATTGCAAACACTCATAGAAGAGCCCAGAAAGCCCTGGGTGGTTCAACATCTTCAGCTGACAGCCAAAACAGAGAGGAGAGTTTGGAAGTTTTGTAATTGTTACACAGGATTTTGCAGAGCCTTCAATTTTCCTTTTTTTTTTTTTTTTTTTTAACTCTGATCAACTGGGAAATAACAGTAGATGGTTATGTTTTTCAGTGTTGCAGCTTCCAAAAGTGTTTGGGAAGTTGGAGTGCTATTGGACAATACGCTAAGGTTTTGGGGGTTTTTTGAGAAGTGAATGCAGTTCTTAAGCTGGATGACCCCGATATAGCAAGGTGAATGTGCTTCCAGACAGGACCCCGATTTTCTATTTGTCTTCCCTTCTAATGGCATCTTCCCTCTACCTCTCCTCACAACTCCATATCAAAAGTTTATCGTGGTGGCTAAGAGGAGCAAAAAAAATGTAATCTCTTCCCCACGTGGCTGTGCAATAAAGAGATTTGACAGAAGCAACATCATGGTATTTATGACTTTGATGCAAGCCAGCAGGTTTTTTAGCAGCTAAGAGCATTCCAGTTCAAGAGGCTGGATTCTTACTGTCAGGGCTCAACATCTTCTATAAATCTAAAAGCATCGGACAAACAAAAGCCTCAGAAAGGGTTGCATGAATTCTCCTGTCAGCTAAAATCCTGAGAAAATCAAGCTAATAGAGTAAAAGCCAGGAGCAGTGATACACTTTATTCTGTACACCTAGCCGCTTGATTAAAGGCTTCTTTCAGCATTACTTTAGTTTGAAAAAGAACCCAAACCAAACCATCAACCCACCTTTCAAGGGCTAATGATTGGTCCTTTTCTGGCTGTTTTCAGTGCTCTGCAAAGTTTGGGGCAGTGGAAGTAACTGGACAATGATCTCCTGAACAGGGCAATGGTAGAACTAAAACCAAAAGTCACAGACCTGTGCAGTACCCTGTCAGCACCCTGTCTTCCTTTACTAAAATGTTGCTTTTTAAAATCACATTGTCCTTTTCACCCTTCCTGTGAGAACTTGCTTTCCCTGAGCCTCAGTCACTGGCTCAAAAGCAAATCATCAGAGTATCTAAAGCTTTGCTAGCTTACTTAAATGGAGTAATCAAATCATACATCAAACAAAAAGCCTAATTACTGCCAAAACATAAACATACTTCTTATTTACAGCAGACTTCAGTAGATAATATCTTACCCAGTTCTCAACTATTCTTGCTCTACAGTGTCAATAAAGGTGCCCTCTACCTGTAACATTCACCCTGAAAAATTTGATGGCAACACTTTCTGACCAGCATTGTGCTTATCTATAACTCGGCAGCTTTACGGCACAGGAAACTCAGATCATGGCAAGATTTTTCATGATTATGAGCAGTAACTCGGCGGCTGAGTTCTCCTTTATGGGCCTGTTCCAAGAACTGTCAAAAACATCTCCCAGTTCAAGCAGGACAGTTTTGATCACCCCCTTAAGTGGTTTAAAGAGTCCAATTTCTTTGTCAAGGTTCTCAGAGGAAGAAAGCAATTTCTCAAGGCACACAATATTAGTCCCCAACCGATCGGTCACTGTTACGAGACAAGCCTTGAGAGCCTGATGGCTGAGGTCTATTAACTGCTCACAAGATTGATAACAGGGGAAGCTGCAAAGGAAACGTTAGATTTCCAATCAGTTTGACAATCTTTGGCACTTCTTGCAATACCACAGTGGAATAGATGCTGCCCAATACACAGATATTTCATCAGAAACTATTTGTCATTTATGATTTCATAAACAAAGCAAAAAGTAATTGCATCTGCACAAGACAGGAAGCTTTTAATTCCCACTTAGTCTCAGCTCATGGATTTCTCTTCTGCTTAATCAGGAAATTAGAGCTGACTATGTAGCTACTACAAGCAGGGTGCAGCCATTACATATCTGTTTGAGTAACAGTGTTAACTTTTTATTCTTCAGTGTAAGCTAATATTACTCTAGAGAAATACCATCCGGTCTTTCTATCCCCTAGGTAAGATTATTTCAAAGAAATAGAAAATTCAGAAATTAGGAAAAAGCAAACCAAATATCACAGGGAGGAGTTGTGCAGGCTCTTACCAAGCCCCTGTTTTGTCAGATTTCCACGTATCAGACTTTAGAAGCTTCCGAAGAAGAAATTAGCTGGAGCTAGAGTATTTAAACAGCTGGGAAAGCAGTCAGGCTGCTGTTCCCAAAACACTGACAGGTGGAAGCAGCTCTCTGGGAGGCAGGCCTTTGCCTACACACAGAAGTGGCAGGGATTTTGATGCCCTTCTAAGCCCAACCGGCTCTGGCCATGCAGCACATGGTCAGACAGGTGGTCACTGACTGTGCTCAACATCCCAATACTCCACACTCCTGCAGCCGCTGTGTGCACCCACATAACCACGCTGTGATCCTCACACTGGTTTACTGCAGCTTTGCTTACCTCTCTTCCCAAGTAATTAATTTTGCAGTTCATCTAATGAGTCCCTCAGCATTTCTTTTGCTTTAATGAAAGTTAATTTCCATCCAATAACTGCACAGCTGGCAGGTATAAACAGAAGCCTTAAACTGTATGATGATGTCGATCTCAGCAAGAACTCCTAGATGTGCTATTAATAAAGACATGAGAATTACTTTGACATCTATTATGTATAAATTTTTAAGAAAACCCCTAATCAAAGATTAGAACTCAATGAGCAGGCATCATGTTTAGCACTGTTTACCCTTGTCCTAGGTTACAATTTAAGATGNCTGTCAGTGGGTTGTTTTTTGTACTATTGCATTTATTTTTTATTCTATTAAATTGTATTTCTGACTTGGAGACTCTCACTAGTTTGCTTTCCAACTAGTACAACCCTTCAGAGACTTTGCTATTTCATTGCAAGCTTAGAAGCACAAGACATTCAAATTCTAGTAACAAAATTATTTTGACATTAAAAATCTTGAAAAGCCCACTAGGGTCTAAAGTCAGCCATTTCATCAAAGAAAGAAAACCAGGCAATGCTCAGTTCTGAATGGTGGAAGCACTAGCAACAGAATGGTCCTATTATTTCTCCCCACCCCCCCCCACGCCCAAAATAATCTGCTTTCCTCAAGGATGAAATGAAAGTTTACTGATTTTTTTTTTTTTTTACTTCAATGCATGTATCAGTTTTAAATCTGACATGCTACTTCAAGAGATCTAAGAAGTAACATTCCAATTTATATTGGAATAACTACTTGTGCTTTTGTATTCATAACTGCTCATGGGTTACATTTTAAATATACATTAAAAGCTGTTTTACGGTAGTCGCACATGGCCCACATTTCTGGATTCTGTGACATTTTAGTCTTTCACTGATGCGTGAACACTTTTTAAACACTTCCCACCACCACTGTAGCCTTGTAAGAACAATTATGTATTGCTACAATGGCAGAAAAATGGGAATAATAGATGTAATACAATTACTCTGTTACCCAACTTGTGTATTCTTCTTGTACTGAAAACTCCACATTTTTTCCTGTCTGTGATGTGTATTTCACCCTCTTCCATTTCAGTCTTTTCTATTCCTCCTTCAAAATACCCTTCTGGTACATTTATACCCCATTTCACTTTTTCTCTTATCGAGTCTCTCCACCCCCTCAGTCCTGTGGCAGTACCTCTGACTTTGCCCATCACTGATCTGGTGTTTTAACACCTAAAAGCAATACACTTTTGAAATTTACAAGATACAACTGTAGAACTTCTCACTTCATCAAGGTTATAAAGCATCTTAAAAACACTACCTGGGCTGAGTGCTTCAATTTATGTCATCTGCTTTCCTTAATTCTTTGCAGAATACACTAGACATCACAAGATGAATAAATTCAGATTTAAACAGAATACAATGGAAAACCAAGTATTTCACCAGAGTGTTCCCATTATATCACAACATTAAACCAGTATTAATCATGTCCCAGAATTGGTGTAGATCTTTTTTTATTTTGGAGACAGTACTTGTTATACAGATACCATGGCTGAAATTAATCACCAGCTCATACAGCCTTAATTATTCATCCATGGTTCAGTTCTAAAGGCATCTTCCTATATTTTTCAGCAGATTTGATGGCCAAAGCAGAGCTCAGTAGCATTAAAATCCCTTGCAATGATTCATGCGAGCAAAACTTTTCATCTCACAGTGTCCTTATTTTGTCCGCTCTTACAATTTTCAGAGGTATGCATAGAAAGAAGGGTACATGTAAAGAAAATTCTTCTATAAAACCTAAAAGTATTCTCCCTTTTTTTAATAAGAATCTCTGTAGTATTGACTTAGGGTAATTTAAATGATCTTCCTTACAACCAGTACGGCAAAATTAGCTAGCCATTCTCCTTTAGCCTCAGTTCCAAAGAGTTTTCCTGAAGTGAAAAATAGAAGATGTTCCCACCATAGAAAAAAAAAAAATCCTTAAAGAGACCTGAAAATGTGAAAGAAGCTGTTTAAATTGAAAGTAACTGCCAGATGGTTTTGGTCAAGGCAGGCTATTCCAAGGCCCCAAGGCATTTTAATAATCACAATTAACGAGAAAACTGCCGATTGTCAGATTTCTTGCTGATGTGTTTGAAGATTTTTGCTTTGTGGACGTTCTTTGATTTCTGGTAGCCAAATCCCCCACCTCCACCTCTTTTCTGTAGTCTTCTGCCATGGTTGCTGTTCACATCTGAAATTTTATTGGTTAAAGAACTTAAAAAGGAGTAATTTGAAATATTGCATTTTGGATTTCGTAAGGGTTATTGATGTGAGAAAAAATAATTACACAAAAAGCTGAGCTGCCTAATTACAGAAAAACCCAGAACCTTGTGCCTGTGGTTCTAAATACTCCCCCAGCTGTCCAGTTAAACTGTCCCAAGTACTACTGCTTCAAATTCCATCCACTGTCATGTTTGACAGTAATTTAGACACAGTCTTCTATTTCATACTCTTCCCCCTCTATGTCAGTATTCCGTGAGTACAAAACTTAAGCAAGCAGATTTCAATGAAAATAGTTTTACATGGAGAACAATGGAATATGTGTGCATTCCAGAATCTGCCCCACAGCAACTGAAGCCTGTACAGCATGGACATGTGCTAAACTAGATGTTTGTAGGCAATTTTGCAGTTGTATTTGCAAAATTTACATTTCCTTTGATAAAGCAGTGTTGGAGCATGATTCATTTTTATGATTAATAGCAAAAAAACCCCAACCCATACAACAAAACAGCAGAATTTGAAGTACCACAGGAATTCAGTAAGTTGCACTGAACATTCATAATGCAAAAATTCAGCTTTGAAACACTGCAGTAAAAGGATACTGAGGTCAACAAATGGAGGAACTTTGAAACCAAATGAAAGGCTGACTTTGGGAAGGTCCAAATTATTGACATCATAGATCTGCTTCAGAGAATGGGAGTCGTAAGCTCTGATGTAAGCTTTGTATGCCTCCTGGGCTGACTTGTGAAGGAAGTAGTTCTTCTCTATCAGTTTTTCCAGCTGGTGGGGGAAAAAAATCCCACAAGAAACATAAATAATTATACCTGTTAAAAGTCTATAAATTATATTCAAAACATTATATACTGTGTGAGTGGCAATGACATTCACTCTTCACTTCAGCAAAACTGTCTTGTGATAGCACAGTGCACATACAAGTGTAAAAATGCTTTTATAAACAAGTAGAGGAACAAAAAAAGCCAGAAGCTGAATTACAGTACAAACAAAGCCTCAGATATATGAAAATTGACAGAAGCATTAAACTGGGTTGTCCCAAACAAGTTAATCAAGGACAATACACCTGCAGCCACAGGTAAAACCATGTACATGAGAATTTCCAGCCTGATATCTGAACTGGGTTACTCCATGCAATTCTGTGCACAGCCTAATCTATTGTGGTAAAAATGTGTTGTGAAATCAGCAGTATTGCTTCTAAACCAAAAATGCAGATACACCAATGTAGACTGAGCTATTTTATTTAACGAGGGCCAAGTTCCCAATATTCATTAGATCCCAGTGTCTCATTTGATGTTTAACATACATTAATTCAGCATTCTAAAAATAAGCTCTATTTCTTCCTGATTATGCCTAATTAGGAACCTCTCTCTGTAAGAACTGTCTTCACTGCTTCTTGTATTTGCTATTCTAAAGTCAAGCTACTGCAAAGAACTTTACAGAGCTCTTATCAAAAGAATGATTCACAGAAGTAATCAACAACAGAAGTCCACATCTTCAGAATCATTTGCACTGTTCCACTCAACTCTGTGCTCCTTGGCTATTTTTGCAGAACAGGAGCACAAAACAAGTTTAGCTGATGCTGGGCTTTATTAAGACCAGCTAATTAAAAACATACATGGACTATATACCAACGTTCCTAAACAAGCACACATATTTGTGAGCTGCAGTCATTACAGACTGTAACATTCTCCATGCAAATTATAATAAAGATAATCAAAGCAGTTGAAGTATAAAGCCACATCATACCTGAGACTGGATGTCTGAAATTTTTGACCAAGAAAACTCGAATTCACTTAGTGGTACCTTAAAAACAAAAGAAGAAATGAAGCATCAGAATTATTTACACTGTGTAAATATAGTGAATGTGTTTAACATCAAGGACATACAGAAAATGACCTGCTAGATAACAGATTTTTTTTAATACCACAGCTGTATCTGTAAAGTGCCTTTACATCAATATGGCAGTATTATCACTTCCTTTAAGCTAGAGTAATAGAGACACTCAGTATGACACCATTTTTTACCACTTTTGCTTTAGAAGTTAAACCACTTTAGTCACAAGTCACAAAACAAGCCCATAAGGAGAACCACCAAGAAACTGTGCAGTTCTATTAAAATGATTACCCTTAGAAGAAGGCTGTGCTTCTTCCGGAATTAAACAAATTGAAACTGAGCTTTGAAAAAATAAAACAAAACAAAAGCAACAGGTTTTGCCTTTAAAAACTGAATGCATAGTAAAAAAAAAAAAAAAAACACATTAATGTAGACAAAGTTTACCCTGGCTTGTTTTAGGTAACGAAGGAAGCCCAGTTCTTCCGGTCGTAAAATGAGCAGAGCGTGTCCTCTGCCGTTTATTCCTCTGGCAGTCCTACCAACACGATGGATATATTCCTTTTGGAAAGAGTAGCAAGTAACAAGGTCAGGCAGGCTTAATAATCAACAAAAAATACACCAAAGTGAACCTCAATATAATGTAATGCATCGTTTATTATTTCAAAGACTTTTTCTTGGCACTGACACATGGATGAGGGAAACCAAGTGCTGAGGGTGCAAAGCAACTCCAGGCTGAGACAGAGCCCCTGACTAAAGTATTTTATCTTTTACTGAAGAAAAAATATCTTAGTCTGCTGTAACTGAAAATTAAACCTTGATTTTGGTGTATTTGTCAAAACTTCTGAGTTTTCTGAATTTCACTTGTTTAGAGTAGACATTTATTCAAATAAGAATATTCTCTTTAAACAAAAAGCAAATTTCAACTAGAAACGCTCAGGGATGCACACATAAACTGCTTGCTTAGCTGGTTAGATTTTAACTTCACACAAGAAATATTTTAAAAAGCAATTCTTAAGAGGGCAACAAAGGTCTTGGCTACGAGCAGCATTTTCTAGGAGCTGGTGAAGGAGAGTGAAAGAAATCAGCAGCTGGATATGACCACAACTGAATCCTCCCCTCTGTCAAGCAGCAGTTTCAGCTTTTCTCTGCAACTAAGTCTGTAGTCAGAATTTGATCTCTTGCTGTGACACTTGCCTATTTCCTTAACTTACCTTTGGATCATCTGGAGGGTCATACTGCACAATCCAGTCAACCTCAGGAATATCCAATCCTCTGGCAGCTACATCAGTGCACAGCAGTATTCCAGACTCTGCATTACAGAACTGGAAAAACGTTGTAGTACGTTTGGTCTGTTTCTGCTTGCCCTAAAAGGAAACAAACACACTGGGGATGAAATCGCGACTGAAAAAATAATTTGAGACATCTTTCTAAATCGTGGTCTTGTACAGACCAAGCAGGACCATTTTGCAGTGAAGAAACAAAAAAAAATGAACAGCACAGGGTTACATGCAGAGGCATCTCTCAGAGATTACCCTCTTATCTCCCAAAATATTAAAAATTGCATCAACATTCCTCTCATGAGGACAACATTCACGTTTCAAGTTCAGGAAAAGGACATTTGCAAGTCTAGCAATATGTTAAGACAGATTACAGGTTAAAAAAGCAAGCAACCACACAAAACCAATACTTGTCACAGTTCTATCAAAGAATAGCAAAAAACTTCCCCCACAAAAGAAAATAAGAAAGGACTTCCGTGGTTAGTTGTAACTGCTTCATAAACTTTCAGTCAATTCTTTGTTTTAAACTATGCATTTTGTGGTTTTGAAAAAAAATTTACAATACTCATCCAAAAGGTAAGAATTGGCATAGTAAAATCAAACGTCATCCTGGCCTTAGGAAAAGCACCAAACACTTCAGGGACCAGAGATTTTGGATTTCTCTGACAAGAGCTTTGCTCCACACACTGAGTTTTAGTGCTTGTGAAGGGCGACCCCTTGGATGAAAACAGCAATGTTGCTACATACAAAGCATAAATTAATATCAATGTTCAGCCCTGGTTCAAAAAATAGCAAGTCTGATTAGTGAAGTGTTGTTATTGCAGTCTTTGCTTTAGCTCCAGTCTCTACATTCTAGACTAATCAAGATCATCATCAGTTTTGTGAGGAAGGTGTCTGTTTATTAGAAAATGGACTGAAACAAACGACAAATGTAAAGTCAGTAAGAGTTAACAGGTACTATTAGATTAACTAAAAGTAAATCAAGGAATAAGACACTTACATGAATGGCCAAAACAGGCAGATCAATGTAGTTGAGTAATTCATAGTGGTACTTTACTGACATACATGAAGAAAAAAATACCATCAGTTTCTTCTTCCGGTTCTTCTTGAGGAATGTGAAGAGCAAAAGGAATCTTTTTTCAGATGGACACACTACATAGCCCTGCAAAATTTTTCAACATTGTTAAATAAAAGTAGTAAGGAGCAAACTTGCTTTTCAGTAACACAATTACATCAGGGAAGGGCTACGTTGTAAAAAAAAAGAAAAAAAAAAGCCAAATAGTTAAACAGTGAAATACATCTGAAGCATCCCAAGTGAAAACCTCACAGGGCTTGGTGTGCTCACAGAGCACACCCACTAACATTTTGTGTCTTACCTGTTCAAGACCATCTACTGTTGCTGTCTCCTTGTTATCATCAACCCCAACATACAGTGGCTCTTTTTTCAGAGAGATCTTCGCCAGATCTTCAACCTTTCTGGTTTGTGTGGCAGAGAAAAGCATCGTCTGTCTGCGCTCTGGAAAAGTATTTGAAAGACAGCCTCACTTTTTAAAGAAGAATTCAAATAGCGAGTCCATAAAATCTCTAACTGCAAACCTCCCTGGGCAAGTCTTCTACTTTTTTTCAATTACATTCTAATTCAAACATACTGCTACTGACGAAGAGCTGTAGTTGTATTATGGGGTGTAATGTTTACCTTGGCTGTGTTCACCCTCAAAATCCTAACACAGCTATCAAAACACAATGCTCTTTTGCTGTAAAAATGTAATAATCATTTGCAATACAATTTAGGCAAAACAACTTAAACAGAGATCAATCATCTAATTCTAAAGAATTTCCATGAATACTACAGTATTTTTGTTTAAAAAAACAACTTTGATATTGTGTTTAATACATCAATTACAAGGAATAGCTAAATGAAAAATCAGGAAAAGAAAAATTAAAGGTAAATACTTCTTTAAAATACTGGTCTTGAGGTATGAAAAAAGATTGAACTGCAAGTCAGACCTTTTTCCTAGTATTTAAGCTTATAAGGAAATAATGAATTCCAGGAAACACATAGGCAGAGAAAAATGAATGAGAAATGTGGATGTTAAACTAAAAGGATTTTATATGAACAGAATCATATCTCTAAAGAGCATATGAAAACTCTGTTCTTCAGATAAATGATGTTGAACAAGTAATATATACTGGTTAGCAGAAAAAAAAGAACAGAGTAAGACAACCACTACGAAGTTCATTTACAGAACTATAAAAATTAATGACTTCTCTTACAATAACTGAGTCAGAAAGAAGACATAATGTTAGTCAAGTGATCTCCAGGAAAGATATTTTTTTTTTCCTTACTTGGTAAAAGTTTTATGATCTGTTTCATTTCTTCTTCAAATCCAACCTCCAAGATCCGATCTGCCTCATCAATTACCAAACACTGCAAGTTCTTGTACATGAAACCTGGAGTGTTCTAGAAGATTAACAAATTCACAGTGAGACAAGGAAAGGAGTTTTATTATGTTTTAATAACCAGATTAGATACCAACATTGTAATTACCTGCATATGATCCAGCAGTCTTCCTGGTGTTGCTACAATGATGTTGATGCCATTTCCAAGCTTCTGTGCTTCTGCTGATCTGTTACTGCCCCCCATTATCAGACCATAGGTGTGAACATGATGATTCATAAGTTCTTTAAGAACTCCGTAGGTTTGCATAGCCAGCTCTCGAGTAGGAGAAAGAATAATAACACCCGTTCCTAAAAAAATACATCAATCAGACAGGAGTAAGTCACAACTCATCCAACCCCCTAAATGGCTGCACTACAGTAAAATCCAGCTGTGAAACGAAGAGCCTTACCATTCCTAGGCATGAATTTCAGCTTGTAGATGAGCTCTACTGCAGGAATGAGAAACGCAAGTGTTTTTCCACTGCCTGTTTTTGCAGCTGCTAAAATATCCCTGCAAGCAGCAATGTTAGAAAAAGAAGTATTTAGTCGACCACACAGAGAAAAGAGCAATCCCACTCTGATCAATGCTGACAATGTAAAAACCTAACATGGCTCAAACAAGACCAGTGGCACTGGTAGGTGCAGGTCACAGCAATCGGTCAGTGAAAGGCTAGAGGTCTTCTCCAACCTTAACAATTCCATGACTCGATTCTATGATTCATGTGAGTAGTTTGCCAGCAAAATTTACAAAACATCTGGAGTCATGAGAGTGATTAAAAAGCCCTATTTCTTACCTGCCTTCCAGAAGTGGCTTAATACTTTTATGCTGAATTTCGGTCATGTGTGTAAACCCCATGTCATTTATGCCTTTCAATGTATTCTCACTGACAGAACCAGCCAGGGAAGCAAAGGAATTGTCTTCGAAAGCACCTGAAGTGAGGGGGAAAATGAAAAATATTTAAACTCATTTCTTTGATTTCATCTGCCATCTGAGATTAACCAGTTCAAATTGACCTATATGAAAAAAATCAAAGGACTTCTTTTTATCACGTGCTACCATAAAATCCAAAGACATTGGCATAATATTCTGTATTAATGAGTTCATAATAAAACTACACAGAATTAATAAGAATGAAGACAAATGCATTGCTTCTTCTGCCAAATTTACTAGTTCTACACCTCCAGCTTACTCTTCATGAATTTCTTCCTTTAAAGATAAGCATGTGTTTTAAAATTCTTTCACTAGTAATTTTAGGACCAACAGGTGTGTGTTTAATGCAAATTTCCAAGAACAGTAACTGGGTGCCAGCTGTACAGTTGCCAGTGTCACATCACCTGAATTCAAACACCTGACTTGCAAAGCTCATTTGAAACCTGCAACTTTCTCTGGAAGAAAAGTGTTAGACCTTGGGATTTTGCACACATACGAAAAAGAGATACCTGTTACACCTAGTGGTAAACTGGGCACTTCATCCTCCTCCTCTTCCACTTCCTTCTCTCCAGAGTCCTGCTCATCTCCATCTTCTACCTCTGCAGATTCATCTTCAGTTTTCGCTTTTTTGGTTTCAGTATCTGGAGTGTTATTTTACAGAAGACAAGTCAGTTAGAAATACAAAGGTCAGGCTATCACAAAAAGTTGTTCCACAAACTGAATTTTCTTTCGTCTGTAAACCATGTACAAAGATCATGATTTTCCATGGGGTGGCACAGGGCTGGAGAAGGGGAGACAAGGTTTCTATGTAATTTCTGAGGCACAGAACAAAAAAATCCCCAAGTTCCTTCCACACAGGCCACTTTGCATGGTGAAACAATGTAGCATGATGTACATCATATAACATTTTGTGTGGAGACAAGATAAATTCTCCTTCAACAAGGTACAAAATTCTTTCCCATCTGCAATGCAGACACTAAATTTTCCACACCGTTTGTACTCCGGATATGTAAAATGTTGCATTTTAGGTACCTGAATCCTCACAGATGAAAGCAACCTCTTCACTGGCATAACCATGATGAGTGTCACAAAAAATCAGATACATTTTGGAAGCATCTATTCCTCACGCATGTTTATATATATCTATAAACATATATGTATAAAATCATATGCAAACCTAGCAATACTATATTTGTGGGGTGTTTTGTTTTGGGTGGTTTCTTTTCTTGGTAGTTTCCCAGGATACTTCAGTTTCATAACATATAAATGTTGCCACAGGCTGGACATGTAGATAAAAAGCTGTACTGGCTGCACAGCCAGGCATAGAGAGCATCCATCTGCCAGAGCTCTACCCTGAAACACAGGGCATGTAATGAATAATAAACAAGAAAAATATCCAATCAATGTTACAAAGCAGAATCCCATGAAACAATTAAATTGACTGCTAGTATGAATTAAGAATTCAAGTATCGCAGCTGGAATGAAACACGTAAAGCTTTAGACCTCTGGGACTTTAAAACGCACGCCTGACCGGCACATGGAATTTCAGACTTTCCCCGACGCGGCAGGAACCCAAAGAAGGCGCTTTTGGGGTCCTCCAGACTAACTCAGCCCTGGGAGACACGCTGTCTTTGCTAAGAACACGCACCATCTCCTCCGCTGGCCACCGCTTTCCTCTTTTTCTTCTTCTTTTTCTTCTTTTCTCCGCTGCGAGGTCCGGCTGCGTCCGCAGGCTCCGCGCCCTCCTCGGCCGCTGCATCCACCTCTGGGACCGCCGCCTCCTCCGCCTCCTCTTCCTCCTCCGGGGGTCCCTGGGCAGCCGCCTCGCTGGGCGAGNCGGGCCCGGCGGAGGCAGCGCCGCGCTGGGCCGGCCCCGGTCTCGGCCCCTCGCCTCAGCCACCGGGGCGGAACGGCCCGGGTTTCCGTGAGGGCGGGCTCGCCGTGTCACACACAAACCATCCCCAGCCTCCCAACACCCGTCTGCCCGGTGGTGCTGCCTCCACCCACGGTTACAAGTGTTCAGCGGGAGAAACAGAGAGAATTAAAGAATCAGTTAGGTTGGAAAAGAGCTCTAAGGTCATCGAGTCCAGCCTATGACCGAAATCACCATGTCGAATACACCGTGGCACTCAGTNAATCAATGTTACAAAGCAGAATCCCACGAAACAATTAAATTGACTGCTAGTATGAATTAAGAATTCAAGTATCGCAGCTGGAATGAAACACGTAAAGCTTTAGACCTCTGGGACTTTAAAACGCACGCCTGACCGGCACATGGAATTTCAGACTTTCCCCGACGCGGAAGGAACCCAAAGAAGGCGCTTTTGGGGTCCTCCAGACTAACTCAGCCCTGGGAGACACGCTGTCTTTGCTAAGAACACGCACCATCTCCTCCGCTGGCCACCGCTTTCCTCTTTTTCTTCTTCTTTTTCTTCTTTTCTCCGCTGCGAGGTCCGGCTGCGTCCGCAGGCTCCGCGCCCTCCTCGGCCGCTGCATCCACCTCTGGGACCGCCGCCTCCTCCGCCTCCTCTTCCTCCTCCGGGGGTCCCTGGGCAGCCGCCTCGCTGGGCGAGGGCACTGCACAGCGGAGAGACAGAGAGACGGGGGAGAGAACACAAAATCAGCGACAGCTCCGCCAGCGCTCTGCCGGGCAGAGGCTCCGCGGCGCCGCCCGCCCGTACCTGCCCCCTGGGCCGCCTGCAGCTTCAGGTTGCGCTGCCGCAGCTTCAGGTTGCGCTTGTGGATCTTCCTGCGGAGCAGCCGCATGGGCAGGTTGCTGGCAGCCGCCGGCACCGACATCGCGGCAGCGGCA
>VYXC01006219.1:1233-53214 GCA_013397175.1 Platysteira castanea | reverse complement strand
AAAAAAAAAAAAGAAGCCTCAGAAGATAATAATGATAATATTATTGTGACAGGTCTAGACAGTAATTTAAACCACTAACTCATGTTAAAAGTTTTTCTCTGAATTTTGGCATTTCTTAGAGACCATATGAATCCCCCCTAGTACAAGTGTCATTTCTGTCCAATACGTTTATTCCTAATTGCTTGACTTATCAGGCAATCATTACTAACAATAGGATTTTCTTAAATGGTTATTGAGTTGTTGTCAAAATGTCTCAAATTTTCTGCACATGATCTTGCAGGAAGGTTCGTAGGGAAACATGTTCTGTGTTAGTAAAGCCTGTATAGAACTGAGTAAGTTCAAATGAGGTACTCTGAATTTACCTGTGAAGATGAATGTTTTTAATGGGCTGCTAATGCCAGTATTTTATCTCCCAGTGTTAATTCATCCTCAAAGCCAAATTCAAAATATTTGTGCCTACTTACCATTAACTAACTTGTGTTGATTAAAATGTAGCAGAGTAGTCACTGATTTCAGTTGCATCATTTCAGGTAGAAGGTGGTAATTTATACAAAAGGTACCAAAATCCCATTTACAAAAGGTCACAAAGCAAAAGTGTGTAGTCATTTTTTAATACAGGAGTTTGGGTACAGAGCTGAATTAAAGAAGACAAGTTTTATTTTCGGAAAACAGAATTTCTGAAAAAATGCTTTTTTGATGTCTTAGGTTGGACATGAAGAAAATCAACACTGATGTAATTTATGAACATCTGCACCATTTAGCTAAAATGAATGTTCTAGTTTCTGAACTAGAAAACTAAAGCTTTTATTGCTTGCAGCCACAAACTGGAAAACTGTTCAGAGCTGTCTTTTCATTTTTAACAGATTATAGTTTTCCATGTTAGAGCAAATTTATCTGTCAGACAGCAATGCAAAGGGACTTGGTCTAGAATCAAATTTTTTTTCAGATGTGTCTACGTTACCAATCTGTGAACATATGCTAATGATGGATACAAAGGTATCTGCAGAAATAATCAATTTTCTGATTTAATGGAGATATATAATTCTGAAATGTGGACTTTGACAGAGAAAAGTTACCAAAACCTGAACTCATATAAATGGCATAGATACAGATATATTCAGATATATCATATGATATATATGATATATAGAATAGATGACTTGATTTATGGAACATGTCAGAATTAATGTGAGTTAAAAATTGCTGGTACAAATCATGTCTTTGTAGGGTATCACTGAATATCACTGAATCGGTGGGGGAATTTAGACTGTGGAGGACAAGGAGAGTGTGGTATCCATGTTTGGAAAAAGCAAAGTAGGCTGTCATAATCACATCTTTTTAGGGGTTTTGTTCAGTACTGCTTTCAGGTAACATCTCCCCTGTGCCATATGGAAGCCTTGTCTCAGCTATAACTGACATCACCACACTTTGTGGACGTGGCAATAGAGCTGGATTCAAGCCACATCTGTGACTTTTTTTTAAGGAAATTTCTCATTCAGCCCAGATTTTACAACTGGAACTGAAACCATTGCAAGGGTTCCAATGCATGATCTCCTCTGACACACAGAGCACCAAAGTCCAGGAAATGGCACCTTGTATGAAATGCTGGAGTTCTTCCTTGCAGTGAGAGATTATTTTATACTT
This sequence comes from Platysteira castanea, assembly GCA_013397175.1. NCBI lineage: Eukaryota > Metazoa > Chordata > Aves > Passeriformes > Platysteira > Platysteira castanea. The sequence continues at coordinate 51,570 of VYXC01006219.1, read as the reverse complement.
AACACCTACACACTGCAAACAAAAAAATCTCCAGGAAAACCAGGTGCTGTACACATTTTTCTCCTCACAGAGGCAATGAGAGAACAAAAAATACATAATGCAAAAGCAGTGCACGGTTTGTAATGTACCACTGGCAGGCAGGAAGGTACCATGAGGATAACTGTAGTGTAAAATTATGCATGGCACACAGCTGAAGAGTTTAGATTCTATTTTATATTATTTATTTAATTTTATTTTCATTTACAATTTGTTTCTGACATTTGCAATTTAAACCTGCAAAATATTTTTGGGGTCCTCAGAAGCTGCTTTTCTGAATCAGATGAAATAATAATCAAACATTTTCTGTTCTATTTTAGGAGGCTGTTTACAGTTGTTTGCTTCCCCTGTTCCACAAACCCTAGCAGGTGTTGATAAATAGCCTGTTTGCACATGACAGTAAGATACAGCCACTTTTATTAAGCCAGCATGTAAATTCACAGTATTCTTTTTTTACACACAAAGATCCAATTTTTAATGTTTTCCTGTTTTTAAAAGACTTAGTGCAGGTTTCTCAAAATGCTGCAAAGGCTGTAAGTAGGATCAAGTGATTTATTAGCAGATTAATCAAACTGCAGGTGTAGCAACTGGTTTTAACTTACAGACTGACGGGTTCATAATCCTTAAAATAACAATTTTCTCAGGCATAAAAGACATTCCTTATATATATAATGAGTGCCCTCATTAATTTAAAGAATCCTAGTAAATATATTACTGTCTCCCACTCAGAAGGAGTGTGTCTTTTATATTGCTTTATCATTTACAGATCTTCATTTAAAACACCTCTGTTCAAACGATATAAAATCATGATTAAACTCAGAGCATGAAATCTGAGACAGTAAGGGAAATACATAGGGTCAGCTAAAATTCTTGGCAAATCTTTTGAAGGTGAAGTTTGAAGGGGAGGGATATTCTGGGTGCGTGGCAGCTGGGTGGAGGCTGATTAGTGGCAGTCTGTGGCTGCAATGAACACGAGATGTCACCCTCGCTGGGAGCGAGCTCCAGCACACAAATGCCTTCAGTTGAAGAGGAAAGAGAAGGAAGGATTGAGGTTACCTTTTTTGTTGTTGTTGCTTAAGTTGCCCATCACGTGTGTTCCTTCATTTACCTATCCTGGAACACCATTTCACTGCAGAATTTTCTCCGCCATGCTGAGTATTTATAAGAAAATCCTGTCATGCCATTTATCAGTTTTTTAAATTGTTGTTCTAAAGTACGTTCTCCGATTTGGAATTAGATTTTACTTCCTTGAGTAGTAGCCCTATGTTTCTTATACTATTACTGAAAAAGATGATGGAGAACTGAGTGCTGTATTTTTCTGAGTTTTCTTCGGTATCATTAATTTTTGTACATTTACCTGGAAATCTAAAAGCTTATAGAAGGACAGAATGGTAAGTATTGTGAAAAACTCTCAGATAACATCACGACCTGAATTGTTACATTTCTTCCTAAAATATGCAAGTCTTTTTGTGTTGAAGAGTAATATTTTCTTCATGGAACAGTTTGAAATTCCCTTTACTTTTACTCTGAACAATACAAAATTCTTCCTTTGAGGAAGAAGGGGTTTAAAATCTTAAACAAATAGTTGATTAAACAATAGTATCAGCATTCTTCTGGTTACAATTTAGCTCCTTGAGCTCAGGCCTCTGAATTCAGTAATGCAGACAGCTTGCCTATGTTCGAAGTGATATTTATGCTTTAAATGTTTGTTTCCTTGAAGACATCCCGAGTGTGGGACTTGTGAGGACAGACCTTAATGTCTTGCTGAATTGTAGATGATCCTATTACCTTCAGAGGTTGTTCTCACACTAAATAGGGAGCAGAGAGCACGTCAAATACTCTGTGATACCTCCAGCTGACTGTCATTTTAGCCCATTCTTGAACATCTTCAAGAAAATATCAAAAGAGCTCATTCTCACATTTTCTTTGGAGTGGCTCACCCTTCCCTTGCCCAATATTATTATTATGCTCCTAAATCCATAGTTTTACACCATTCTTCTGCTGTACATAATTCTGCATGTTCTTAGACCCGGTGTAAGTCACTTGTACTTGTAAGACCCTTTCAGAATGCCATTTAAAGGAGATTGAATACCCCTGAGAATGAGAATGGTTGATTCTTATCAACCATTATGCAATATTGCTTTTTCTGATTGAAAGCCAGCAAAAGCTTGGAGAGTCAGCACTCCAGAAGAGAATGCTCAGTAGCTTGTATTATTGGGCTCTGAGCTTTTACGGTTCAGGCCTTTATAAACTGTGTCAAGCTGTGATAGTTATAATTATTGCACACGTTGGCTTAACCTATATCGTGCAGTCATAATGCATTAGCCTTTCCAGCTTTCACTTGCCTGTCCTTTATTAACTGTGACATTTTCCCTTAAAGGTTCAGAGCAAGCATGACTTTATTATCAACCATAAGCTTTAACTAAACTCTTTTTTTCCCAAGGAAGACTGTTGTGAAAGAAACCAGGAGATGGCAGCCTTTCTTAATGCATCACAGTTCAATCTGTTGGTGACCACAATTTCTGTTCTTGTGCCCCAGGATAGGCAAAAAAATTAAAATGAGGTGTAGGAGGGGCCACATTTCTCTTGTTGGCACAGGAAACCCATTGCATGCTCTGGTATCTTCCAGAGCCTTTTCCTTCTGTTGTCAGATCTTGAACTGTTATACAAATCCAGGGGAACTGGGGTTCACGTGGGTCTTAGTGCAGTTTTCTTACCTGGCTGTTTCAAAATACCTGAATTACAGTTCTCTGTTCCCTGGTAACACAGAGGAGAAGCCAGTGAGTCGCCTGAGACTGTGCCCTTGATCTGAAGGCAGGCCATTTCACTTCATTTCATAGAAATTTCATTTCATTTCATACAAATCTAGCTTAGAAACAAAACTCAGTTCATTCATGTATGTTGAATCTGAAAAACCATAGTAATCCAGAGACTGTCTGACCTACTCTGTCTCTTTGTTCACTTGTCCTTCAATTTATGTGTCCACATTCTTGGACAGCTCGGTGCCTCCTCAGGGGATCAAGATGGTTTTAAGTGGCTTTTGATCTCTGTTATGTAATCTGACAAGAGGCAGTGTCACATCTGTTTATAACCCAGTGGGATAACACTGTCCTGGTGTGTGATTGTCTATTCTTACTGGAGAAATAATTGATGCATGGCAGTATTAGATACCAGCTTATTTTGAGCTGTTGGCTTAAAGCATGAACAGAAACTTCTTACCTTTTGATACGATTTTCTGTAGAGTAAGCACCAGAAACTGGCACAGGAGGGCACAAACGTGGCTTAAATTAGGCCTTTGTCCTTATTGACACAATACAACTCAAACAAAGCTTAGGAAAACCATGATCTGCCTTCAATTATTTACTAGAATCTGTGACGGATTTAATTCTAACAAACCAATAATCTTGTATCTCCTCAGTCATCATGGCCCAGTCATCATGAGCTGCCTCTCAGCATTACCACTGCTTCCCTTAAACTGCAGTAAGGTGCATGGGAATGGCAAGTGTATAAAGACCAAGAGATTGTATTATTCATAACCACATCAGGCTCATACATTGTTTGGACCAACACTTTATCTTTCACTGGGGAAAATTCTTGCTTTGCACTTTAAAATAGTTCACATTCTCTTAAACAACACATAACTGACTAATAGAAATATTAACAGTAATAGAATGAATACATTCTTTTAGACAGTGTTAAGTGAGATGAGCAGATATAGAAGTTAGCTGATTTTTTTTAAGTATTCTAATTGCTACCCGAGCTTGTTGCAGAACCAATCAGAGGGAAAACCATATGTTGCTCCAAATGTCCAGCTACATTCATCATATACTCATCATATTTGTCAGTATTGTAAGGGAAAGGGTTTGGTTTTTCAAGTTAGTGGTGACAGACCTCCAGGTCATATTTTTGTGTAAAGGTCCTTAACCTTTCCAAGGGTCACTATGTTCAGTTTGGTGCACGTAACTCAATATCTTGGCACTGTTTTCCTGAGCATTTGTGCCTGTAGACATCCTGCATATGACTGGTTCTCCCAGCAGAGCCCTATTTTTAACTTGGCATGCAAGAGGATGTGCTGTTCACATCTAGAAGGCAAATGTAGGAAGCTGGCAGGATTCTGCAGGTGAGAATTTTGTACATGATAAGGAGTATGTGGGTACAGGTTTGGAATTCTGAAAGTTTGGATACACTGAAAGTGTAAAACTCTTCGGTGTGGCAAAACTCCTTGATGTATGAATGACACTTGAGTGTGTTTACCAAAGTTTGTTATTTTATCTGCCTCACAGAGTATCAGGGAGAGTTTACCTTAGCTGTGTATGTGACATTTCTGTTGCTAGGCAGCATCATGCTGCAGGCCTCTAAAAGCCATGCCAAACATTTAGCTTAATCATTTGCCAGAAATGTTTAAAAGCATAATGGCTCAGTACTAATTATTAAATCATTGAGTCATTCAAAGAGAGAAGTTCCATCTTTACTTTCACGGTGGTAAAACACAGGTCACGTACCAAGTATGCAACAGTACATCAGGTATTAGAATTACAGAGCCTCATTGGAGGTTATACATGAATCAAAGAAGAAAGTCATGGTATTCAGTCTAGTTTCTACACTCATCCATTCTCTGACAGCTTAAAACATTCCCATGTAAATTGATAGGTGTAAAGAAACAACATTAAAAATATAACCAAATTATTTCTGTGTTGGCTATGGGACTGAAACTCAGAAAATACATGTGGAGCTTCTACCTCTGCCACAGACATCTTGCATGATTGAAATAAATCAATCATGGTCTTGTTCCTGCCATCTCACCATGGACAGTAGGCCTTGTATTAAAGCCTTCACTTTAAGGAGCAGTTCCAATGTCACAGGAGTTCCACAGTGGTGTCTGTCTCTCTTCATTGACTGTTGTCCTGTTTTTTGCTAAGCCTTCTGTGTATAATATGGAATCAGAATTCTTTTCTCACGGAGTTTCATGTAAACAATAGCCAATGTTTATTTAACCATCTTTTCTGGTTTTCATTCCTTTTGTGATAAGAGAAAGTTTGATGAGCATCCTTTTTCTCCAGTGGGATTGAGGAGGAAGTGACACGTCCTCCAATCCCTTGTGGAGTTGAGACTCTTATAAAGTATGATAAGTGTAAATAAAGTCTCTCTTTTCCCTCCTTTCTGCTGAACCTAGCAGGAGTGAGAGATTCCTTTATTCTGCTTTCACCGGCACAATTGACAGTTGGGAGTACGGAGCGAACCAGCTCTGAACAGTCCTTCTGTGCAGTTTGGGAAATCATGCTGGGTGTTCATCTGGGTTTGTGGGTTATGAGTATTACCTGGTTGAGTTGAAATGCTGTACTGCCCTAGAATGTTGCTCTTACCCTTTGGATACAGTTCAGTAACCATTACATTTGCTTATCTTTGATAACTATAAACCCTTAACCCAGGTCCAGGGCGTGTAGGGAATCCTGGATAATGTCAGAGACAGGGTCTGGAGGGCTTTCCCATGTCCTTTTGCTAAGCCCTTGGCCTCTCAGGGATGTGTTTTGGCAATTCAGACTTAGGACACACACAGATCTTGGCCTCCTCAGAATAGACATGCCCTTTGAAAACACCATTTTCTGTTGTGTTCTACCTACATGATCTTACAGTTCTCTAGCTCTGGCCAATGTTCCACAGCTGTTTGTTGGTCGCTATGAGGTTTTCCCCAGAGTCTGATTACTTGGGATAAGAATTTATCTGCAAAAGTAAAGAGATTTGTGTTGTGCCACAGAATTAGTGTTACTCACTTTTTTTTTCTGACAGAAGATAAAGCACTTAATAAGTCTGGCACAGGAGGTGATGCTGAGAGACACTGGGAGATACATCAAATTTAATTCCCTGGCCAGTCTGACTACAGAGCAGAATGTTTACTTCCTCCAGGGAAGTTAAACCTCACCTCCACTGTGCACTTTGATGCATTTACACCTTCTGCAACTTTACACCTTAAACAAACGAATTGTAAATAATTTTTAATTACATAATTTCCAACAACATATTATCTTTCCATTAAGCAGCACAGCTTTAGCAGAGACACAGACCTGTGAGACAGCAAGCAGCTGTGGATCTGTTAATCTTTCCTTCATTATTATTGTGTGTTTTCATTGATTTTAAGACAGATTCTACCAGTTTCATACTCCAAATCATCTAGTAGATTTACACACATGATTTTAAGTGTGAATGATTTGAAAGCTCCCAGTGTCTCTACCTGACTTCTCTGATTTTGCCATTTTATGAAGCAGTGAGGGTGCAGAATGAAAAACTGATCCTGCTTCAAAATTCTGCCTCCCTCTTGTTATATTGCACTTAATGAGAAAATGTTTATAATTTCAGCATGTAATTTTCTGCTATTCTCAGACAGCTTTAGTGGTATAAGCAGTACTCAGGGTGTGTTTGAGAGATATACTTTGATTAATAAAGAGCAGACTAGTGAACTAATGTTAAGAACTCTATAAAGATTAAGATTTTCCTATGCTATTGGAATGGAAATAGACCCTTGAGTAAAATATTTCAGGAAACAAATCCAGTAGGGTCCAATTTGAAGAAAAAGTCCACTTACATGGATAAGTGCACGTTTCTGACTTTCCCTCTCTTACAGAATTTTCCCCAAAGTTATAAAATAAGAATGATTACTTTAAGCAAATTTTTCTTATCATTTATTCTACTAGGATTTTCTGGAGTACATTTTCAGATCACGGATTATAGGTGCATTTCTCATTATCACTAATGAGAATTTCAATGCATGATGTAATTTTACTGTGCTGTTTTGTCTGACTTGTATTACACCTGTCAGTCTGCTTTCTCCTGCTATTTCATTAATATTTAAATATTAATATTTAAAGGTCAAACTTACCCTTCAGTGATAATAAAATCTTTTATTCAGTTTCATCTGACTTTAGGAGAACATCTCTGGGACAGTTCTCAATTGACAGGGAAAAAGGCAAATCACCATACACTTTGCTGCCTTTTTAATCCAGGTTTTTTCTTCTCTTTCCAGCAGAAATTGAATATTTTCCATCTTAGAGGGGTAGGAGAGAGGTTTGTAAAGGAATGAAATGTAATTCCCAGTGCAGTCAGTGGGATGAGGTGCCATTCATCTTTGTGCCTGGAGAGCCTTGCAGTGAAGCCATCGCAGAACTGAAAGGCTTCACGGGACAATGTTTGTCCAGCAGAATTTCTCAGAGCACATCTCAACAACATGACACCCTGGAATAAGAAGATGTTATGTTTTTAGTGCACTGGTGTGATAAAGGCAGTGCTCCAAATGGAGCAGCACTTTGCACACAGGTATGTAGATAGCTGAACTGGGTTTCAAATGTGGGATTTTGCATTTTGAGCAAGACTCGATTACCCAGAAGCTGCTTATCTGTGTAAATATTTCTGACATCAGAATTGAAGGTTATAAGGCCAGGTTTGCAAAGAGTTATGAGTACAGGGTGTAAATGCCATATGACAATGTTCTTTGACTCAAGACCATGCTAATGCTAATATTTTCATGTGACTGAATCCCCCTAAAAAATACCAAAGGTGGTATATAGCCTTTATTTACTTGCTGTGTTCCAGAAGTTAGTCTGGTGCTGCTGAGAAGGTGGAAGAACTCCTGCAAAGTGTGGCATGGTTATTCATAATCTTCACTGCATCAAAGCTGCTTGCTCTGTGAATTTAAGGGATTCTGCCATGAGAGGAAGGTAAATCTTGAGCATTTAATATGGTGTGTGTGTGTGTGTAGATTGTTGCCTAGAGCCTGCACTTGTAGAAGTCCTTGCAATATTTGCTCTTGTGCACACAAAAGAAGGAAAGACCTTGCAGATGAGAAGTCTTCTTGATCTCAGCCACTGCTACAGGAGCAAGTGGGATATGTGGCAGCAGACAGCTTAAATGTAGCATATCTGTGCTATCTGCACTGGATTTTGATGCAGTTGGACTTGTGCTAAGGGACACCATGGTTCCAGCTTTTCCCACTGTCTTCTTTCAGTACGCATCAAGGGATGATGCAGATTTAAACCCAAATTGTGTCTGCACAGTGTGGACACAGTAGAGGTTTGGACTGAGCACAAGTTTGAGCAGATGTTGGTTATATATAGACACGCCTCTGGTGCTGGGAAGCTGTGCAGCTTGACGCATTTATTGTAAAAGACTGTCAAACAACAGGGAAACTATTTAGTCAAAGTGTCAGATCTCCTCCATGGACGTGAAGAGAAGCATAATTGTTGACTTTAGTGGAAATAAGATCAATCTCCAAGTGCCTAACAGTCTAAATTATCCTGAGCTGATATCCTAAACCTGCCCTTGTAGTATTTCACCACTGCTGATTGCCAGGCTGTATTTCTTCTTTTGCCTTGGATCTACATATTGTGCCATGTGAGAATATATTGGTCTTCTAATGTAAAAAGCCCACAGCCTTTGAGCCTTTGAACTTGTCCACTAATGCCTGGCTGTAAGGTGGAAAATTAAAGTGGTCTCTCTTTTGTCTGCAGCTTTTTACCTAGCCTGAACATGTGAGAATGTAACTTTCCTTTTCTGCAACACAAGTTGGTGATTATAGCTCTTGCTATCAGACACAAAAGTAGAAATTGTAAATGTGTATATTTTTAATAGGAGAAATTATCTTCAGCTGTAGAGCTGTTTATCCAATCCCTAATGTCATTCTTATGAACATAGAGCTATCTGCTTCTGCAGGTCTGATGTAAATGATAATTAATTTTGTGACTCTCCTCAGCTTAGTGTCACTATTCAGTGTGATTTTCTGACCTAGGCTGGTGCTGGATAATCAAATGCCCTTGCTGTATTTCCAAACACCTCTTTTGAAACATGTAACAGCTATAAGAAAGTACAGTTGCAGACGCATTGAAGGAAATATTAAAAGTGTTATGGGGCTATCACTTTTATGATAAATTTATGTTGATGATTTTTTATGTTAAAAGTGAAAAGGGATATGATAACAAGTAGCTGATCTTTTATCACTTTCTGTATATTATCAAAGAATAAAAAATAGTTTTAATAAACTAAATAAATCTTCCTAAATTCAATAGTTGAATAGTTCCTCTGGGAGGGTGTGTGGGGAAAAAAAACCCCCTTCCTTTTTGCTGCCATGGAAACCAACCTTAACCAGAACACTGTAAATAAAAAGACCCCCCTCTGCCTTCATGTTTATGTTGAATATGCATTGCTTTTTAAATAGAAAAGAAGACAATTTCTCAAAAAGATTCTCTGTTGATCCCCTCTTAGATTTGCAGAAACAAGCTTAAGAAGTGATTTTGGACTTAGATCCTAAAGATCTAAGCAGAAGCAGCCTGAGCACCCCTACAGATTTTTACTGTACAGCCAGAAAGCTCCCACTGCATCTCAGCACGGGGCACAGCAGAGTGCATCTCATCCTTGGCTGGGCCTTCATCCTTCAGGTACTTGTCATGGACAGCGGGTTCTCATCATTTCAAGTATTTTTTGTAATAAATCAAACATTTTCTTAGAGTGGGGCAGCTGACACAGCCACTTTCCTGTAGCTCAGTTCTGATATGAAAAGGTATGACTCAGGCTTTCCAGAGAAAGGAGCTGGTTGGTGCTTTGATTGATGGGTGTCCATCTGACAGCAGTATTTGCATTGAAAAGGAGTAAGTTCCATTCAAGTGCCACAAGCTAAAATCCCCACAATGAAGGCACTGAAATGACAAATGAAATGCTCCCTCTATTGGCATGGAAATTTTGGCACATACCAATTGCTTCTTGTGAAAAAAAAAGAGTTTAACTAGTAACTAGTACATTCTTGCAAAAATCATATAAAAAGTTGCAAAAATTTTTTTCAGTTCATTTTAGTGTTGAATCTATTTTTTAAAATCCCAAACTTTTTTTTTTTATATAATGGTTGAAATTACCTTTTTTCTCAGTGTGACTCTGCTCTACCTCTATATTTCTTGAGACAACTTCAAAATATGTCAGGTTGGGGAGGCAAAACGCTGCAAACCACTAATACAGCTGTGAACTGAATTAATAGCTGGTAGTGTCTTTCCACACGATGTGTATGTTATCTGTATATCTGCTTTTGGTGCACTGCAGAATTGCATGTTACAGATAGGAACTCCAGGGCTCTTTTTGTCCTTGACACTGGGGAGGTGAGACTGGGCTGGACTGGGAACACAACTGTGGGGAATGAAGGTCCTCTGCTCTTCTCAGTGCAGCTGTACTTTTCCAGACATTTATTCGGTTTCTACATTTAATTCCAGAGAGAATGTATATCATTCCAGCGGAGTTTACGAAGGCTTTTTGCCACTCACTGTTGCTGCTTCAGGAGGGACACCTGTCTGATTGCTGCAGCTCTCCAGAATAAGAAGCTGAAATGCTTCTTTTAACATCTGAGAGTGAATCCAAGAGACAAGGCTGGGTACAGCCCATCCTGGAGAGCTATGGAGACATTNACTGTGTGAGAAAGAATTCTGACTCCAAGGCTAAAACAGAAGGTTTAGCAAAAACCAGGGCAACACTTATATACATTTTTTGTGGGCCACGTGTAGCCCAGCTGCACCACTGTAATGAGGAGACCTGGCAAAAAAGACACTTAGGAAGGATCCTACACTGTTGTTGGTGTGCTCTCAGTCATACAGCACTTCCACAAGGATAAACAAGTAGGGGAAAGCAGCCAGATCACAGCCTAGTTAGTTCTACATATTTCAAATATATAATGGAAGGCAGTCAGCCTCCCACAGGCTGGGTAACATCAGTGGCTGATCATCAGTAGGTACAAAATACTGTGTCTGTTGCAAGAAATGTATAAATATTCCCTGCAGTCACAGCAGGAGGAAACTAGCAACATTCTGCATGAAAATCTGCTGCTCATTTCTGTAGGGTCTGGGTCAGCCATCAAGGCTTTGTGAAGGACATATGCTGAAGCTGGTTGTTCATGTTGTAAAAGAAAGTATTTCACAATAGTGTTGTCTTTTTTGCCATTGCTGGTTTCATTCCAGACGAAGCTGCATTTCTTCTCTGACTGCTCTTTGTGTTCTCTCTTTCAAATACATACTTCTACCTTAAAATGCACCGTAGATCAAAAAGTATCTGTGTAATGATTGCCTCTTCCTTCTCAACAAGGCTGCATTCAGAGAATAATACTCACCGACGAGCGTGACAAGAGACACCTCAGAATGATTTTTCACTGTTAGCAGAGTGCCTGTGAGGTTTGCTCAGCCGATACCACAAAGAAAAACCCTTCTTTCCTTGCCTCTGTTCAGCATCAGACCCGTTTGCTAAGTCACAGCTGTGCAAACACACTGACAGCCAGGGTGTTACACCGGGGAAACCGGGCACCTCCTGTGACCTCCACTGCCTCCCCCTTGATGAGAGTGTGGCACAAGAAAGAGCAAGCTCAGATCTCTCTGCCTTCCCAGGTAGCCAGACTGTTCATTCACAGAAAAGCATGGTTCAGTTCAAATAAGAATTAAATGCAGTCTCTGGGACTTTTCCAGGTGCTAATGGCTGGGGTGTGGTGTGCGATGCGGATGCCAGGATTGGTGTTTCTCAGGGAGAAGCCAAGTCAGGAATAACACAAAGCAGAATGTGGGGGAGGTAAATAGTTGTTATATCCATTTTAGATAGACAACTTTGGTAGATGCTTGTTTTACCCATTGGTTGGGAGTCTTTCAGGGCTCAGTGATACCCTCTAAATTCAGGAGTATCTTCAGGCAAACACAGCCTGTGGCATGGGGCTGTGGGATTAGCGGGTGTGTCCACAGAATAACTAACAAATGACTATTGGGATGTAAGCTTGGGACAGGTAAAAATTAAACATGAAGTTATGTTATTTATATTTATTCCCATTTCAAAATGATGCTTGTCTATAGTAACAGCCTCCCTTTATTTGGAGCAATGCAATTCATTAAGACAGTTGCTTAGGCTGCAAAATCAAGTATTTTGAAGCTGAAAATTGCCAGATTTATGGTTGTCCATGCAATGTTAACTATATGTCCAGTGTCTTAAATTATAACATCCTATTTTATTTCTCTACAGGGTACCTGCCTTGTTCAGTGTGGAAAAAGGGAAAGGAATCAGGGCAACTGAACTGGCCTTGACTAATTGCCTTGTGCCCAACTTTTGCTCCTAATAGCTCCCATTTCACTTGTTTTTTATTCAACTCATCAGCCACCTATTGTTAGTCTGGTGACACCAGCCTGCCCTTCCACCTGAAGACTTCAAGACCTTTATAAATTATATGTTACCTTTGCAAGCCTTCTGCAAATTAAATTCTTCATTTTACAAAGGCAGTTATATACACAAAACCGAAATTATATACTTGGACCCACAGGCAGCTAGACACAACCCAGAAATATAACCTAGGTTTCTGAGCTCCTGACTTTCCATTTTAATAACAAATCTCTTGTTTTATGCCTAGTAGTTATTGATTTTCAATAACTTTTAGGGAATCAGAAATCTATGGTCCCTTTTAATAGATCTGCAGTAAACTGCTGGAATTATATTATATAAAATTTCAGATAGGATCTTCGAAACAGGTAGAAGTAATCAATTAGAACCATATGCAGATGTGTTTATAAAACACTAGGTGACAAAATCTGAAAGTGAAGTCTCTTGATATATCCAGCAATATTAGTGAGAGAGGAGAGTTAAATGGAAATGATTTTCCTTTTCACAGCAACGCCACGTGAAACTACAAGCTGGAATTTTACCTAAATGCATATCTTAATTACAGTTCCCCTTTCCCTGCTTTCTTCTGCAGTGAATGCACTTGCATCACTTAGCAGAAATCCTTAAGCAGAGATTATATTGTTAATCCCACCTACCAAATTTTGTGTGAGTCTGTGGAGGTGAAACCAGGATTGTGACTGCCTTGTACCCCAGCAGCCAGCACAGCTGCCTAGGGTGGGACTGGGAAGGCTCTGGACAGTGGGGATGCCAGAAGAGCAGGAGGAAATTGGTTGACAGCTCTTTGTGGGGTTGTTCATGGTGACAGTCCAGGCACCATGCTAAGCAAGGTGGATTTTTGCTTGAAAAGGTCAGTGTTTCATTAAAGGCATAAACTACCAATTTTTTGGCCCAGTTTGTGTTTGGATTGTGTTCTTTGCTCAAGAAAAGCTTTGCTCTTGGTGTTGTCTCAGCAGCAGAGAGAGAAGAGAATAGTAGAAGTTGTTCTAGCTGTAATAGAGGCTTTTTTACAGAGTGAAGGATTTGTTTACATATCTGTGTGGAATAAGGCTGCCAAAATTCCTGCCAAAGCATAACCACCAAAAATAATCATGCTTGTGTCTTCGGTAGTTGCTAAGCCAGTTTCTTTACCTAGCATGAAGTCTGCAAGGGGATATCCATTGACATGAAAACCTACCGTGTAATTTCAGAAATATTTGTCCTAATCCTTTTTTCCCTCTTTCTCCTCTCCCTGCCCCTTCCTGTCTCGTTCCTGCTGCAGAATGCTGTAGTGCTACTGAATGCTGATGAGACCACACCAAGCCCAAGCCCAGCCACTCACTATTGACCAGCTAAGTTGGCACCATATCAACATTTAATACTTCTGACAGGGAGGAGATCAATGGAGAAGGCTAGTCATGATATTGAATTTTCTAGAGAAAATGGGACTTTGTTTCATTTTGGTTTGTTTTTTAATGTATTTATTCAAGTCCTACCTGATTATATTCCCTCCTCACCACGGCGAAGTCTTCCTGTGTTCAATCATCTCAATCTGTTTTCTGAAGATGCACATGCAGAGAAAAGCCAAGACCTTCTTTCAGCGTGCAGTGAGAGAGATTTATTGTTCATATTTCCTACTATTTCTGTCCATCTGTGTGCCTTAGTTGAAATGCTTCTTGATCCAAAAAAGTTTACAGATGAGACAAGCAGATTCAGAAAGGGAACTGAGGCAGAGAAACACCAGAATGGAAGGTGGCATTTTGTAATTCAACATTAGTGCTGTTTGAGACATATATACACTATATTTAAGTAAAATAATCAGTTCAGAATTGCTGCTGAGATCATACTAAAGCTAAGAGAAAACACAGAGAGGCAGCAGTTGCTATTGAACAGCAACTGAATACAAGTGTTTCCCTGTGGGTGAAGCAGCTCCTCTTCAATGAAAAATATGGATGTATTAAAGGGGGAAAAATGGTGATCCTTGGTTCTGAGAAACAAGTCCCAGGACTTAGGTGCTGTAAGTATAATCAATAGCATGTAAGTGCTTGTATCTTTGAATTATGGAAGCTTTAAAATATATAAAATATGAGTTACAGTTTCTTTGTGCATTACCAAAGAGGCTGAACTCTTTCACAGACATATTCCTTTGGAAAGAGCAATGGCATCCATTTTTTCAGGTACTTCTATCTAATAACAGTCCCTGCACAGGAGGAGCAGTCACACTAATGCACTGCAATATAAAGTATACTCCAAAACCATTTCCCTGACTGCAGCTGTCAAACACAGCATCAAATGTGTCCTGCCTAGTGGCATACACACATTTCTTAAATGAAATAATAGACATCTCACAATTCTGTTGAATTACCTCACTGAAAGATATGCAGACAATTAACCCAAATTCAGTAATCCCAGAATGGTTGATGGGGGAAGGCAACTCAGGAAATGATCCAACCCAGCTGCCCTTCTGAAATCAGTCAGCTGAAGCAGATTGCTCCTGTCCAGTCAGGTTTGGAATAGCTCCAAGAATGGACACTCCACAGCCTCGCTGGAATCCTGTTCCAGAGCACAAGAACCCTCTGAGTGAAAAAGCTTTCTCTTATCTATACATATATTCATATTTCAGTTTGTGGCCATTGCCTCTTGTCCAATCACTGGGCACTGCCGAGAAGAGTCTGAGTCCATTTTCTTTACTCTCCCATCAGGTATTATTATCATTGCTGAGATCACCCCGAGCCTTCCCTTCTCCACCCTGAACAGCCTCAGCTCTCTCAGCTTCTACTTGTATCTAAAAGCCCTTATCAGTCTTTGTGATGATTTGCTGGATCACCCTATCACAGATCCACAGGGTCACATGTGCATGTCTGTCTTCTGGAGAACCCACAGCTGGACAGAGGACTCCAGATGTGTCTCATCAGGGCTGAGTAGAGGGAAACATCAGTATTAGTCACGAGTATGCTCTGCCCAAAATATGAAGTGTTGCAATCCAGTCTGTCAAGATAACCCAAAATGTAATCCTCTGGTCTGGAAGTGCAAGAGTGTGGCTTGTATCATTCCATGCTTTTCCTTACTGCTAACTCTGGTGTGTATTCCTCTGCAGCTGTAAGCATCTCTGAGCTTAGTAGCACATTTCATAATCAGAAATGTAGTTTTAGAATAAAATCTGAATCATTTATTCCAGAAAATTCACATTAGAGCAGATCTATGTCTGCTGCCTAATGGTGGTGTGCTGCACTGGTCTGTTCAAGGCAGTTGAATTATGCTGAATCAGTTCTTATCAGAATGACATGAGAGTATCCACCCTATTCCTAAGTTTTATGATAACTCGTGTAGAGTTGCTCCAAATTAGAGAACAGGCAGATAGTTGCTTGAGCAACCTGAATTTCTACCTGAGAAGCAAACACAATAAACCAGATCATCTGTATCTGTTTATATTTTCCTATTTCCCTGGGTTTTCCCTTTTCAAGGAAACCTGAAAAGGCATGCATGACACTGTGGTGCAAAATGCTTCAGCTGCTGCTGAATCAAAGCTACATTTAGCTCTGGCTGAAACTTATGAAAAACGGTGTTTACCTTGATCTTTATGCACTACTCACTCACAGTGGCTGTGGCTGTTTTGCTTCCTGACAGATTTCTCACTAGTCATGTAGGAAATCTATGGCAAATGATTTGCAGGGCTTTCCTTCTAGGTCAGCAGTTTGCAAACGCTCTTTCAGGAGTCAATTAAAATGTTCTGTTTTCTCACTGGCATGAGGATAGTAAATGGAAGAATTTCAAGGCTTAATATATCTCTCTCTCAGAAACACTTCAGCTTGCACAGCTGTGAGCAGAGGCGCTTTATCGGAGATTAGTTTGTTCAGATTTTCTCCTGAAAATTGTTAACAAGGATTCGATTACTGTTGTGGGGAAGGAACCTAGAAAATCAAGGCGATTGCTGGCTATTTGCTGAAGGAATCAGTTAAAGTAACAGTATCAGCTAAAGGGAGTTAGTGCTGCTTTAGAAGTTCCTATTTGCTTAATTGAAATCTTTTCTGATGTAGCATCAGGTAAAATAGAATTCCAATACGTCCTGCACCTCAAGTTGTTTGTGCCTTGTACAATGTCTTATCTGTACTGCCTACAGGGGACATCCAAAATGGGAGAGTGCTGTCTGTGCCCCTCTTCTGGCAGACAAACATTGCTCTGCAGGGCAGTTCAGCACCTTGGAGGGGAAGTGCTCTCCCTCTCCTCCCCTGTCCCATAGGAGCTGTGGGACACGTTCCAGCTCGAGGCCACCCTGTGTCCCTGGCAGCCTCTACAGCTGAGCTGCACATTTTCATCCACTCACAGCACTGCTGTCAGTAGCCATGGCTTCATCCAGCAGTGTCATATTGCTCTGTACAGCTAATCCAGGCTCAGTCACGCTGCCCTTCAGCACACAAGCTGTGCTTTTGCTGAAGGAAATTTTTATTGAATAGAAAAAAAGAAGTAACTTCCTGCTTTCCTCTACCCCTCACTGCAAAGTATGGGACTGCCTCCTGTTGCCCTGGTTTTTGCTAAAGCCTTCTGTTTTAACCTTGGAGTCAGAATTCTTTCTCACACAGTTTCATGTAAATAATGGCCAATGTTTACCTACCGGTATTTTCTGTTTTTCATTCCTTTGTGATAAGAGAACTTTGATGAGCATCTTTTTTCTCCAGTGGGATTGGGAAGGAAGTGACATGTCCTCCAATCCCTTGTGGAGTTGAGAATTGTATAAGAATGTGACATATGTAAATAAAGTGGCCTTTTCCCTCCTTTCTGCTGAACCTGGCAGGTGTGAGAGCATCTTTATTGTGTTTTCCCAGACACAGCCTCCTGCTTACCCCAGCTCTTTTCACCCAGATATCACTGATTTTCATACAGCCTTCCTCAGTTTTGATATGTTTCACATCAGGTTGATTATGTTCAGCCCTCCACTGGTATCCCCTGGATTGTTTTCTCCATCAGAGGAATTGTCAAGCTCATCATTTCTTGCTGCTTTGTCTGAACTTTATAATTAGCTCTGCCCTAAGGGCTTGTGAGCCTGAGGAGCTCTGCTTCGACCAAAGTGGGTTTGCTCTATAGGCTAAGTGCAAATTCTCTGAGTCTTTCCTGGTACCTACCCAACCAGGCTCATCTTTGCATCGAGCTCCCTCATCCATAATTAATACATGTCAGAGACGAATCTCTGCTATGAAATTTTCTTATGAGGATAAGTTCTTCCATGAAAATATTTATCAAGTTCTGCTCACCTTGACCATAGCAGTGAATTCCTTTGTTCAATTATTCACAGTCCTGTGAAGGACTCAAAAGTTGAAATAGCATTTTAATCACAGATTGGGTGGTATATGCCATAGGCTTTGTACTTTGAGTCTGTCTTTAGAAGAATTAAAGCATTTTTTTCATGGATGTGTTTTGAAGGCCTTATTTTAATTACTTGAAGAAGGTAAGTCAAAACTGCCTCAGAATTACTTTTATATATCTGAAATTTTGGTGCAGGTATATTAATAACCTGACTTTTCCCACTGTGCTTAGTCTCTGCAGCTTTCATTAACTTCAGAGAGACTTGCAGTCACCTGTATTTCCTACCATAATTTTTCAAGCTTTCTTGGCTCATCAGTGACAGGGATGGGAGAATGAGTCATATTTTTCATTAATGACTGGCAATTTGGAATATATCAAGGCTTTAATTTCCAGAAATCTCACAAGAATCCTTTTCTTTTGCCTGTCTTCCTCCCAGCCTCCCACCTAAACAAGTTGGTCAAAGATCTTGTTTTGAGAAGTCAGGCTTCTTTATTTGCAGGCTGCAGATTAAAACTGAAAATGCAAAGTTCTGAAAAGCACCTGTCACTCACAGAGGTCCTGGCAGTGACCCCTTTCATTTAATTTCACCTCCAGCATCCCTCACAATTCACTCTGCCAGTTCTGTGAAGCTGATTCTAGTGTTTTCATCCCATCCTGCTAAATTGAGAAGAATATTTCTATTGATTCAGAAAGCAGGAGGATTAAGCTCTAGTGCATGCTTTGCTCCATTGTGCCAGGGAGTGCCTTACAACCAATTTATAGCATATGCAGCTGTGGTTTTCTGAGTGCAGTTCCAATATCCAACTGTTTACATCAAGAGTGACTTTCTGACACAGAGGGTTATTTTATTTTGTTATGAGTGATACAGTCTTTGTGGAAATTAAAAATAATATATTTTTTGTATCTACTGCAGCTGCCTTAGTAAAAAGCAATCAGTTTAAGAGCACCTCTCTGACTCGCCTGAGCTGGGTGCAGCTGACAGATCCCTGCTTTTGGCACGGGGATAGAGCCATGAGGTCATCTGGGTGATCCTCTTCTTCAGTAGCCTGTGCTTGGAGAGCTCGTGCTTACACTTTTCAATATTCTGCTATTGAAATAGTGTGATATTTGAAGAGCTACTCTCAAACCAGTAGGATTAGGAGCAGTGCTTACTGTTGTATATTTTCTATTAGACTGAGACTGCTCGCTGTGCTGTTTCTCAATTCTGAATTTCTACAGGCCCAGCAATCAAATGGGCAAGAAATTGGTCGCTCTAATAATTATTGTTTGAAGGCTGTGATAAAGGACTTTTCTAAGTTTGATTATACTTAGCAGTATATATTTAATCCAAGCAAAAATTCAGCTACAATAAGTCCTTGAGGTGAAGGTGAAATCAGGCTAAATCTGCTTAGACACAAAAATATGTTATTCTGTGTGCCAGTGAACACACAATAAAGGAAACTCTCACACCTGCTAGGTTCAGCAGAAAGGAGGGAAAAGAGAGACTTTATTTACATTTAACATATTTTATAGGATTCTCAACTCCACAAGGGATTGGAGGACATGTCACTTCCTCCTCAATCCCACTGGAGAAAAAGGATGCTCACCAAACTTTCTTTTACCACAAAAGGAATGAAAAACAGAAAAGGTTGAATAAACATTGGCCATTATTTACATGAAACTGTGTGAAAATTCCTTGACTCCAAGGTTATAACAGAAGGCTTAGCAAAAAACAGGACAACAATTCTGTTTGGAAATATTTGGAAAAAAGAGATCTACAAGTGTGAGTCAGCAGCTGTTATTCTCCGTCTTGGGCATGGGTTGTCCATCAGTGGTGCAGAGCACTTGGAAGGTGCTGTTTCATGCTTGTTCCTTATGTTGTCTGTATTCCCTAGACCCATAGGTGTAAAATCCTGGGGAGCTGATAGTCCAGGCCGTGGCAGTGAGGTTTGGTGGTGGGCAGAAGTGTCAGAAAACCCGAGATAACCCTGCAAGGACCACGTGTGGAGCTGGTCGTGGATCTCATTCCCGTGAGCCCAAGAGCTGCTGGTGCTGTCATGCTGCTGCTCCACGTGCTGTGCCTCTGCTGAGGGCTTCTCGTGGACGTGGTGCTGCAGGGCAGGGCAGACAGGGCACTGCTGGGCCTGGCAGGGAGGGCTGGGCACCATTTCCTTGCAGCCAACAGGAATGTTCCTCGGCTTCTTGGGAAAATGAGGCTATGTAAGGCACCTAGCCTTAAAAATATAAGTGTACAAGTCCCTCAGCTCAGCAGCTGTTGGAATATTCTGTTGTCCTGTTTTTTGCTAAGCCTTCTGTTTTAGCCCTGGAGTCAGAGATTTTCACACAGTTTCATGTAAATAATGGCCAATGTTTATTTAACCGTCTTTTCTGTTTTTCATTCCTTTTGTGATAAGAGAAAGTTTGATGAGCATCCTTTTTCTCCAGTGGGATTGAGGAGGAAGTGACATGTCCTCCAATCCCTTGTGGAGTTGAGAACCCTATAAAGTATGAGAAATGTAAATAAAGTCTCTCTTTTCCCTCTTTCTGCTGAACCTAGCAGGTGTGAGAGTGTCCTTTATTGTGCCTTTACCAGCACAATATTCAATATCCAAGCAAGAGCTGCCAATTTTCCCTGGCTTGGCATGCAGCTGCTGCATCATTGTTCTCCTCAAACATGTGCCTTTGGAGGCTCCCTCCTCCCAGGTACATTCCTGTGCACGTACTCCATGGAAACACAGAGATCACAGGGCTGCTCCTCGCTCCTGGGTGTGACTTAGCTGCCAGCTGGGCTGTCAGACTGGTGAATAGCTGTGAGCGCTGCTGCTGCTGCCACGGGCCTGGCACAACATCCCACGTGCCAGGGTGTGCTGGTGCTGCTGATGCAAAGACCTGGTGTGGGCTACACCTGCAGACTCATTGCACCTGCAGCATGAGAAGATGTTACCCTTTATTGAAAGCTGTGCTTGAGAAACAACTAATTAACACCTAAAGCGCATAGGATAAAATGGCAGAGATTGGTACTTTGCTGCGCTGTAAACTCACTTCATTTATCTTGGTTTTGAAATGCTTAGTTCTCTGCTTCTCTTTTCTACATTACATGAGGAGAAGAAAATGGGAAAATGATCAGAAAAGTTGCCTGAATACATTTTAATAAAAATTTTAACATAAAAAGAGAAAAGTCATAATTTCGTTCAAGTAGTTCATCTCTATTCAGATAATACAGAGGTTATTGCAGAGCTCATGCCTTTGATTTCTTATTTTACTTTGGCTTGTGTACCAACCAATTCTTGTTAAATATTTATGGACAAGATTAAAGACTTTATAAAACTTAGCAGCTGGCAGCTGTCCTCGCCTAAAGGATAATGCAGAGTTTTCATTTTAATTGGTTAACTATGTGACTGAAATATGCAAACCCCAAGGGGAACAGGAGAATTGAAATATGTAAAATATTTTTTTAAAGAAAATACCCTTTTACATTCTTTATGTTCTTTTTCTCTTAGTAGCTTTTACCTGAGGGTGAAATTGCATTTATTTTCTGCTTCTTCCTTTTTAAACTTTTATTTAAAGTTGGTGGGTTTGGGGTTGTTTTTCTCACTGAAGTTAAACTTTTTTGATAGAGTTGCTTCTGTTTGTTATAGGCCGGGCATGGATTAATATGCCTGTATTCTTTCTTCTGAATTTTCTCTGCTTTCCCTACACTATTTCAGGTTTTTGTGTTCTTAATTAACTGCTACTATTATGTTAGTGGGAATTTTTGTGTTCCACCTCTTGAAGATTACCTATCAACACAATCTTATAGGCCAAGGTCTTCCTCATTAGCTACCTATACACACACACACACACACACACACACTCTCCTTCTGTGTATCAATTGTTCACATACACCTTGGGGCCCAGCTAAAAGGAAGGGCAGCTATAGCTGAGCAAAACAGAGAGGAAAAATCTTTTTCCCTCTGGACCCGTTGCTTCTGCCTTCTAAAACTTTTCTTCACTGTCTTGAGCTCTCCTGAGGCTGCTGAAGTCAGTAAGGCAGTGGTTGTCTCTGAATAAATGTCTGCATGGAGTGTGGCAATAAAGCAACAACAGTTTCTTTCTTTGGCCATTAATTACTTCTCAAAGATTATGGAGAATGGCTTCACAACAACAGCAGCCACTCTCTTAACACCCTCAGGTGGATGTTGTCATGGCCCATGGATTTCTAGGGGTCATGTTCCTGTAGCAGTTCAGTTTCCAGCTCTTCCTTCTCTAACGATGGGGCTGTGTTTGCATCAACCTGGAATTTTGTTCCCAAGGCCTGGGTCCCAACAGTGCTGGCCCACCAGTTTAGCTTAGCTTTGCCACTGAGTTGTACTGGTGTCCTAGGTTATAGTGTAAGATAGGCCCCCCAAAAAAATTCTTTTGCCATTTTCATGAGCTGTTGAGACCAGGTGGGGTGGTGCTCCCTGCCTCCTCCCTCTGGATTATCTCCTGTTCATGGCCCATCAGGGCCTTCCTGCATGGCTCACAGAGAACTGGCTCCTGGATTATCTCCTGTTCATGGCCCAGCAAGGCCTTGCCCATGGCTCACAGAGAACTGGCTCCTGGATTATCTCCTGTTCATGGCCCAGCAAGGCCTTGCCCATGGCTCACAGAGAACTGGCTCCTGGATTATCTCCTGTTCATGGCCCAGCAAGGCCTTGCCCATGGCTCACAGAGAACTGGCTCCTGGATTATCTCCTGTTCATGGCCCAGCAAGGCCTTGCCCATGGCTCACAGAGAACTGGCTCCTGGATTATCTCCTGTTCATGGCCCAGCAAGGCCTTGCCCATGGCTCACAGAGAACTGGCTCCTGGATTATCTCCTGTTCATGGCCCAGCAAGGCCTTGCCCATGGCTCACAGAGAACTGGCTCCTGGATTATCTCCTGTTCATGGNTGGAAGGGACAAGCCAGGCGGTCACAGGCCCAGCATGGGCTCATCTCTGGTGCCAAAAGGGCTCAGGCCCCCAGCTAAGAATCAACATCTTAGTCTGGAGAACCAATGTGGGAAGAGACAAAAGAAAACAAATATTCTTGACCAAACGACGTAGTTCTCATGTCTGTAAAAGCCCACAACATTATTACAGAGGCGGAGGCCTTCTACCCACACACCCTGAAAGCATGTGAGACTTCTCCCCGGAGTTTGGGCGCAGACTTCATGGTCACTTTCCTGGGAAGTGAGGGAAAGGATTTCCGTGTACGCACCGCTGGGAATTGAATATTAAGAAACATTGAATCCTAAGTTATATTATTTCTTTGCTAGCTGTAAAATTAACAGTACCTTTAACCCTGTGTGTAATACTAGTAGTCTCTTATTGTCTTATTCCTGTGTAGCAGTAGTCTGTTTTATGTCTGTTAATTTTGTGTCTTTTAAATAAATAATTCAGTCTATAATAGACTGAATCAGCCACTATTCAAGAACTTGTGGATGAGAGTGGGGCTTGGGGTGCTGGCCACCTCAGTAAAGCTACCGCCTGCTGCTGGAGGCCTGGGCAAAAGGCAGGGACTTATTTAAACCCCTGCATCCATTCACAACAATCACTTCAGCCAGGATATTGTGACCTAAGCTAAACCAGGTGTCTCCACCAAAAGCACGGGGGAAGCCAGACACTCCCTTGCAGAGCTCAACAGGCAGAGAAGAGAGCACACAGGGCAGGTATAGGAAAGTAAAGAGCCTGTGGAGTGTCACCTGCGTGGTGATTCTCAGGACTGTAATTTGGATTTGCATTGCTAAATGGAAATTAAGCAGGACTGTGGACCCAAAGTCTCTTCAGATATGGCTTAAAATGACTCACCAAAGTTCATAGCTGAAGTCCTTATCAGAGAATAAAACCCAAAATTTGTTTGTAAATAATAAATTGACAGGTCCCTATGGACCCTGGTTTTTATTCCCAGGATTACTTCTCCTTTCCCTCTTGGCACTTCAAAGCATTGACAATTTAGATTTGACACATAAATGTGTTGTTAAAATGACCTGCAAAAAGTAGGAGTCTTTGGAGCTGCACTGGAGCAGCTGTACCTTCGTGCATTTTTTATGTGTTTTCTCGCCTTCCAGCAACAAGAAAAAAATAAGTTGTTGAATTTTATTTAAGGATGTAATTATTTCCCACGCTTGCTTCCTAAATCTACATGGTTGCCTTGCATTTGTTAAGAAACGAGTACTGATAAGAATGCTATCATGAAAAAACATCTAATTAAAATGACCTTTTTTTTGTTCTTTTATCTTATTGTAACAGATAGCAAGAATCAACAGATGATATTATACTAATTATGATTTATTTTAATAAATTACATAAAAAGTATATCATATCTCCTCTAGTTCAATTTGTATTTGAATACATATTGGACTCTTATTAGAAGGTGCAAACAAGTATGGCTGATCTTTTTGAAATGATAAAAAAACTTTAAAATTCTCTTACCTAGTTCTGTACTATTAGTGTATCTTTTTTCTCTTCTTAAGTGTTGGGCTGGGATCTGTAATGCCCAAATTCTTAGTTGGCTATGAGAACTGTTTTTGTCCTGTTTTCACTAAAGCCTTCTGTTGTAACCTTGGAGTCAGAGAATTTTCACACAGTTTCATGTAAATAATGGCCAATGTTTATTTAACCATCTTTTCTGGTTTTCATTCCTTTTGTGATAAGAGAAAGTTTGATGAGCATCTTTTTTCTCCAGTGGGATTGAGGACGAAGTGCCGTGTCCTCCAATCCCTTGTGGAAGTGAGAACCCTATAAAGTATGAGAAATGTAAATAAAGTCCTCTCTTTTTCCCTCTTTCTGTAAACCTAGCAGGTGAGAGAGTTTCCTTTATTGTGTCCTCTACCGACACAAACCTTCAATAGCTGTAAAAACAGCTCAGCCAGGGTTTACATAAAACAGATCAGAGAGGTCAGAGTGCACCAGGGAGCACTTACCTGCCTTTTGTGCTTCTGGGAGGAATATTGCCCTCAGGGTTTAGAGGCACACTGGGATTATGTCTTTTCCTTCTGTAGTACTCAGAGTGGTGCTTAAATTCCCCTTCTGCCGTCCTGTCTGGTGTGTGGGCCAGTAATTTCCACTTTCACCCATCTCTGTTTTACTTGTGATAAACTTCCACTCAGCTTGGCAATCCAGGCACAGAAACTCCTGGGTTAACTCCTGTAAGGATTTAATATCAGCCATTTCAAATAGGGACCCTGGGCATATACATTAAATGGGCATTATCCATGCAGATTAGATGCATTAATTGGCTGCACTGTGTCTTGTACACTTTGTATAAACTCTGTGCTGCCATCTCTAATATCTCATTTTTTAAAGAAACCTGTCATGTTATCATCATTTTCCTACTTTGTGACCTAAGCACTGTTGAGAAGCAGCCTCACCCCAGTTTTCTTCTTTTCCTAAGGGAATTTCTGTGACTGAACAAATATATTGAAAGAAAAAGAAAGTGGGTTATACCCCCAGTTTCTTAATCTCATAATCACATTAGTGCTACAAGTAACATCATCCAGCAAGAGTCACATTTTTACTTTTCTAATACACTTTCTGTGACAGGTCTGTGAAGGAGATAAGGGAGTTATGTCTACTGAAGTGAGTTTTCTATTAACTCTTCTGGCTGGTGTTTTGGACTCGTTTTGGATATGTTTTGATAGTTGGCAGCTTTACTCCTATCGCTCTTCATATGATAAAAAATGTTGTTTGTATGTAGCTTCTGAAACCTCTTACATGCTGGACATCCAATCTAGATGTGACAAAGTGATCAGAAAAGGCCATCAGAAGTAATATCTTGAAGCCCTTATGATGTTCCATTCTGGTTTAGTTCTGTCTGTCAGAGTTCTTGGGTTGTCCCTGTGTGTGAGGATGCAGGAATAGAAGGCAGAAATCCTTTCTATTGCATTTTGGGAGGCTCCTTCACTGGGGTGCATGCATTAGAGAAGTGTGGATCTCAAGAATATCTAAGCCACTAGGTTTTGCATCATGCTTGTGACATCACCACCTCCTATCACCTTTTTTTTTTTTTTAACTCTTTTCTTTTGGAAGTTTTAAACAGGAAAAAAAAAAGTAAAATGTTGAGAAATACTGCTAAAAAAGTTTAAAACATTGGTGATTTTTTTTACCCTTAGTTGTGTTTAGTTTAGTCTTCACAATTCACATAAAGAGGCGGAAATCTGCAAGACCAAGAGAAGAAGGGAAAAGCAGAATATTTGGTTACTTGGCAATGCTATAAAACCCGTTGGCTCAGCATAAGCCTTATACGAATTAAAAAGAGATTTAGTATTTACTTTGTTGCTGCAAGCAGAATCTCTGTATTACTTTGACTCACATGAGTTACACAAAGGGTTGTAACACTGGTGAGCTGAAAGTAGAGTTGTAGTTGAGGACTCCACGGAGGAATCTGTTTTGCTCGAGGGTGCTCGAGAAAGGTGCATTGTAAAGGTCTCTGAGGTACACAGTTGGTAACTCACAATGAAAGGGTTTGGGGGTGCTTTGCAGCAAGAAGAGGTGTGTTGTCCTGTTTTTTGCTAAGCCTTCTGTTATAATCTTGGAGTCAAAGAATTTTCACACAGTTTCATGTAAACAATAGTCAATGTTTATCAAACCATCTTTTTTGTTTTTCATTCTTTTTGTGATAAGAGGAAGTTTGATGAGCATCCTTTTTCTCCAGTGGGATTGAGGAGGAAGTGACACGTCCTCCAATCCCTTGTGGAATCGAAAACCCTATAAAGTATCAGAAATGTAAATAAAGTTTCTCTTTTTTCCCCTCTTTCTGTAAACCTAGCAGGTGTAAAAGCCTCCTTTATTGTGCCTTTACCAGCACAGAGGTGATGCTGATTAACTGCAATTCCTCTTGGACCAGCCTCTCTCCAAGGCCTCTGGTTCAGTCCCTGAAGGAGACCAGTTTTGTCCCGAGGGGCATCTTCGTTCCCGTCCTGTCCTCAGGACTCATTAACTCAGCAGCTTGTAGGACTTGGTGCCAGCTTCTCAAGATCTAACAATAGATCACCTTCTGCCCTGCCACTGCCTTCCAGCTGCCATCTGTATCTGCACATCCACGTCCTGGCCAGACCCCACCTTTGCAAACTGGCCTGTAGTTCCAGAGTTGATGAACAATATTCAAACCAGGAGAGAAGTCCCTGATACACGGCTTTCCCCCCTTCTTTCACCAGTTCTTCTTCAAGGTGAGTACAAAGAGCTTTTCAGAGGTGAATTATCTGCATGTGAATCGTCATCTCTGAGGGCACCTCTTTGCAGTAAGTGCTTGGGAGTTCTGTCAGAAAACCAGATCCAGGGCTGTTGCAAACAGCTCTGGCTTTGAGTTGTGAGAACTCACACACGTACTTTGAGAAGAGAAATGCCAGCATTGCCTGGGCATGGGTTACAGGCAACAGGGAATGACAGCATCCCCTCACCACAGGGAACTGAGGAAGAAGGATGTGACCGAAGGGGAAGTAATGAAATATTAGGGAGATTTCTCATAAAAGAAAAGAGAAAGGAAAGAAAAATACCAGTGGGGGAAAAAAAAAAAAAAGGTGGAGGAACGAGAATTCCAGAGTTGGCAGAAATATAGCAAAGCTCCATAAGGAAATGCAGAATAGGGAGACAAGAAGGGATCTATCAGACTGAAAAGCCCCCACATCTTGGGGAGTCATTTTATCTGCCATACAGCCTTCAGCCTACATGAAAGCTCCCTACTGCTTAAAGGAGAGGCATTGGAGCTTACATGACCCACAGCAAGATTTAAATGAAATTGATAATAAGCAGGTCAAAGGAAACAAAAGAAGGTGGATTTTCTTTTGTCATTAAAATCCTTACAAATGTATTTTAGTTTTCTCCCAACTCAGCTTTTGCTTTTTTCATTTTTACGTTTAGGATTTAATTATCAGGCAAATTGAGCATATTTCTTTATTTCTGATCACTCGGATGGAAAAGCAGGACCTACTTTTCGACTTTCAAGGCTTCACACTGAACCTCCCTTAGGGCTTAAGGAAACTTGAAAAAGTGATTACTTTTCTGTTCTCACCCTTCTTCCTTCCCCTACCCTGAAATTTCAGTAGGCTTTTGTCACTCTGCATTCAGATTGAAAATGAAAAAGCAATTAGAAGAAATACAATGTGTTCCCTTGGGTCCCCACAACCTTATTTATCTGCAGCCTTTGGCCTTAATACCAGAAGCCCAAAATCTGCTTTCAGCCACAGCTTCCAAGGATGCTTATGCATAATAGCAGTGGCATGGAGAAACTTCTGAAATGAGCAAGGAACTATGACTAAAGACCCTCCTAAGGCATTGCCTTGAAAAGCAAGCTCAAGATGAAGTATCTAGTTGCTCACAGTTGGAATGGCAACACTTAAACTGTATGGCATGAATTTAATAAACTCTTTTTTTTTTTTTTTTTTGTCAGAGCACATGGCTGTAGGACAGCTCATTTTTTGTTACTCCCAAGTAATGTTTTATGAGTATTTCATATTTCTTAAGTGAGCAGTAGAAAGTGTTCTAAGTGCTTTGAAGATTGAAGGATGCAGTGTTGGTATCAAAGGCAATACCAGCAAAAATAAACACAGGCAAACACAGGACCATATCCATTCTGGGCTTTGCTCTACTGGACAGTAGTTTTACATCAGGGAATTTTTTGTCCTGAAAGCTGAAATAAAACAAAAGAGTAACTAGCAGACTGATGATGAGGCATTCCTTCTATGGACAGTAAAAGGCAGAGGCAGAAAACCAGAACTTGGAGTTAGATGTGTCTTTATCATCCCCAGAGGATCTGCAGGGAGGAATGTGGGATTTAGAGAACACTGTTTTTATCTGTTATCTCTCATTTGCTGGGAGCAATATGCCCAGTTCATGAATAATACCAATCATATTTCTCAGGTGTGCAATCCAGTGGGAGTGCAGAGACTGAGAGTGTGCTTCACCTTTTCCTCACTCTCTTCCTCTGTTAGGATTAAGCAGAGGATGGTGAGATTTGCTTTCCTCTCTTTTATGTTTCTTGGAGAAGGCAAGGTGTGAGGAAAGCCACAGAACAGCAGAGCTGGGGGGGGCTTATTCCCTATTTTACCCTTTTGCATCCCCCCAGGGTTAGGCTGTTACCTGGCATAAACCAAAGCCAGGTTCTGGCAGTCCAGGTGTAAGTTGGCTTCTTGAATGTAAACTCTCTAAATACTCCACTGGCCATTAGATAGCTTCTGCAAAGAAAGCAGCTTGCTAGAGAAGTATCTTTGCCAGGTGCTGCTTTCCAAGTAGGATTCATTCCTCTTTTTAATACCTGCTGGTGGCAGACTGAAAATGCTTGCTATAGATTAAGCAATTCACTGACAGCTTTGAAGTCTACAAGGTAAAATTCATATTTTTTCATCATCCATTTCAGATGAAGATATTAGGTTTTCTTCCTAATGATGCTTTGCTTCCTAATTGCTCTCTCTGGCAGTCCAGACTCCTAATCAATAGACAGACCTGTTCTATGTGGGTGTGGAAGAGTTCCCTGTCCCAGAAACAGCAATAAAATAAGGTGGAGAAAGCACCTTAAAATCTTAATCTGTGGATTGGAATGCTAAAAGCCTTCTGGAAAGTTCTATCATTATCTGTTTATAAGAGAGCCCAGCTGAATTTATATTTTGTGGCAGCTTGTCTGTTCACTCTCACCAGGTGATTTTTCTTGCACATGAATCTGCCTTCCTAACCAGGGGTCCAAGGTGGTCTGGTAGGGCCTTGAAAACCTTGCTGCTGGACAGAATTTCTCCTGGCAGCTGCACTGGCTGTATTAAAGTGATTTGGGTAGCTGTGTGCATGATACGTGCTCAGGTGCTGAGATACTTTGCAAATCTCGAGGGGGAGCACCGTTTGTGTGATTTTATGGGACTGCTCAGCAGACCACGCTCCTCTGTATAAACCTGGCAGCACTGTGCCCTCACAGCTCCTCTTCCTCCTCTTCCTCCTCTCCCTGTCTGCCTGCAGGGCTTGGTCCCAGCCTGGAAGAGTTAGCAGGGTTGTTGAACTCCTGACATTTATCTCCCCCCAGGCAGGTGGGGCAGAGGCAGGAAGGTGGTTGTAGATTTTGTTTGCTGCTGGAGCACTGGCAGCTTGGCAGGAGATGAGGTGGGTATCAGGATCAGAGAGCTGTAAACCTCCTGTCAGGAGGAAGAGGTGGGAGAGGGATTATGACTGTGATGAAGTGGGGATTGTAACACTACCTGTTATTTGTGGCTGTGCCTAATGACAGGATGCAGCTCTGTGAAGGCTAAAAAGGAAATATATAGCCACGAATGTGTGCTGGGGTGTATATCCTCACATTCTCTCTTCAAAATCATTGGCACGGGGGTGTCAGAAGACCTCATTTTAATCCAGCAGCCAGGCAAAGTTGCAGCTGGGTGATTCCCTTCCTCCTTGAGCGTCATATTTTTTGTTTTGCTGCAACAAATAAACCGGCAAAGTTAAGCAGGCTGGAGCTAATGAGAGGCTACTGGAAAGCAGCATGTGAATAATGTAAATGTCTCACTATGATAAGATGATGTATTTTCATTAGGTTGGAGCAGCATTGACAGGGCAGCTGAAGGGCCCTTTGGCAATATGAAGGCTAATTACTTGCCATGAAGAAACGAAAACTTGTCAAGCGGGAGCTCTGTCATTGCTCAGTTCAATAAATCAAGGCAATAAATCATGCTCAACAGAGTCCCTGTGCCATTTTAGGCTATCTGAAATGTGTGTGGGAGTGGAGAAAGCAAACACTGAAACAAAGTGTCATCTCAAAAAGGAGCTGATTTTATGCAGTTTATGAGGAATTATAACCACACTTGGGTTTTATCGGGATTTTTTGAGCAATGTATATACACTAATTGAGGTGGAGAATGGTGAAGAGGGTGCATCTGTAGATTAATGCAGAGGGAAAATGGAGATGCAGTGAAAGAGCTTTATGGTTTTCCTAGGCGCTAAGGATAAGAACTTTGAACATGCTACTTGGTTCTGACTCCTCGCTGTGTGGCCTCCACGTGAGCTGGTCAGGAGTGCTTTCAGACATACAAACAGCACCTCTGGACGACCTGGTTCTCAGGGGACAGAGGTGCCTCTGTTTTCTGATTGCCTTCTGGACCAGGGGACCATGGAGTACCACTCTGAGCTGGGCACTGCTGTTCCAGCTCTGCTGCCCACCCTCCCAGCCTGGGGTTACACTGCTGCCCTTGTGCTGTGGCCTTTGGTGAAATGAAGGAAGTAACATTTGCCCAATTTCTAAACTTACCTGAAAACTAAATATTAAGATACTTCATAAAAAGTAGTAGCCAAACCTTCTTTATTGTTGTCTTTATTAAACCAGGATACCTAAATTAGCCTCACCAGTGTCACAGAGCTGGATTAGATTCAGGCTGGAGGAGGTTGCTGTTACTGCTCAGTGCTGGTTCCATGATCTGATTTGCAATTGTAGATGTTCTCTGAGGAGATCTGAAGAAGTCCTTTCTGATCTCTCTGAGGTGGTCAGCTTCTGCTGCATCTGCCTGTTACTTTCTAATTTAAACAATTTAGGAGTTCGAAGAGAGATGTTACTCTTGCTTGGTTTTGGCTTTTACTTTTATATTTGTTCTGAACAAATATTGTATTGTGTATTGTTTTCCCCGTTAGTGATCAAAACAATTAAATTTCCTCACAAATTATGAGTGTAATTAGTATGTGGCACTCTTCTACTTCCGTGGTAACATTTATTTGTTTAAAAAATTTGTTATGGCTGAAGATGAGAGGATCTAAAATTAAAAGTATGTAAAAGCTGTAACTGTCAAAAGTCTCTTAGATTCAAGAAAAGTTTCTTTCTCCTTTTGCATTGAATTAGCTGGAGAAGAGGATGCTGGTGACAGCAACTAACATACAACTGGAAAGTGGGATCTATGGAAAGGGGATCTGCATGGTGCAGAATAAACATCCAGAGCAGGTCATACATAAGGAAATACCCAACATTTTGATAATGACCCGAAGGTAACATCAGAAAAATCTAGATCATGAATACTACCTGAAATTTTGAGGTAAGATTGTTGATCCCTTTTTGTTTCTGGGGCAAATGCTGAAGTGTTGTAACTAAATGCAACGTTAGAAGAAAGAAATTCTGCATTGAGGTTATTTTGCCAAGACTAGCAAAACATGGCATGGAAGATGCATCTAATTGGTCAACTTTCAATGTTTGGAATAACAAGGTTCTGCTGCTGACAGGAAAGCATGGCCATGCTTTTTGTAACCAGCACAATAGAATTGCAACAGGAAGTATTAGGTCTCATTTAGCCCTACTGTAAAACCAGGAAAAATAACAGATGTTTTCGTGGAGATGTGTTTAGTCTATTGTCATACAACTGTAGTTGTGGAACAGAAAAAAAAAGTCCTTGTGAAATTCCCTTCTCTTTACTGGGTAGCTCATTAAAATCTTGTTGATGGAATAATTCAAGTTTTGGCAAATTCCTTGAGGCAATTCTTTTTATGGAGATAGCAATTTTTTTGCTAGCAACTGAAAGGTGAATTACCCTCAGGTAAAGCATGGACAAACCCTTTTCCATGAAAATAAGATCTTTTCACAGTGAAAAGACTGTATTAGTGGTGAGGTTTCATTCTTCTCTGCTCCTTTTTAAAAAAATTAAATTGCAGGTAAGGAATTTTAAAAGCATTAGCATATATCATACTACAGAGAGTCCATCAGCAGTTCTATGATAAACTTCCATTTTTAGGTTGGGTTGTATAAAATCTCATTTTAGTCTGATAGTCAGCAGTAAAATAAGTTGGAAACCATGTCGCATAGGAGCTGTGGCATATTTATGTCATATTTCAAAATCACTTCTCAGAAATTGAAGTCCTGTATTTATGTCATCCATAAGGTCTGAGTGTAAGCCTTTGGTAACCAAAAATGATGGTTCCTAGCATAGGGAACTAAAGCCTGAAGGGCTGAGGCTGGAAAAAGAGGACTCACAGTGTTGCCCTGGTTTTTGCTAAGCCTTCTGTTTTTAACTTTGGAGTCAGATTTTTTTACACAGTTTCATGTAAATAATGGCCAATGTTTACTTAACGGTATTTTCTGTTTTTTATTCTTTTTGTGATAAGAGAACTTTGATGAGCATCTTTCTTCTCCAGTGGGATTGAGAAGGAAGTGACATGTCCTCCAATCCCTTGTGGAGTTGGGAATTGTATAAGAATGTAAAATCTGTAAATAAAGGGTCTTTCCCCTCCTTTCTGCTAAACCTGGCAGGTGTGAGAGCGTCTTTATTGTGTCTTCCCAGACACATCACAGGATCACATTTTCAGAGGTATTTAAGCTCCTGACTCAGTTGAGTGTGAGGCATCCCTGTAAATGCCTGTAGAGTTCTGAGTCACAGGTATGGCAAAGCTCCTGCTGATATAGATATCCCAGTTCATATCCTAGTGCCCGCAGGAGGTTTGGGAATGCTGAGTTAAACACAGGAAGGGGGAACATAAGGCAAGCTGCTTCGAGAGCTGCCTCACCTAGATGGACACTAAGAATCTGGGTGTCTTCTAGTCTTGGACTCAGACCTAAAAAAGGATTTGGGGAAGGGTTTCATGAGGTTGCTAAGCCAATGTCTTAGTTCAAAATGTGTCTTCAGGACAGCATTCGTGCTTAGGGAGTTGCACTGTTGCTCTGTGGGATAAGGCCAGTGCTAGAGCCGGGTGTGTGAGAAGCACGTAGCTAAAGTACAGGAGGGGATGGTGGAGCTGGATTTCAACACTCTGAGACAGGAATGCTGCAGTCCAGATTTACTCATAGGAGCCAGCACAGCCACAGTGCTGAGGAGTGTTTTGTACCCCCCCAGTGCCCGAGACCTTCTCTTGCTGTGTGACCTCACTTTCCAGTCAAAGAGGAGAGAAGGCAGGAGCCCAATGGCCTCGTGCAAAAGCTGTGCACATCAGGAATGTGGCTTAGCAGATCTCCCCTTGCATGCAAAGGAACCTTTAATGACTGTGTCTCCTCATCCCAGGAGAGAACTGTAAGCCCTGGAATTCAGAGGTGCCCTCCTGCTGTCCTGTTTTTTGCTAAACCTTCTGTTATAACCTTGGAGTCAGAGAATTTTCACACACTTTCATGTAAACAATGGCCAATGTTTACTTAACGGTATTTTCTGGTTTTCATTCCTTTTGTGATAAAAGAAAGTTTGATGAGCATCCTTTTTCTCCAGTGGGATTGAGGAGGAAGTGACATGTCCTCCAACCCCATGTGGAATTGAAAACCCTATAAAGTATGAGAAATGTAAATAAAGTCCTCTCTTTTTCCTCTTTCTGGTAAACCTAGCAAGTGTGAGAGTTTCCTTTTTTGTGCCTTTACTGGCACACCCTCCCTCTTGGCCTTCCCTGCTGCAGCCATGTTGGTGTTCAGTGGATAATTTGGCAGTGCTGGGGTGGGGATGAAGAGCAACCCTCTCCATCAGCGGGGAGCTCTCTAACCCTGAGCTGGGTAGGGGGAAGAAAAGGGCTCTCTGAGTCTGAGACAATGCCCTGACTTAGCCTTTGAAAATCCCACCCTGGACTACTTTTGTGCACTCGGGCTTTCCCCTTTCATCTGGGACCACAAATACTGCTTGAGATGAAAGACCTTGAAATGTGGGCAAAGCTGTTCACCAGGAAACTTCAGAGGCTCCCATTTGTTTCACAGGGGCCATGATGCTGCTATAAAAGAGTAATAAAGTAAAACCTGGATCGATTATCTAAAGAAGAAAGATCTATTATCTCTGAGATGTTATTAATCCCAGCTCGTCCAGTCTAAATATATTTCAAACTGATTAATATTCTGAGCTGTAGCTGTAGGGGCATTCTGCACCCCTCTCAAGCCTTCCATTTATGAGCAGGCTAAATTTGCATCCACTGAGTGCAGCTTAAAGGCAGGTGATTTTCCAGTGCTAACAACAATTTTGTGCCTGGTTTTCATGCACAACACTGTACAAAGCCCAGCAAATCAGTGCTGATTACTGAGAAGCAGGAAAAGAAAAATCCACAGATAGCATTTGAAACCCCTTTCAGAAAAGAATCCTCAGGACTTTTTAACAAAATTGGAGTAAAAGGCGTTATTTTCTCCCACTTAAGCTATATAGTAGCTAAATTTTTATGTTGTTTTTGGTAATCTCGTGTACAGGCATCCATCCACACACACATTATTCCCTCTGGCACACAACCTGGGAAGCTCACGAGATCAGCAGGGTCCCTGGGTCTCTGATCACTCTCAGTGGGTGTAAATGCAAATGCAGCAGTGGCAGTGAGATGTGAGCTGCTTTTGCCATTGGAGGTGATGCCTTCTCCCAGCCACCCAGAAACAGAGACTAGGCAAGAGTAAGGGAATAAAGGTAGGTATTTATTTGAAGGCCTTCAAGGCACACCCTGGGGAGCCAGAGGCTGCTTCCATCAAATGGACCCCAAGGTGGACCACAGGTCACGAGTTCTTGACACTGATCTAGGTTTGGTCCATTTGCATATCAGCATAAATTCACCAATTAAAACTTCAGCTCGCTTCAATTTCTCCACCTCTCTCATGGTCCCAGTTTACACCTTTTGGGCCTAGGCCAGCCCGAGTGTCCTTGAACAGCTCAGAGAGGCTTTGTTGTGTCTGTCTGGCCTAAGAGAGCAGCTCACGAGCTCCAAGGAACTTCAGAGTTACACACTGGGCAGTGCAGGATTTGAAAAATATAGAAAGTAAAACCTAAGGCATCAGAGGCTTCATTGATGCACATGCAGAGAGAAGGTTTTAGAAGTCAATAACCTTTTTTTGTTTGTTTGTTTGGGTTTTTTTGAGCAAATAGCTCTGATCAAACAGTTGAGGAGGTGAAGTGGAGCGAGCTTTAGAAAACGTCTGGAAGGGAAGTTAGGATATGGCCTTTCATTCTTTTGGACAAGGTAGATTTGGGGAAGAGGAATAGTTTTTCTGAGTTTTTTTCCTCGTAGGTGGTTCTAAAGCCCCTCAATCCTTTGTGCCTTGTATCAAGAGAAGGTTTTTTTTTCCCCTTTCTTGGAATGGCATTGAGTGGAAGGGTTTACTTGAGGAATATGAATGTATATTTATCAATAATTTCCATAACTCATAATTTACTACTTGGAGTGTGGATTGATGAAAAGGTGATTTTTCTTTATAGTAAAAAATAAATAAAAAGGCACAAATCCTTACCTCCTGCTCTTTACAAACCAGCTTACACACGTGTCTTGGGAGCCCTCTAACTCTGCTCTGCCACATTAATGATTATTTTTATATATTCTAGTAAGAGGTAGCAAAAATATACAGAAATATAAAGAAACAGTGGTCTCTGGGGATCTAGGTGTCTAAAGCTGGCTGTGAGTCTTCCTTTCCACAGTTTTAAAAATATTTTTTTAAATGTTTGGTCCAGAGTTGCAATCTAGAAAAATGAGAAAACAGGCTTATAACTGATACATGAAAAATTTCATTTTGTGAAATGAAATGTGTTCCCTGTGATCTCCAAGAAATCACAACCAAAAGCCATGTAATTCTTCTCATTTTAGGTGAAACCTCTCTCTCCAAAAAGCACCTGGGCTGCTGAATAATTTGATCTCGTGACTACACACTTGCAAATTCGGGTTTTGGTAGGCCCGAGATTTTGGAATTTTATTTAATGTCACCATCTTGGAACAGAAAGCTCGTAATTTTTAAGATCACAGTTTTGTGACAGAGAAACTAGATCTGTGAAACGCCAGGCACTGCCTTGACCCTGAATTCTTTGATTCGCAGTGGGATTCATAATGCTTCTGGTTCCTTGGGAGCAATATTTTAAATGTTTTCAAGTTGAATCTACTCCAAAGTTGAAAAGTCTGACCCAGGTTCCCAGTAGAAAAGCTTTATAAAATTTGTAAATCTGAGCCTTCCCCATGAAACATAATTTTTTTTTAAACTAATTGTCCTTTTTCAGCAGAAGTCTGCATTATCATAAAGTTTTGACTGCTTGTAGTCATAACACTGTGAGAAGTGACAGACAGTAGTGTGGGAAATTACTTCTTTTAGAAAGAAATAGCATTTAAACTGAGCAGAAACCATTCCAGCTGCATGAAAGAATGCTCAGAATCTCTGAAAATAAAGCCATTTGGGTTTAGGTTCTTCATTATCTTCCTGCAGCATTAGAAAAATGACCAGTAATTTCTAAAACACTGAGATTTTTATTCTGTTGTGGTCAATTATATTTCTTATTCTTTCTTTTTCTCTTTCCTTCTTTAATATTCAGAATCATTTATCTCTGACTCACGTCCAAACCCCTCATTATTTCATTGCCTGGCTTACTTCCAGAACAGCAAGGACTCACAAAACTTTGTGCTTCATGATGATACAGGGTAACTATTAAATTCTAGTGCCTGGTAAAATAGAAGCTCAGTGACAAAATCACAATGTATTAAATTGCTTTTTGGTTTTATTCTTCTACAATGGCTCCCATGTTTGGAATACAGTATAAATATTTTCAATATAAATAATATTATCACTTTTTAAAACGTATTGTGATTTTTATTATACAGAGAAAGGTCTGAAATCCTCATTTTCTGCCTCTTCTTTACATTGGTTACTGCAAATAAAGGTAGATGACTCCTAGGATTCTGCCACTTGACCATGGAAATATTCTGTTGTTTTAGGTATAATCAGGTGCTGCTTCTGAAAATTCCTTTCCAAAGTCTGTGGAATGCTGCATGGGGGGAACTGAACTGCCAAAAAACTGCTCTGCTGAAACTCTAGGCAATACTGAAATGCCATAAAACAGTTTGGGGCAGTCACTGGACCATAGAAAGCCTTGGGTCCTTATCCTAATTAAGCTGCGTTCCCTCCAGAAGGTGGCACCGAGGTGTTTAATGACCCCTTAATCCCCCTGTGCTGAGCAGCCTCTGCTGTGCTTCCACACGACTTCTAAATCCAGATGAGTGACTGAAAAGCTGAAGGGAATTACACATATGGAAGGGAGGGCATTAGAGACACCAGGAATTACAGTTCTCTTCCACTTCAGGTTGTCTCTCAAATAACTGTGAGACCTTGCCATTGTCACCCTGCAGTAACAGGGGCAATCCCCTATCACTGCCTGCTCTGGATTCTGCCAGCAGTCACTGGGGAAGCACAGAGTAGGTAATTACACTAATTGAGAGGGGAGCAAGGTAGCACCAACTCTGCACCTCAGAGACCCGAGTTTAATGCACCTGGAAGAAGGGTGACCTTTTTAGTCTGCTTCAAGACACACTAAGCAAAGATATTTAAATTTGTGGTCTTGGAAGACCGAACTAAGCAGGAATTTCAGAAACCAGTTAGTGATGGGAGAGGATGGAAAATGTAGTAGTAGACGGAAATGATTTATTCCCTGATATGTATGTGCAGACTAGCAGGCACCCTGCATTATAATTAGCAATGCTGAGGAAGTCTCTGACTTTTTCCAGTGGTGTTCTTCCTTTCATAATTGTCAGCTCAAGTAGGGTGCTGATACATGGTGATGATAACAACATTAATGTGTTCTTGAAAGAAATTGAAAATGGCACTGCTAATAATGCCTGAGCTGCTACAGCATCTCTGCAGATTGCCAGAAGAGTTCGGCAGCACTGGAAGAAGATGTAAATTGAATGAGGTCCCATGTATCTTAATATCAAAGGCATATGATATTTGTCTATTTTACTGATTGCCAAATGTTGAAACCCTGGAGTTGGAAGAAAAATTACCCCTTGGAGGGGGCTATTACAAAACACAACTTAATCACTGAATCTGAGTGTGCTGTGCTGGCCCTGTAAACAAGGAAATTTCACTGAATTTGTACAAAAGCAATATAGGCCAATGAAAAATTACCAGTGCTAAACAGAGCAGTATTCTGGTTATGGATGCAGAAGAATTGGAAAATATTGGTTTATAGACAGGGCAATCAGTAAATTTAATAAGTTGCTCCTGTAGTTAGTCAAAGTAATTAACACAAGGGCATATAGGGCAACTTGAGCCAGCAGACTCTGGCACTGGAATAACTGACTGTAAGAGAGCCATTAGCTCATGATTAAGTAGTTTATCACCAGAAGTCAGCTTATGTAGTCATAAGTACTTATTTATAACTATTTCTGACTGGTACTAGGGTTACATAGGGCATTACATAGCCTGGGGAAATGGAATATACTCTATTTCATATGGGAAGCTTTTCTGCTTTGCTTGTTTCAGGCCAACATGAAGTTTCCATGTTCCTGATGAAATGGGATGTGTTGCAAGCAAAAAGGAAAGATTGACCTCTGGTGATCAGGGCAGGAGCGTGTCCAACTTCACAGGTAGCATTTTCATTTCTAGGTTTATTGTTTTAGAGCTGATGTCAAGAGGACAAGGCAGAAGGCAGGAATGTGATTTCCAGGTTGGTGTCTTGAAAAAGGCTCTGCATATTCTGAGAAAAAGAAGTTACTTGGGTGAGCATGTTTTACCATTAGAGATACAGTTGGTCTATGGCTGGAAGGTAGCGAAGATGGTGTCTCCAGAGATGATGACATCAAAACCCTTTAAAAATGGGTTAGAGAAGTCTGAATGCAGTCTTTGAAAGTAGGGAACCTGTACTGAACTTCAGGAGTTTCACTGAACTGGAGTTGAGTAAGATCATCGAGTATTTTGATGAGTTTGTGAAGAAAAGAACACACCCAGGGTATATCAGCAGCATCCCTCTTTGTTAAACTTCAATCTAACCAGTCATCCATTCTGCAAAGATAAAAACACCATTCTGTGATAAAATGAAGTTCACAGTGCTAGCTTACTGCTGGAATATTTGGGGGTAAAAGATGATGTTGCCAACTATTAATAATGCTCCCATGTCCCACTCGCCTTTCATGTCTTCTGCAAATGCCCACCTGTAACTTGAAATTCTATAAATTCCACTGCAAGAGCAACCTTTGCATGGTCTAACCTCGAGTTTTAAATATAAAATAAACTGCAGTCTAGTATTACTCAGAATTTCCCAGGCTGATGGAATTATTGTTGCACTATTTTATATTGCTCATATATGGGGAAGGAAAGAGATTTCTGAGAGCAGAGCTCACCCACATAAACACACCTGAGAACTTGTCCCACTTCTTGTTCCTGTCCAGTGTAACTGTAAATTGTAATTTCCTCTGATTTTTAGTGCTCAGATAACCCTGCTCAACCAAATAGGAGTCATCTCAAAGTGCAGTGACTCAGTTTTACACCATAGGCAATCATGGGAAGATTTGTGTGGATCTACGTAGAAATGGCCAGTCATAGGTAGAAAGACTTTAAACAGAATGAGAAATGGGAAGGAGTGAAGGCAGTAGGAAGATGAAAGTGTAGAACAAGATGGAGAAAGCTAAAAATAAGTGTTGTGGCCAACAGCCAGTCTAAAGGCTTCACAGATCTTAATTTGGGCATGGTTGGCTTCTGTTTGTGAGAAAAGCCCATGAGAAGAAAATAATCAGTTTTACCTGTGTGTGCTGGTAAAGGCACAATAAAGGAAACTCTCACACCTGCTAGGTTCAGCAGAAAGAGGGAAAAGAGAGACTTTATTTACATTTCTCATACTTTATAAGATTCTCAACTCCACAAGGGATTGGAGGATATGTCACTTCCTCCTCAATCCCACTGGAGAAAAAGGATGCTCATCAAACTTTCTCTTATCACAAAAGGAATGAAAAACAGAAAAGACAGTTAAATAAACATTGGCCATTATTTACATGAAACTGTGTGAAAATCTCTGACTCCAAGGCTAAAACAGAAGGTTTAGCAAAAAACAGGACAACACCCGTGAAAATGCAGTATCAACAGAAGTACGGAATTTAAACAATAGAAGGACAAAACCAGCAAGATATCTGCACCTGTTCTTTTTCTGATTGCTTGAATGTTTATGCTAAAGGTAACCAATAGTTTTATATTGTAGTTAAATGATAGCAAACAAACCCATTGTTGTAATTTAGCAGCCAATGAATATGTAACACGAATGATAACAGATAAAAGTCTATAAAAGATGCTGCTTTTTTGAATAAAACACTTTTTATGCCCTTGTCCAAGGCAGTGTCCCTGTGTGTCGTGGCTGTCCCGACAGTGACAAATAAGAATAGAAGGTGGCAAGAAATATCTTGACTTTACTAAGTATTTGGCAGTGGCAATTTTAATAAAAGAAAACTGCCTAAGAGACCACATGGGGGCAGGGCTAAATCAAAGTTCAACATCTCTGTGAATATTCCTAGTATTTATGATAATGGTCATTTCATGTGAATGAACCTCACCTCTACTGATTCTGTTAATGCAAATAAAGGGTAAGTAAAACCTTATGTAAACACAGAAAGATCACTAATGATGTCTAAAATAAATATCTGGCCTCTAATAATGAGCTTTATTTGATTAGAGTTCCTCTCTGAAAGTCCTACAGAGTTTTTTCAATGCAGCATAAGCTCTAATCACCAGTCCCTGTCCAGTGCAGGAAACAGAGCTGATATTTGTTTGCCTGGTGTTAGCTTCTATAAAAATGGCTAACTGATATCATCAAATTATTTTTCCACAGCCCAGTAAAAGTTCGTGGCATACATGTCACCAAAAACTTTACTTTGATACAGTATGAGAGTAGTAAGGAAATATATAAATTGATAGTAAATACATTAGGGATTACGGACTTGTGAAGTCCTAGAAATGGAGTCCTCAGTGTTGAAATAAGAGCTATTCTCTCTTGGGAATTTTACTGTCTGTAATATTTAAAGAGGAGTTACAATCATTCAGGCTCATAGGAAGTAAGGATTAATTCCCCAGATTTATTGTTGGAGGCACAGTGTATGTTATCCTTTAATGAAAAGAATATGCAACATGAAACACATAATACTGTAGGTTTTCCATACTACAACAAGCAGACTGGATCCAGTCCCCTGAGGCTGTTTGGATTTTAAAGGATTTGAAATTTTGGCTAAGCAGTGATGTTCATATTTTGAGTCCTTTCCTTGAGTTGCTGTGTCTATAGCTTTTTTTGTGCTTAATGTGCATCAACCTGTAATAACTAGGGATCCATTTATTATGAGTCTGTGGCAATTTAAAAAAGCCCTCACTGGAAAGTTGAGTACGTGGTTTAATTCAGCAGTGTGTGGCTAATTCCTGATTGTGTCACTCCTCCTGAAGAGCTGTAAGTGATAACTCACACTTGTAGATAGAGCACGTGTGCAGCAAAGAGTGCTGCTGCCTCAACCAGCTCCATGAATTGTATTGCTTAATTAACAATGCTAATCACAGAACTATTAAACTTTAATAATCGGGAATCAGTGGGTCATTAATTTGAGATTGCTATAATCACAGGATGCACAAGTGCAGAATTTCACTGGTGAGGTTGAAAAATTAATTTAATTTCTTAAAGACAGATGCGTCATAAGTAGGTATTGAACAAATAGTAATTAAGTGGAAATGTGTTTCTTTGCTTTCAATCATA
Organism: Platysteira castanea; assembly: GCA_013397175.1. Taxonomy (NCBI): domain Eukaryota; kingdom Metazoa; phylum Chordata; class Aves; order Passeriformes; genus Platysteira; species Platysteira castanea. Next base: position 9,748 of record VYXC01006219.1, on the reverse strand, counting down.
TTTATTTACTTTTCAGACAAGCATAGTTCTCATACCTGAGAAGGTTTTTTTGTTTTTAAATAATCCTTATGAATTTCAGAATACTTCTGTGGTGGTTTCATCCCAGCACAGTCTTCTCTAGAGCTGTCCCTGCTTTAGCAAGACAAAAGGGAAGAAAAATAATCAGCACTTCCTTCCAAATACAACAAGAACGTCTGCTGGGCCCAGCCAGCCACTTTTGCATTACCAAAAATATCTGGGTAACAGAAACTCCACCCTTGTCCTTTTCTTATACAGGGATTCCATATTCCTTCTAGGTGCAAAGAAACCTGTCCATGGGCTAGGACTGAGCCCAAATCTCTATGGATATTTAATACTTGTCCTTACAGGTATTATGCCCTCTTCTCTGCAGGGATTTAGCAGCTGCCAGCTACTTCATACATGGTTCTCTGTGCTACAACCCTTGGGAGAGCAAGCTGTGAGCTGGAGACAGTTTGCTTTATTTCTGAGACCTCTTGTAATTTATATCTCTTGTTTGGCTCCTTGCAGCAGATCCATAGTTTGAGGGGCAAGCAAAACTTGGCCTTAGCATGCACTGACTGCATGCACGGGGGAACTGCAGTGTCACTGGTTTTACTGGCTGACTTTGCAATGCTTCAGGATTAGTTTTTGGAGCAGCCACTTCTGATTCACACCTCAGCTTCCCACTGCCTCCTTTGAATTAGTTTGTCCAAACTGAGCTTGTGCCCTTTGCTGTGACTACCAAGAAAGGGAGATACTACAACAGTTTGGTGTGGGAGTGGCTGGAGATCTCTGATGGGTATAAATGTTTTGTCTGTCCCTAGGAAGACACTTTGATGTTCAGGAGGCCCTTTCTAAAGATGTCCCAGTTTCTGGAAGCAGACCTGAGGCACACAAAGTGGCAAGAATCAAACCCATCTGCAACAGATATTTAGTTCCTTAGACTCCTGTGGAAAATCCAGCACATGGCTGGCTAGACAGGAATGTCTGTACCTCTCAAATCCTTAGGTATTGCTTTAACACTCCTGTGCTTTGTTTTCAAAGAGATGACATGCTTCTGTAAGCCAGTTAAACATTTACATGCGTGTGTCCATTATTATTGCATCACACTATAATTCTTGCTTCTAATTTAATCAGAAAAACAGAATAAAAATATGCGCATGTAAATTCACTCTCATTCGTTGCTCAGCCTCGGTCCTCAGGGCAGGAAACTTCCCATGCAGCTTGTGAAAAATTAGGCATAGTGGCAGCTGTGAAGATCTAATTCTGCCTGCAGGGTGCTGGCAATGTACTCCAAAGTGATGAGTTTCACTAATTGCATACTGCACTGACCATGGAAGCCTGTCACTGTCCCACGGCAGAACAGCAGGATTCCTATGGCTCTTCCATTTAATTGAAAGTGAATATAAGGGACTGTTACCATTGTCTTCTGAGACCCAAGTGAGGCTTCCACAAACTGCAGAGTTTTAGACAGCTGGTTAACACTTTGTTTTATCGTTAACTGTCCCTCACTTTCATTCGGAAAAAAATGAACCCTTAGCATAAAATCCAAGAATTTTCACTAGCGAGGATTCCCTAGAGGTGTGTCATGCTGCCAGGTCTAAATTAAATGGAAAATGGGGTTGCTTTGCTGTGGCTCAAAATTAAAATACAGAAACCAGAGAAAACCCAACCCACCAAATAAAACAATGAGTAACTTCCTGGAAATTACAGGGTTTTTTTTTTTTCAGCTTTATAATACAACTTTTCAAATGATACTTTTGCAGTTATCCGAGAGTGATTGTTTTGCTGGACATAGTGCATCCTTTAGGTTCCAAGTATGTAAGTATGTTTTCACCTTCATCAGTTAGTGCTTAATCTTCATGCTACTGAATTAGCTTTGTGAAAAATAGGATTAAACTCTAATATGCAAAAGTCTTGATTAGACAAGACTAAGAGAAATCAAATCTGTTTCACAACATCCTGCATATNATACTTTTGCAGTTATCCGAGAGTGATTGTTTTGCTGGACATAGTGCATCCTTTAGGTTCCAAGTATGTAAGTATGTTTTCACCTTCATCAGTTAGTGCTTAATCTTCATGCTACTGAATTAGCTTTGAGAAAATTAGGATTAAACTCTAATATACAAAAGTCTTGATTAGATAAGACAGAGAAATCAGGTCTTCTGTTTAACAACATCCTGCATACNTAATAGTTATTAAGTTTTTTTGAATATATGAAATTTTGTCAGGTGGAAGGATGGAGCTTTGTTTTTACTTTACAGCTTTGGCCTGAATACCTATTTATAGTCACAGCTGTGGGAGTTGAATGCAATGCTGGTGTATGACTTTGACTGGGATTTCTTTGAAGACTTTTAGGCTTCTGCTTGTTTCATATTTGTCCCTCAAAATTAAAGGAGTTAAATACTTTGTGCATTTGACCCTCTGAGTTTGTTGTCAACTGTGTCTTTTTGAAACAAATTCTGCCATTTACAAGACAAGTAGAGTAATTTAAATGAAAGACTATTTGAAAAACCTTGAAGGAAATTACTTCTGCATGGGAGAGATGTTTCCAAAAGCATTAAGACAACTTAATTCTGACAAGAATGGCAAGGCTTTAATATGCTAGTTTATATGCTTGAGGCAGCCAGTAATCAAATGCCCAAGTACCGTAGGCACTGACATTTACAAATCACAAACAGATTTATATATTCTGATTCCACAACTTTATCACAGGAAGATCAGACTCTGCTGTTTAAAACAGATGATACAAGAAGAATTAAAGGTTCACACTTATGAGAATACAAGCATCTGTCTGGTGTTTGTTATATGGGACAGAAAGTAAGAGCAATGCATTTTAAATATCCGAAATAGCCTTCTGAGTAAGGTGTTAACTAAATGGTTACTCAGAAGATTTATTCTGGGCAAGCCACTTTGCCTCTCTGTTTCCATCCTCTCAAGGAACAATTATTCTTTTTACTGTTGTCACTGGTCTTGCCCATTTAGGCTGTGAGTTATGCTGTGTAAGAATTAGAGCTACATCAGAATCTTCTTCTTTTGAGTTGTTAGATTTCTTAAAAAGTGTCTCCTGCTGCCCCTCATAACACGTTTGATTTTTTAAAAGTGAAAATATCTGGAAACGCAAGCTCTTCCTGAAACTGCAAGTTTGGGTAATCTTGTTTTAGGAAAGCATTCCCAGGGCAGAAGGTTTCTGAAGTTGGCTGATGTCACCTAGAGCAATGATATTCTGAGCTAAGGCATTTACCTGTGGGAAGTGGGAGAATGGCACAGCAGAGGGTTAATCCTGGACTTCTTCCAGCCCAGGCAACTGTCCTCACACTGGATTCTCAAGGAGTCTGGGATTTCTCTTTTCTGTTGCAGTATGTCTGTGATGCATACGAATATTCCAAGCTCTGTGGTTCTTGCCTGGTGCACGCAGGAAGCACAGCCACAGCCCTCAAAGTACTGTGCTGACTCCTCCCTTTGTTTTTTTTTTTGGTAATACCAGCGTAAATTTAGTTAATAATTTATTCTCCTCTGAAATACTAAACGAATCAAATTCAAAAATAATGGATAACTTTTTTAAGTGGTTTAGTGTTGAGCAGTGTGAGGTGTAAATGTGATAGCTCAGGCTCAGAGCTTTCAGTGTTGGCTTGGCTTCCTGGCTTGACCTTGGACTTGCTTTGTCCCTCTGGACTTGCCCAGTGGTTGTGGGACTGAGACAGACCCTGACCAGTGCCTCTGGGCCAGATCCTGACCCACATTTCCCACTCAGCATCCCTCCCTCTGCTCAGCCAGATCCCTCCAACCCCTGCCCTGCTGTCCCCCAGGTCCCGCTCACCTTCCCCTCTGGTACCTCCAGCCAACCACTGCTGCTCCCAGGCACAAACCCGGGTGCAGAAAGAGATGGAGTTTCATTTTTAACTTGTAAAAATGATGGGTGTCATATTTAAGTCAGGCACTTCTCCTGTGTCAGTATGATTCCTGGATGTTCAACACAGTTAATGAAGTGAACATGTGAGGGAACAGTAGCAATAATGAGAATTCTCCACTAACATTCAGGCTTCACATCATAGAGTCATTGCTCCAAATGCACTTGGCTTTAACTTTACTGATCTCATTCTTTTAAAACATGTTTCCAGCATTTCATCATTGTCTAGGTTCAGGTTTTTGTAGGAAATGAATATTGTTCATTTATGAACACCACTAATTATGAAATCCACAGCATTTAAAATACTGTTAACATTTTCCTAGTAATAGAAGAAAGCAGGTTTTTTATATAAGCAATTTTTTTTTGGTTTTTGCTTAATCAGAGATTGTCTTAGCCTTCTCCCTTTCCATTTTTTTTTTGAACATTTTAATATATTCTGAAAGATTCTTTCTCCTGAGAGTTGCAAAACGTTTATTTGAAAGGAAACCAAATATCTTTCTATACTTCTGGCTCATGGGCACATCAGCAGTCATCAAAAAGAAATCATAACATAAAGAAATAATAATTATTATTATTGCTATACTAGACAGATTTCCTCTCTTAAAAAAAATCTAAGATTTCAATGCAAGATTAGAGACACATCACACTTGCTATTATTTAACCACTGGAGAATAGACCCACAAGGCAGACAGAAAAATAAAAGCAGAGCTATTGCTTTGCTTCAGAGGGAGTGGGTAAGCTTTGCATGCTACACGATAGTCCTGCTGCACCTGAAGTTTTGTAATTTACAGTTCTCCAGAAAGACTCTCAGAGAAAAAACAAAGAAGAAATATGCAGTTTTGAGAAAAAAAAGCATCACACAGGTTCAGTTTTTCATTCTTCCTCCTGAAGCGTTACCCATTCATGTACTGCAAGCTGCCTCTTGTCAGAGCACAGCCCACTGCCACCACGGGTTACATGATAAAATGTGTTGGAATAATTCTCTGCATCCACTGCACCTTTTATCAGTAGCTAGAAAGTCATTCCTGTAACAGGAGGAGTGGGAGGGAGAGGATTCCCCTGGAACAGCCTGAAGGATCTAACGCCCAGCTAATTTATTTTGTGGCCATGATGTCAGTCATATCCCAGTGTGCTTTCTCCTGTATAGGACACACAACTGCACTTGTGTCACTTGCTGTAATTTGTGAAAAGCTTCCACATCTTCTGCCTCATCCTTAAGCTTTTCTTTTGGGGTTAGAAAAATGCTGAACAACACACTACTGTCCAATTGGAAATCAGCTTCAGGTTGGAGATATCCTTCTGACTTTTGTTAACATGGACACTGTGGGTGTGTCAGTTGAGGACACAATAAAGGAAACTCTCACACCTGCTAGGTTTAGCAGAAAGAGGGAAAAGAGAGGACTTTATTTACATTTCTGATACTTTATAGTGTTCTCAATTCCACAAGGGATTGGAGGACATGTCACTTCCTGCTCAATCCCACTGGAGAAAAAGGATGCTCATCAAACTTTCTTTTATCACAAAAGGAATGAAAAACAGAAAAGATGGTTAAATAAACATTGGCTATTGTTTACATGAAAGTGTGTAAAAGTTCTCTGACTCCATATTATACACAGAAGGCTTAGCAAAAACCAGGACAACACTGTGGGTATTTCAGGGGAACAAGTTTTTACTGCACTATCAGAGCTGAGGTCTGACTTTACAGATCTCAGGAGGAAACCTAAGAAGCAGCTCCCCACATCCAGTGAACATTTTTCTTCTTCCTCCTCATTCCCTTTCTGAGGATAACTTCTGATTTCATGTCTAACTCTGACCCGTGTGTGAAGCACAGACAGCAGGGTAGGACATGCCCAGGTACTGGCTTTGCTGAATAGGCTCCACATGGAAGCAGCCAACTCATCACTCCCTGTTAATCAGCTTTTCCATCCCTAATCACGTTATTATTTCCAATGACTAATTGTTTGGAGGTGCTCTATCTTGAGGGTCTGAGGTGAAAATATGAGGCAGGGAGTTTAACTGAAAATCAAAGAATTTGTGAACAACAAGCCCTGAGCAGAAATCAAAATTTGCTGTAACCGTGCTCAACAACTATGCAGTCTGACGTGGTTGGATTTAGGCACTTATGTATGAAAAAAAAGGAAAAATAATACTTTCTGTGTGCTTAGGTAAATGAGAAGAGAGGAAAATGTAGGATTAAAAGAATCTATATTTTTACCAAGGCAATCTCCTCTGCCTTGGTGTAGAGAAAATTTTCAGGTAGGTTAGAGACAGAGAGGGATCTGGAAGGAAAATGACTGTGGAGTAGGGTGGACTTGTATCTCATGTGTTTGCTGCTTTTATCTAAAATTAGAATTATATCCACTGACACAGTTTTAGTCCCACAGACCTACTTACATCTGTCTTACCTATAGACAGGGCACCTCACCTCTGTCCTCTCCAAACTGAGAAGTGGATGAGCTGCAGCTTCTTTCCTCCCAAAATCCAGGGAAGATGCCTTAAGTTGTTCAGAATCTACACATTAATCATAGGGCATCTGAAGCTCTCTCAGAGTTGTCTGTGTGATTAAAAATGCTACTGCTTTTCTGGTTATTTTAATCCCATGTTGGTTAAGCAGCACAGAAAAAAGAAGAGACAAACTATACTTGTGAGGGGGAGCTCATCCCTGCCTGGAAACAGAAATGTCTGGAGAATTAGAGACTATAAATACCAATATGGGAAAAGGTGACTTACAGAGAAACTAAAGCAAGAAGGGTAAGAATGACAATCAGAAAACAATCCTTAAAGGGAAATCCTCTGCTTGCATTTGGTACAGTCCCTGCAGGGAATCAGTGCCCTGGTGGGAGGTCAGGGTCTGGAGCTGTGGCAGAATCACAGTGGTGAAGGTGCTCAGGCCAAACTGGAGCAGCCTGTGTACAACTCTTGGAGAGAGACAGGCTGTCCAGCAGAGGACTTCTAGTGCCTGAAAAACAGTTGTTTTTGTTTCCCTGCATTGCCATCAGTATAAATTACAGAATTGTTAATGACAGTGGCCCTGAAGGGTGGTTCTCCTGGTCAGGCAGCAGCTGTTCTGCAAAGCCTGGTACTTAATGTGCTTGTTGGTGTGTGCAGTGAGTCAGCCTTTGATGTCTGCAGCTGTAAATACAAGGAAGGCAAACAAAATGAAGGATCTCTTTAATTCCAGTGTTGTGGTATCAGCCTCAGGGCCTATTGCATGAGCTGTACATGATCCAGAGTTTGCTCTTGTCTCCTTTTGTTTAGAAACAGGAACCACTGCAGGCCGGGCTCAGGCTCTAGGGCCCTTGCAGACTGTGAGCAGTGAGGTTCTGGGAGCTGCTTGCTGCAGTGTAAGGGCTTTTCAGCTGTCCACAGTTCCTTCCATGTTTGCAGGACAGCCACTAAATAACTGAGAAGGAACATGGCTGTGGATAAATTTACTGTACCAGAAAACAGAGTCCCAAGAATCCCAGCAACCTTCCTCAGCAAACGCAATGTTAATATAACTCTAATGCATTAGTTTAGGGCTTGGACTGCCCTGTTCTGGATGTTTAAATAGGAGCACCAGTCACATGTGATGATAGAGGCTATCCATTTATAATTTTGTTTCTAGTTTTATATGGTGGACATAATTTCTTTGTGGTATTTGCACAACGTCCAGCACACCAGTGCTCTCCAAGTCTCCAGTTCAATATAACCATTAATGAGAGTTTGCGTGTTTATCCTATGTTCTGGACATCCTGCTTCCACTGTGATGGTTTACATTCCATCAAGACTGGAGAATCTGGTCACATCTGCTTTGGAAAAAATTGTGGGTGAATTGAGATAGCTGCTTCCAGCAGCACTTCCTGGAAAAGTGCTTACAATGACAACAGAGCTAATAGCAGAGGGCTTAACTGATTCCTCCCCCTGACACGGTATTTTATTTGCACTCAAAGCACAGATCCTGTGATAGCAGCCTAGCACTGGGTCAGCTCTGCTGATGTCAGTGTAAGCCCTGAGATTTATGCCTCATATTTACTGAGCAGAGGAGCTTTGATTGCTTAAGACATGGCCTTTCCCCAGCTGTTTGCTTTTCCAAGCGCAGAGCCAGGCCAGGCTCCTGTGGCTGTGACAGGTGCCTGTGCCAGCAGGGCCATCTGTGAGCAGCGAGGCTGCAGCTCAGCCCACCTGCATCCCACCTGCATCCCACCTGCATCCCTCCTCCCCGTGGTTACACCCTCAGCCCCTCGGTGTTGCGGTGCGGTTGTTCGCCCTGCGGCTCGGGACGGGCGGCCCGGAGGAGTGGCCTGGCACGAGCAGTGTGGGGCAGCCTGGGGAGCAGCCCAGGATGGGCAGCCCGGAGGAGTGGCCTGGCATGGGCAGTGTGGGGCAGCCCGGGGAGCAGCCCAGGATGGGCAGCCCGGAGGAGCGGCCTGGCACGGGCAGTGTGGGGCAGCCCGGGGAGCAGCCCGGGATGGGCGGTGTCAGAGTGTAAGATATTCTTTACCATTTTCATGAGCTGCTGAGACCAGGTGGGGTGGTGCTCCCTGCCTCCTCCCTCTGGACTATCTCCTGTTCATGGGCCCATCAAGATAACTGGCTCCTGGATTATCTCCTGTTCATGGCCCA
>VYXC01006211.1:0-11919 GCA_013397175.1 Platysteira castanea | reverse complement strand
GGTAATTACCACAAGGTATAAAAGCTCTCAAAGGAGCTGCAGCTGCTTGACTCCTCTGAGTTAAATTCAAGATGAGTAAAGGGCTGGATAGAGAGAGTAAAAAAACTCTTCAGGGAAGTGATGGCACCTTCTTTTTTTACTGCAACTACACCGAGCAAAAGGGCAGAGACCAGGTAAGAAATAAAACTTCATGTTTTGGCAGCATAGACAGATAAGTGAAATAATTAGTTGTTTATTTGCATAATTGTTCCTTGGTGGTTACTAAGTATTACTCCATGTGTGACTAAGTACAGTGGAGAAGAATAATAATGATATAAATGGTGTAACTCTCATTGGGACCTCCAATTAGGGCTGTATATGTTATATACAAAAACAATCGAGCCCCAGGCGGTGTTAGGGTTACGCGTGTGTTGGGCTCACTCCCATACGAGATAGCTGGTACCGGGGCTGGGGTAGAAGTGCCTTGAAATGCTGATTTAAACCCTTAAAATGCTGAAAAAAGGAGAGCTTCCTTCAACTGAACTCCTTAAAATGAGGAAACAAGGGGTGTTTACCTCCACTTAAACTGATACAATAGCAAATAAATGGCTTCTCCTCTTTAAGTTAATCCCCTAAAATATTGGGAAATGAGGGGGTTTCCTCACTTTAAATCTCTCAAATGATGGAAAAAGGGGCATTTTTCCCTCAGTTCAAACACTCAAAAAGGAGGGACAACTGGGCTTCCCTCTCAACTTAAACATTAGGATGACGAAAATGTGAGAGCTACCCTTGATTCAAACCCATAAAAGAGCACGGTCAGGGTTCTCCCCTTCCATTTAAACTAGAAAATAATGAAAAATTGGTATTCCCTGCCAATTGATACCCCTAACAGCATAAGAAAGGCGGGGTTTCCTTCAAATGATACCATTAAAATCGCAGGGGAAGGGGATTCCCCCTCAATTTGACCACAGACAATTATGGAAGTTTTTTTCTCCTCCATTTAAACCCCTTTTCTCCTAATAACCCCTCTCTTTCCTGGGGGCACCGTGGAGGGGCTAAAGACTCTGGGGAGGGACTGGCGAGATAAAAGGGAGGTGCTGCCCTGCCTGCTCGGGTGCCCGGGCGCATCCGGCCGCTCCCCGGCCCCTGCCACATGCTCCGACCGTCGTTCCCGGAGGGACGCTCGGGATGCCTCCATTGGCCCCTCCGATGCCTGCGCTGGACTAGCGGCTCCCTGCGCGGGTGTGCCCGGGTAACCCTCTGAAAGCAGCCGGTCACACCTGGAGCTGCCGCACCTGGGAGCGGGGGGTGAGGTGGGGAAAGGTCCTGCCAGTCGCTCCCTCCCCTGCACGTGCCACCATCTGCCCCTGAAACACCGGGGTGCCGGGCTTTCCTTTCCGTGGAAAAGACCCGGTCTTCTCGTCCGGGTGCCCGCGGCCGGAACTGGGATTCTGCCCCCAAAATTACCTACGTCCTAGGTTTGTAATTACTGATGTTTAGCAGCACACCGGCCGCCTGCAGATCCTCTCGGGCATCCACGGCACCTCCCCCGGCATCCCCGGCGCTCCCGCGCACGCGTACCGAGACCGGACGCGCTGTGACGCCACTGCCGGGAACGCCTCCGTGCGATCGCTGACCGAAACTGCCGCGGGCGCTCGGTGCCGGTGCTGGCCATGAGCAAGCGCAAAGCTCCCCAGGAGAGCCCCAACGAGGGCATCACCGACTTCCTCACCGGTAGGTGTGTGCGCTCGGTCGGTTCCCTGGGTGGGGCCGCGGATCGGCTTCTCTCACCGCGGTTCTCCTGCAGAGCTGGCCAACTACGAGCGCAACGTGAATCGGGCCATCCACAAGTACAACGCGTACAGGTACCGCCTCCCTCCTACCGCGCCCCCGTCCCCGGACCAAGCCGTTCGGGCACTGACCGGCACTGTTCCGCAGGAAAGCGGCCTCGGTCATTTCTCGGTATCCGAGCAAGATACAGAGCGGGGCTGAAGCCAAGAAGCTGGTAGGTGCTCGCGCCCGAGTTGCCGGCGGGAGGATCTGGGGCAGCCGAAGCGGGGAGGAGGTGCCACCGGTTCCTGGGAAGCGTGGGGGGCAGCCCCGCTTCTGTCAGTGCCTCTTTCCGATACCCGAGTCAGAGTTCGGGGACGGGGACGAGATGTGGCCACTGTGGGGGTTTCAGGGCTGGAACTGGGCATCCCGTCTGAGCCTCTGCCTGTAAAAGTATCTTTCCACTTTGCTCTGTTACTCCTTTGTTAATTCAGAGATCGTGAGCCCAAGTAAGAATCAAAGTCTTGTTCAAAATTACTGCTTCGGGGAAAGTCGCTGTAGTCCTCGAATTACAGTGTTTATGCCGTTTGTATTGTATCTTTGAATTCTTGTGCTCTTTTATGGTCCAATATTTTACTGTGGCCTCGGGTGCCTCATAGTTCTTTCTGGACTCTAAATTCTCAGGAGTTTTCCTTGCTTCCCCCATATAATGACTTTAAGTGATTTTTGAAGTTAACTCGTTTGCACTCCCCCCCCCCCCATATTTAGGATGGAGTAGGTGCTAAAATAGCTGAGAAGATAGACGAGTTCTTATCCACCGGGAAACTACGCAAATTGGAAAAGGTGGGTTTCTTTCCCTTGTTCTGTGATTCTCAATAGTTGCTTTTCTTGGCAAAGTAGCCTGCTTGCTTTGCACATTTGTCATTGTCCCTGGAGAGTCTTGGGAACGGTGAACACAGAGTGTACAGTAAGCAGAAATCAAGGCTTGAGAAGTTCAGCCAAAGCCTCAAAACTGTCTATTTATGCAACTATATTAACTTATATAATCGGCACGTGCAGGTCTTCTGTCAGAAGTGGAATTCTGTCTCTGGAAGGCTGCGGAGCTTTGCGCTTTAGGCCCGCTGTTCGCCTTAGCGCAGATAGTTGGCTGGTTTTCGGGCCGGTTCCGCGCAGCATTATCGTGATAACGCTATAGTACCCTCTGTACTGGTCTGCGAGGACTTAGAGCAAACCTCTAAACCAGAGCCTGACTAAGCTGTTTTGTCTTCTCAGGTCTTTTTGTTTTCTTTCCTTATTGCAAATGGAGCAAAGAGGGATTTGGGTCGCGTTGTTTTGTTTTTGTAGATTCGACAGGATGATACGAGTGCTTCTATCAATCTCCTGACACGAGTCACTGGCATTGGGTAAAAGTTTCTTGGGGTGTTTTTTGGCTTTTTTTCCCCTTCTCCTGTTTTTTTGATAGACTTATGAGCAGATTTTGGGTGATTGCAAATAATGAAGAAAATGAGCCCAAGCTGATGATGTAATGGCCACGCTGACAGGCCGTAGTCCCGATTACGGGATTGACCGAGACGAAAGGGTTTGGAATCAACAATTACAGACTTTGTGGTACAGGAGCGGAAGTGGGAAGCTCTCGTGCGCGAGCTGAGAGGGGAGAGAGGGAGATGCCGGTCGAGAACGGAACTGTGATAGCCCGACAAAAGCGGGAGCGAGAACCTGGCCTTGGGGTTTTTGTAAAAGGAGAAGCGGAGCCTTGAAGCAGGCAACAAAACAAAAACAAGCGAACAAAAAAGCCCATCAGGACTCTGCTGCGGTGTTATCGTGCATTTGGTATTAACGTCTAAAGCAACGTTGCCTATTTTGTGTGATTTGTTTAATTTTTTACAGTTATATTGTAAAAAGTTTATTTTTAAATTAATTTTTCTAATTTTAATTTTTAAATTAATTTAAATTAATTTAAAAAATTTATCACTGTCTAGTTACATCGATGCTGAAAAACGTGCAGGCCAAGCTTTGGGTCTCTGCTGACTAAAAGCATAAGCTGAAAATGAGCATGCTGAAAAGCTGTGAGCATCGCAAGCAACCTCAGTCTTGGCCTTTAAGAACCTAGACAGTTATAAAGAATTCTAATGTCCCGTTCAGTGTCGTAAGGTTTTTACTGTTCCTGATGCCATGTTACCTTGTCTCTTTGCAGTCCTGCTGCTGCTAGGAAGTTTGTTGAGGAAGGAATTAAGACTTTGGAAGGTGAGTGTAAATGTGAGGCCTCTGTTCACACTCCAGTAATCTTTTTTTCTGCCAAGCTGCCTCTTCTACAGTGGTACCATGGTAGCATATGTGCCCTAGGCTTTGAGGAAGGTGCGTAGGATGCTAAAGCTAGTACGCAGACTTAAGGCATTACGTACACGTCCAAAGTAAAGTATGTGCGGGTTACATGGAAGATAACGAGGATTTTGGCTCTTTGGTGGTCTATTAAGTCTTTATCGGAAGTGCTCTGTGCATTTGTGGTCATCCTATCAGTTGTTGCGTAGAGAGTTTGAAATTCCCTCCTTTGGGGTTGTATTCTCGTTACGTATTCTTAGCGTGCATCATCTTTGCATTGGTGGAAACTTACCGGAGGATTTTTGGTCCTCGGTTAACTATTTTGTTTGGGTTTGGTTTTTTTTTTCCCTAGATCTGAGAAAAATTGAGCACAAGCTGACCCATCACCAGCGAATCGGGCTGAAGTAAGCTTTCTTGGGGATAAGTGCTTGGTGTTTTTAATATCTCCTTCGGACACCAGGACGTAACGTAAGGTTATACGGGCCGAGTGAGGTTCTCTTCTCTCTGTGCTCTACGTGCTCTTCAGCAGTTACTCAGAGCTTTTGTTTCACTGGGGCTTAGTCTCCGTTCAGAAGGAGGTTAATATCAAGTGACTTCCTCAGTTAGCTCACGGAGAATCGCTTTAGCGAGGTCACGGCGGTGTTTCTTCACAATCCGCATGGAAGTGGCCCAGGCTATTTTTTTGTGCGCCATGAACAAGGTAAGACCTTTGTGCATCGAAACTTGGGAATGCTGTGCAGAATGTGCGTTTGTCCCTTGGTATTCATCAGCTCGAATGCTGCTTGTCGAGTCTCTGTTCGGTGTGCTAGTTCTGGAAGAACTATAGTTGCGTTTGTCAGAAGCTGTGAGTGAACCAAATATGCCAAATGGTGCTTCACCTGGCCTCTTTTTCTCCACAGTCGAGCGGCATGCTGGCAATCTGAATTTTACAGCCGAAGGCAAATATGTCTGGAGCTGTATTTAAGTTGGGAGCTTCCGTGTAGCCCTTCCAACATAGGTCACCTCTGACCGTGGATGAGGGACCTGTTCTTCCCGTTCCACTCAGCTGGTGGGCCGTGTTTTGTCATTAACCTTTTGTATTTCCGGAGGGCTAACTAAATATTAAGCAAGTTGTTATACGGTAATACTACTCCCACCTCGTAGCAGCTCTTCGTATATGGTGGAAACACCGAAACCGTGTTCTGAGCATAGTCAAACTCGCAGTTGTGAGTTTTTGCTGATGCCTTGCAAGATGTTTTCTAAGATGTTTGATGAGAGTCGGGAGCTTTTTGTGATGCGACGGTAATGTAAGATGGTATTCTTTCCTCTGATATACATTTAATTGACTGAAAGTTTAAGATGCTGCCCCTGCTGCTCTTTGAGATACTTTTTTTTTTTATATTTGCAGGTATTTTGAAGATTTTGAGAAAAGAATCCCGAGGGAAGAAATGCTGCAAATGCAGGTAAGAATCTCTTTGTTAAGAATGTGAGGTACTGATGGCCAGTGAACAAATGACAACTCTAAACACGCTTCTTTCCTTTTTATGTAGGAAATTGTGCTGAAAGAGATAAATAAGCTGGACCCAAACTATATTGCTACAGTCTGTGGCAGTTTTAGGCGAGGTCGGTACTCTGTTGGGACATCTTTATTTTGGGATAATAAGCAAGACTAGTTACTATGTATGTTGATCTTCTTGAGAGAGTCTGTGCTGGAACCTGGCCTTTCCCGTTACCGTTGTCTTGACTAGCTAGTTCGGTGATGAGACTCACACATAAATCCTTGCTTCTCTGCCCTTCCCCCATAAAGAATAGGATGTTGTAAAGTGAATTGTTTGCTTTATTTTTACATTAACAACGTTTGTGCTTCATTGTTATGGAGTACAGAAAGACAGTCTTGGATATTTTCTTAGGTATGGGGAATATGAACTTTTGATGAAAGAACAATATTCTTTTACTTTAAGATTTTTTCGTTTACTAATATCTTGCATAGTGACTGTTTTCTGATAGAAAAACATGTTTACAAGAAGAGGTAAGATGGATGTTCACTGACATTAGTATACTTTGCTGTACACAGAAGGATTTTTCTTTGCTTCTTTCTTTCCTAGGTGCAGAGTCAAGCGGCGATATGGATGTTCTCCTAACCCATCCCAGTTTCACATCCGAATCATCCAAACAGGTGTGTTTCTCAGATGCTGTGGATCAGTACTGTACCTTGCACGTAGTCTCAGACCTGTATTGCAGCTTTTTGTGGTTTTGCATTTACTGCAATATTAAACACTCCCCTTGGATGGGCATGTTTGTTTTGAGGAGTTACAGTTACTTCTCAAGTCCACGTATTATGTTGTGTTTCTCTTGCAGAACTAGTCAATATGCTTGTTTTTACCTTTCTGTCCTTCCTCTTCCTGTCACACACATTCCCTCACCCCCTTGAATTCAAGTGCTTTTATAATGCAGAATTGTAGAGCTAGCTGGATTAAAGGTAGACTGAGTATCTCTTTATGTAGCCATAATCATTTAGATGATAGGAAACTGTCCCGCTGCCCTCGTAATCTTTTGGGATTAACTCTGAAGTGGTATTAATGAAAGTGGTTTTGTTCTTGTGTTGCTTCTATAGATTCATTGTTTAAAAGCTGAATTAGATTTGTCATGTCCAACTAAAGGCAATCTCACGTGGGGGTATCAGTAGGAATTGTTTTTGTGTTGCACAACTGTAATCCTATTAGCTTTTTCCCAGTGTTATTGTTAGGGTTTTTTCCGTTTGGGTCAAATTTCATGTAGAATAGCACATATAATTATGATGATGTCCTGTGCTTGTATGAGCCTCTGTCTAGTAAATAGGTAAGAAGTTCTTGTTATTTGTAAAGTAACTTTTTCTTCTTTGTTCTTTGCTCCTAGTCAAAACTTCTGCATCAGGTTGTAGAACAACTGGAAAAAGTCCACTTTGTCACAGATATGCTGTCAAAAGGTGACACAAAATTCATGGTAAGAGCTTTATTGGTGGTGAAGGATGTTGCGGGGGGATTACTTTTCCTGATGGAAGCTAGGGTGAATACAAGATACATTGCTTGGACCGCTGAAATTGGGGGTGGGGGTGGCGTGCGCTTGTTTGTTTTCATAATTCTCCCCATTGCACCTCATAAGAACTTCCTGCAGTTAGCTCTTAGGGAATACGTCATGGTAAGATTTCAGTGTTAGAAAGCGTACAGATACTAGTCTGGTTCTGAACCCTGCCGACATAACCTTCGTCACATAACGTCAATTGTGTCTATATTGCTGGATGTTTCCTGGAACCTCAGCACGACATTGCTTCTTCAGTTGCACCGGTGACCGCTTCTGTAGCTGTGTCCTCGGGATCTCGGAAACATTTAGCTTTGATCTCGGAGCTATTTTTACCCGATTTTGTCTGATACTCGATAATACTTTTGTCTCCTTTTGCATCAGTTTTGCTGCAGAACAGATTTAACGGATGAGCGACTAGACTCAGAATATAATAGGGATTATGTGGGATGCCTAAAGTGAGTAATGAATTACAAGAACACTAATTTTCTTAGGTCCCATGCTGACAGTGCAGGGTTTTTTTTTCTTTTCTTGACCTGCTGGTATTTGTACATACTGAAAAGCCTAATAATAATTAGGACAGGGAAATGAGGAATCCTGTGGTCCTTCCTGGTGGAGTAAAAATTTAAGAAGCAGTTATATGCTACATTGAACAACAGTTCTCATAACAGTGTGAAATAGCGATTCACTGCATTCTGATATCTGGCTGCTCTAGTAAAATATTTATTCAATTCAGCAGGGATTTATCTTTTTTAGGGTTTTCCAGGATGGCTGAGGATCATTTAGAGATTGTTTAGGGATGGGGAGGTAAAGATGGTTCTCAAACGGGTTTAATTTCATTTGAATGTCTCGCTTGCCTTACCTCCTCACAGGGTGTCTGTCAGCTGCCAGATAAAGAAGATGGAACAGCCTATCCGCATAGGAGAATTGATATCCGGTACACACATCAAAAACCCCTGCCCGAACCCCTAGTTTAGCTATCTGCTCCAGAAGTAGGCATTTGCATCAATATTTGCATTCAAATCTCTACTTCTGTGTTCAGAACATGACATTTACTAGGTTTCTAATGCCTTTGAAGTGTTGCAGCCACCGGACAGCTGCCAGTAACTACAACAGGTTATTAGTGATAATGCTGTGTTTCAAATCACGATATTCTGTTCAGATTCAGAATTGTGTCCTGTTTTTATCATCCTGCTTTGACACTGATTCTTGGCAGGAGTGCAAGCACCATAACCAGGTAGCGGCTGAACACCAGTAACTTCTGGGTAAGGGTAGATACACTGAACCTTTCTTTGATATGCAGTTCCTTACACTCTTGCTTCTGGCTTTGGGAAAATTAAATGTCCAGAGTTGCTAAATGTATACACATAAATACAAAGTAAACCTACGAGTGTCCAAGTGTCTGAATTCTAAATGGCTTGTAACTTCTTTGGTATATATTTGTTCTAAGTCCGCGCTTCTATTTTTTATTCTAGGCTTATCCCGAAAGATCAGTATTACTGTGGTGTACTGTATTTCACGGGAAGCGACATATTCAATAAGAACATGAGAACTCACGCTCTGGAAATGGGCTTCACAATCAATGAATATACCATACGTCGCTTGGGCGTTACCGGTCAGTCTGGGCCTTTGCACGAAGCGTTCTTTCCGGTTATGCGCTTTGCGTGATCTCCGTCAACAGCGGGTTGCAGCGTTTTGGAAATACTTCTCATAAATGCTATAGTTTGTGAAATTTTTCACGGTGTCCTTTTTGGTGTTGGGCACCATTACAGCAAGAAGGGGCAGCCTACTTAGTTACGGGCAGCTCTGTGGCACAGTGTTACCTCTTTGGGCCACCCAATCTACTTAAAGTCTTACTGATTTAAAGATTTTTTTGTTCTGCGTCGTGCACAGCACGTACTTGGTTTCCTACTCTTTTCATAGGGTATGTAGTGTCCTTCCGTTGCTTTGTTTTATAAGAGAGGTGACTCTATATACCCACACACAATTATAAATTCATTTAACTGCATAACCACGTGGCTCCAAAGTTAACTCATTACCTTATTTCCTTTGACCCTAATAAGATAATAATAAGTATGTAAACACTATGAAAGTTCACAGAGAGTGGGGAGGTCGTTCTGGGTGGGATTTTTAGGTATTTTACCTACAGCGGTTTTGTCTTACTCTTGCAGTGCGTTTGGCATTTCTGAATGGTACACACGTTCCACGTCTCAAATAGCCTGTGTAATTTGCTTGCAGGAGTTGCTGGAGAGGCCCTGCCAGTGGAATGTGAAAAAGACATCTTTGACTATATCCAGTGGAAATACCGAGAGCCAAAGGATCGGAGTGAATAACTAACTGCTTGTCTAGGTTTGTAGCCTAGAGAGATGTTGTCATAGCTTCTTATGAACATGTGAAAGTGCATAGTCTTACTTCGGCCGTTACTGGAAAAACTGTGTATTACTGATGTCTAAAGCAAGTCTGTGACGTTTGTACGGAACGTGTAGTGAAGATAAATCCTGCGAGATTCCATTTTCCTATAGTCACCGAATAATTTGGGTTGGTATGGACCCCTAAATGTCGTGTAGTCCAGTCCCTCTGTCATAAGCAGGGCCATCTTTGACTAGGTAAGATTGCTTAGAGCCCAGTCCAATCTGACCTTGACTGTTTCCAGGGATGGGGCACCCAGCATCTCTCTTTGTATCTTATATATATATATATATATGTAGATACTGGAATGAAAAAGCGGGCTATATCATGAAGTAGTCGTAAAGAATACCATTTTCAGCTACTGTCAGTATCTCCTCGTACCTGTGTTAAGTGTCTCGGTGCAGTGCTGAAGCTCACGATGAGTGTTTCGGTGTACTTAACTTCTAAAATCTTTCAGTATGGGTTATATGCTAAGGTGATTGTTCTCCTGTTGCACGTGACGTGTGAATTTTGTTACTAGATATGTTGTAGTACTATTGATTGCAGTGCTCTGTGCTTTGTTTGACCTGTTCGGCTCGGTCTGATTAATTGATGCAGTACTACTGCTCCTGTAGATTCAATCTGACCTTTTTTGTATGCAAACCTGTCAAATCTTATTTTATACCTCCCATTTAATTGTTGGGAAAGGTAATGAGTATTTTGGATGTGAGAAGATGTCCCTTCAAGAATGCATTACTAGTTGTATTTGAGAAAGGGATTCTACTGGTCAACTTAAAACTTTTCAAAGTAGTAAACTACTGGCTTCCACGTGTTACAGAGCATGAGCACGGAATGTACTGCTGCTCCTGTATTTGAATGCCTTGTAGCGGTAAGGCAACCATATTAGGGTACTGCAAGCTTGAAAAGATGAGACTGTTTTGTACATGGTCAAATTGACTTGCTAACTATATAACACTTCTTTTGGTTTCTTAACGGTTAGGTTCTCTACCTGCATCTATGAGGGCAGAGAGGATTACGTATTTTCAGACTACTTAACCTGACCTGAATTGTGGAACAGAAACAATACCGTTTCTTATTTTTATCTGACTGAAGCCTGCAGAACACCTACATTTTTAACTTGTTCCTTTACAAGGACAGTTGATCGGTCTTATCAGTAATGGAGATTATAGGCTGATGCTCTTACTTACCCCTATATTTTTTTCATTTTTCTTGTTGGGAGTTTTAATTATTTTCTGGGAATGTTCCCCACTGTTAATGCATGCAGTAGTATGTAAGGTAACTAGAAGTTAAGTGGGTACTACGTAACATATTTAGATGCCTCATTGTAAAAATAGATATAGCCGGTATACTTAGTATTTTCTTCAGTAATCAGTAGGAATAAACAAATTGAATATTCCATCATGAATGTGTAATAGCATTTGATTATTATTTTATTAGCTGTAATTTTAGGAGATCAAAAAGCGGTAACACAAGTTTACCATGTTTACAAACGTTTCCTGGGCAGCACACGGCATTACGCCAATGCATTCTCCATCATCTTCAACAGGTAGCCTGGAAGACTGCTTTGTCTTGGGCCTCGAGACAGATTTTGTTGGCTTTGCAGTGTCTCTCCGTAATACTGTGAATTCTTCGACGTGCAAAAAAAAAAAGGCTTCTTCAGAGAGCTTGCTTGGTTTTTTTGTGAACTGTATAAATACACGTCTTTTTTTTTGGTCTCCTTTCTCTCCCCACTCCCTAGATAATGGCTGGCTTTTCTTCTTGACCGCTTTACTAGACTGCAAGATGCCTGGTAGTCATGGGAGGCGATAGCTGTGAACCTTGCGCTCATCACAGGGAATCTGCGTAGTTGGGCGTGCGCTATACTCGTTTGGGTACATAGACGACCTTATTTATGTGCAGAATAACAGTTGGGCTTTGTCAGCAATACTGGCTGCACCGTGCTGTCAGTGTTTGGTTTTGTGCCAGTTGCCGAGTCTTGCTTCAAGATTGGGTGGGCCTGTCTCCTTCCTTCGACTCGGGGCTGTAGTGGCCCTTACCAAGGGTTTTGTCTGAGCCGTAATTCAAAACGGGGCTGACAATGAGTTAAGGATGTTTGTTGGTAAGGTTAGGTGAAGGGTTTGAGAGGAGCTGTAGTGCCCGCCGGAGTCTCATACCGACTCTGACAGGCTGGGTGAGGCAGGGCTGCCCTGCAGCTCCGTGGGCGCGGGGCCTGCGGCACTGAATACCTCCGCAGGCCTCTTCCGTCCCTCTCGAGCACAACTTTGTACCGGCCGCCGAGACCGGAGGCGGCTCCGGCCGCAGTGCCGCCTTTCGTCGCACGGGCGGCAGACCGAGGCGCGCTCTTGGGCGCGCTCCCGCGACGCCGCCGTGCCTTGACCGCGCGCGGGGCCGAGCGGGACCGCGCGG
>VYXC01006207.1:74145-89808 GCA_013397175.1 Platysteira castanea | reverse complement strand
GCTCTCGTCTCATTTTTGACATAAAATCACTGGTGTTAGAATTGAGCAACGCTCTTTGGCCAGGATAGGGGCAATGCCAAAAACTAGTAATATTATCAAGTGCACTGTGAATTCAAAGCAACTCAGCTGAGTCCTGTATTAGTACCTTGTATATCCACGAATAGACCAAAGAGGTTGTTTATGTTCTCCTCAATGCTTAAACTGATCTTCTGTTATATCCAAATTTTACCTTTCAGGGTGCGTATTATTTTAAAAGTAATTTGGTCTAATCCTTAAGGAAGTCACAGAATTACCAGGATGGTTAGAAAGAAAGAAGCATTCATCTTCTGAGAGAACATTGAAGGAATTTCTTTTGTTGAACCAAGCAAAATTAAAGCTGCTATGGAATAGAGAGGGAGAGAGGAAAAGCAGCTACTTGAGTTAAAGTTAATTTTAACATGGAATAAATCCGTATAAATGACCATGAATAAATTATATTTAGTCCATTAATAGTCTTTTATCCACTGGGACATAGAATCCTTTCTGGAGAACCACTCCTACAAAAACAGTGGAGGAAAATAATAACTGGTTTTAAAAATGATAGCTGTAAATTTACAACAATGGCCATATGCCGTTGTGCCAGTGGCAGCAGAGCTGAGTCTGGATGGACAAGGACACCTATTCCATTTTGCATCTTTAGGTTAGCATAAAGCCTGACATAGATATCTCCTGTCTCTTCCATTAATGATCTTTCATGTCCTAAAAAAAAAAAAAAAGAAAAAAATCCTGGAAATTGAACAAGCGGAAAGATCTAGACATTCCTTGTAACAAGGTTCCAGTTTCTGCTCCACTAAGCTGACCCACAAGCATGCTCTGACTACGAAGTTAGCAGGCAGCAGACCCTCTTGACTCCTGATGGCTTTCGAATGCTATATCCTTGAGTCAACTCTCTGTGCTTTGCAGCAACGCTGTCACAACCCAGCTAAGAGCCCTGACTCATTCTGCCAGCAGAGCACTTAAAACGTGGCGTTATTCAATGCTGAGATTTGCCACATGGCTCGAACATAAGTAACTTGCAAAGTCCATTGACTTGTACCGTGAGTCAGATGTCACTTACAGGATTTAAGAGCACCCATATATTTAACTGCTCTCTTTTTACCACTTGCTTTTAGACAGCACCTTTATTAAAAAACCTTAAAGTACTTTCCTTTACTTAGGACACTTTATTTATTCTCCAGACTGCCTCAGGTAGCCTTTAACCTCCATTGCCAAAGACTATCTCTTAAAAATTCGCAAAAATGATCCTGTCGTGCACTTACAACTTAATTATTTCTTTTTTTTTTTCCTTTCTTTTTAATGTTGAACATTTCATGGAAACATAGATTTCATCAGGTTGGAAGGGACTATACGGAATCCTCTGCTTCAATCTCCCTGCTCAAGCATTTGCTCTTTTTAAATTTTTTTTAAACATCTTTTCAACTAAGTAACATTTTTGATTGTAGAAGAGAAATAAAGACAAATCAGACCTAATAAACAACAGGAACATGAGTAAATAGAAGTGGGTATAGTAATGATGTGGATGGAATGGCAAAGATCTCTACCACTGACTTTGATTCCTGATGTAATAAAGGAATATTATAAAACTGTTTATATAAAACTGTATCATAAAACTGTATATATAAAACTGTTTTTTCCCACTTGAAACCAACTGCTGTGGCTTATTTGTAGATGGCAAATTATAAAAAGGTTCTCCCATATACAGACACAAATCAGGAGAGTTGAAAACAATGTCATGTGTAATTTCAAGTTTCTTAAAAGTGACAATCAGTTGGGTAACTGAAAGGTGTCAAAGAACACTGGAACATCTCCTGTGGACAGATATTTCCAGGACCTTGCTCTTGAATTTCTGTAAGTTTAGGGGGGAATGTCTGTATGATTTTCATTTTCTCCATTAGTCTGAAAATATTCATTTACCCTCCTTATGTCTGTTAAACTGGGCACTCAACTCACTAGATAATGAGGATCCCCAAAATTTTCTCAGATAAATAGATCTTATAGTAGAGATTAAAACAGAGATTTTACCAACTTTATGTGGCTGCTTCTTGATAGTAAAGACTTGCAGGATCTGTATTTTACTTTACAAGTGATTTAGGGCAATATTTGTCATGTTTGTGCTTGTACAATGCCAATCTGTTGTCAGCATTATAAAAAACTTAACATGTTCATTAAAATTCTGTGTAATTAAATGTTCTGATGGCTTTTTAAGGGTATCTATTCTTAAGAACCAGTCCAACAGTTTTAGCTCATTTTATGTAAGCTGGCAATACACAATAATAAACCATCTCAATTTCTTGTACCTCTTCCACCTCAGACTTGTAATATGAGACTCTTTTTACTCTACAACTAATTTGAAAATTTATACATATTTTTCCAAGCAACTTAATTCCAAGAAATGCATCAAGTCAGTATATTTCCTAATTTATTTGGGTCCTTGTAAAGTTTCATCTGATAGACATAAAACTGTAAGATGATAGCATTGAAATGCAAGTCACAAGCTTCAATTAGGTACAATCAGAAATCATGCGGTGACTTCATTAAGTATCATTAAGAATGATCAAAATATTGCTCTTAGGAAAAATACATCAAAAGCATGCATTTACACATTGATTAAACAGGATCTGCAATTTCTAAAATCTGGTATGAGAAAAAAGAATGTAGTAAATTAAGTGCTCATACCCTACTTAGCAACAAGGGACTGCTTAGCAACCAACAAAGTGAAAAATAATGGATATGTGCACAA
This sequence comes from Platysteira castanea, assembly GCA_013397175.1. Classification (NCBI taxonomy): domain Eukaryota; kingdom Metazoa; phylum Chordata; class Aves; order Passeriformes; genus Platysteira; species Platysteira castanea. The sequence continues at coordinate 87,029 of VYXC01006207.1, read as the reverse complement.
ACTCTCAGTCCCCTTCAAAATGGAAGTACTGGGCAGCCATAGATAGAAACTGAAATAAATGTCTAGAAAAAATAAAAAGAAAAAAAAAGCCAAGGAAAAGATTTTCCTTGTCTCAGTAAATTTCACTTATATCAAAGATGGCTAATGTGGTCTAAGAGAGGAGCAGCTGCCAACTTATGAGTCACTATTCCTCTGTCAACTGATTCTCCAGTCCATGTTCACCCTCCTCACTGAAACAACCACTGTCTTTTTGTCTGCTGTGTCCACTTGTGGGCTCAGTATTCCATCTTTATGTGGTTTCAGACAATTCCAGCTACAGCATCTGTAGAGAAAATCCATTTCCTAACAGCTCCTTCTCATATCCGAATGTTTCTCTGTCTGATACAAGAAAGGTTTACACCTGACATGACACAGAAAACAAGGGGTATAAATTTTTTCAACCTGAGAGTCTGAACTTAATTACTTGAAATAACATGAGTTTATAGATTTATTACTAGAAAATTTCTCTTAAGTAAATCTTATAGATTTACTTCCAGAAAATTTCTCTTAAGTCTCACCTTCTTGATGTCATCTTCCACAAAATAATGCCCTTCAAATATTTCTTAGAGTAAAAATTTACAGTCCATCAGCTTTAACCTTTTTAGCACTTTTGGATGTTATTCTTTCTCTCAGAAAGGTGAATTGAAAAACAAAAACCTGTTTGTAGTCTTGCTTGTTTTCTCAGAAGCCTGCTGAACCAGGATTATATCGGAATTGTATGTAGAGGAATTATAAATATGGAAGAAAGACTTCTTCCACGGGCAGATGGCGATAGAACAAGTGGGAATGGTTTTAAACTAAAGAGGAAAGATTTAGATTAGATATTAAGAAGAAATTTTTTTCCTGTGAGGGTGGTGAGGCCCTGGCATAGGTTGCCTGGAGAAGTTGTGGCTGCTCCTTCCCTGGAAGTGTTCAAAGCAAGGTTGGATGGGGCTTGGAGCAATCTTAACCTAATCAGTGACATCCTTGCTTAGGGCAGTGGGTTGGAACTTGAGGATCTTTAGGATCACTTCCAACTCAAAGTGTTCTATGATTCTGTGATATATTTGAACAATCAATGAGAAAATAGATTATGGATTATAGATTATGGAAGTGTACACAATCATCAGCAGATGTTTTAATTCTATGTTGTCTGTCCCAGACAAAATTATGAAAACACTCTGGTAGAGATACATAGACCCTTAAAAAACCTGTAGAGGAAAATCCGTTCCAGCACACACTCCTGCAAATGGTTCAGGGCAAACCCAAAGGGGCCTCAACTGCATTTTCAATACAGGCATTGATTAGAACATGGTAACAAAGTAAGTACTGTATCAGCTAAGACCCATAAATCACTCAAAACCAATGTTTTTTGTTTGATGGAACATTTTCCCACATGGTCCACTTGCCTACATTGTGATCACTAATGTTAGAGGTTTGCTTACTTCCTGAATATACGAATGGTCTTTGAATCTCTTACAAATTTGGATTGAAATGTCACTTAGGATGTCAGGGGATATTTATGATGTGTATAAATATCTACTTGTATTCTGTAGTTGCTTAAAATCTGGTCTTCATAACTTCAAGTGAGTATAAATTCTACCATGTAAACAAGGATTTCTGTATCTTGTCCACCACTCTGTATAATTTTCTCTTTTTTTCCCAAATTCAGTTTTAGCTCCTTCATAAGAGAAGAACAATATCCCAATGTATTTTCATTGGATTCAACACTTGGACCTGAACAACCTGTTTTAATCAGAGATCTCAAAGCAGATAGCATATATTAAAAGCAATATTTTCTGAAATTGCCTCAGCTTTTTACCTGACTCCTGTAAGAGAATTACAAGTCTGAGTAGGCATGAATGGATGTGCATCGCTCAAGGTTTACAAATTACATTTCTCAAGACCTTTGTGCAGTATGCAAATGTTGTTACATTTGCTTACAGCTGAATAAACGGAGGCATCAAGAGGTTAAATGGTTGGCTCAAGGTTGTAGAGCAAAGCTATTCCAACACCACGAGCAGACCCCCAGGGCCCTGGTTTCCAGAGTCGTGCTGTGTCTGCTGTATTGATTCTCCCTTTACAACCACTCCAATGTGTTAATGGGCTACAAAGCTAATGGAATATTAAAAGAAGCTTAAGAATTTTGTCTCTTGAGGTTGGCTGGCCACATAATTTTACAACAGAAGGTTTATAAAACAGGGAGAAACAAAAAGGAATAAAAGGAAAAAGGAAAAATGTCAGAACTGATTGATTAAGGGAAGGAGTAGGTACCTGAGAAATGCCTGGTCTGATGCCAGCACTGGTTCAGGTCAGACAGGGCTATTTTAAAATTATTTGGTATTTTCAGAAATTGATTACTTGGCTAACACATTAAGAAGTAGCTCTACACATTCATTTAATGGGCCAGTGCCTCTTGTACAGGTCTGGAACAGTCACATTCAATCTCATCTACTCCTCGTTAAGTAGTGTTTTCTTCTTCAGTGTGTTTATTTACTGCCAATGCTGTAAGCATAAAACATATAACAAAAAATAAATAATACCTTAAATAGTCTTTCAGCTATATGGGCCTTCAGGACAAGTGACTTCACTTCAGGCCTTGTGAGCTCAGTTAGGGCTCAGACATCAATTCTCATTCTTTCATATACCTGCAAATTGAGTAATACTTTCTTTTCATACTGTTACCTTTTTAATGTATAGCCACTTCAGTCTAAAAGTGCCCTGAAACAAAACATGGCAGGTTCTTACACTAAAAAAAAAGATGAATAATAAATCACTTTAATTTGATGACCCTGTGTGTACTGGAATAAGAGCAGAGTATTTTAGGTGAGGTAAAACCAGTAAAATCTTTTGGACAATAACTAAGAGTCTGTCGATATCTTGATGAATGTTCACGTAGGTCCTGGCTATTGGACTGTTCCACCTTTTTCACTGACTTTCCCAACAAAATGGTGCTCAGAGCTACATTTCAAAAAGATACTTTTAATAAAGGTAGCCTTAACCATGATCAAGATTTTTCTTAAATAGTCAACAATTGCATGCCTGTGGCATTATCTGTGGGAATGCTGGCAATAATTGGATGTCTTGGACTAGATAAAATATTGCAATTGCAGAAGAACCCTGCTTTGGTGCCACATAAGAATTTCAGTAAAACACACATAGGAAAGTAATAATAATGATGGTGGTAATAATAATGATGATGATAATAATATGTAGAAAATACCATGAGAAACTGCATTATTAGCATGAGTAATATATATCTTTAACCTCCACTTAGGCCTGCCTGCTACCTTACTTATTGTAAATAAAACAGCATGGCAGAAAAGCTCTAACATCCCAGACAGTGAGGGAGAAATAGTTTTTCAGCCTTTCAGGGTAGAGGCTTAATTTTTAATGTGGGTATTTGACTTATGGCCTGAGATAGAGAAAGCTTTCCCTTAGTCTTTTATTTTTTTAAAAAAAGATGACCTTGCAAAGTTTGGTATGCCTTTATCTGCTGTTGCCCTCAGTGACAGCTATGACTGATGCAAACATGAAATGGGCAGTATTCTGCTGTTGCAATGACATCTTAAGTTATTTTTCTGTAGAAGTCGTTCACTGATTTTATAATTTTTACAAACAATTGTACAGCACAGTCCTCCTTGGGCAGGGTTGTACTACAAAAAGATATAACCCACACTTAGGGACATGAGGTCCCATCCATCACTCCTCATTGATCATAACACATGCTGACCCTGCCTCAGAAGTAATCTGCTCCCATAACAAAGCTGAGATATACTATTAATGTTTTGACTGCTTTATTACCTTGAGCATGATGATGATGTTGCAAAATAAAACTGTTATCCTCAGTGATATCTTACGGATAGCTTTCTAATTCATTTCCTCAGCAGAATGTATATGATTCTATTTTTTCATTGGAATTTTTAATCATTGTTGATAAAAGTCAAATATTGAATTGCTGATAAATAAGCAATTCATTGATTATTACAGAAAACAGAATGAAAAAACAATGTTGCAGAATAAGATAGAGGTTTTGGAATAATCTCTACTCTTTTATATTAAGGGGATGTGCAAAAGGTGTTGGATCTTCTGATCAAAGCTGTATGACTTCCAGTCAGCCATTATTTGGATACTCACTAAATGCCTGCTCAGATGTGTTTCTATACCATGGTTTGTTTCGGTAGTTTATTTTGCTTTTCTTGTCCATTGGCTATGCCTCTGCATTTCATTTAAAAGAAAAAAAAAAAACAACATAGTTTAGCTTTGATTTGGGTTTCTGTTGTACATATCTGGCCCTTGCAGGACCGCACTGCTTGCCAGAGAGAGTGTACAGATGGAAAATCAGGAAAGAGCTCTCATGTCCTGTTGCTCACGCCCACTGTTCAGGCTCATTATTCATTGCTTGGTAGGCCCAGAGGTTTACTCATTCCAGCAATAAATATTTCCATAATCTAATAGATCTCACAGTAAGGTGCATGCTGTAATATTTTAACACATTTTTGTTTCCTTGATTTCATCCCATCATTCCTAATTATACCCCCCATGAATTTCTCGCTAAATCTCTTTAATTGCACAATTGTAGATTTTCTTTCAATTCAGCCAAATGATATGTACCTGATTCGATTCATCAGGCTTTACATTTTCTCCATCATGGAAGAAAATACCCTTCCTTTCAAAAGAACTAAAAAAAAAAACCCCTCCACCCTACCCCCAAAGGATGGTTTTGGATTAGAGCAGTTCACAGTACAGGATTGACATTATCAGGTCAGGTGCACATGGCATTTACAGAGCATTAAAAACCTTGTTCCCTCACATTTAATACCTGTAATTATGTATTATTTAACTTTCTGTGAAATTTTAAGAACAAGATTGCTTTAGATGCCACTTCAGAAATAATCGTATTTGTTCCTCATTGCAAGGAGAATCAATTACATCTTCACATCAAGAATTTTGAACCCATCTTTCTTAGGCAGGGATCCTAAGGCACAGAAACACAATGGAATTCATCAGAGATCAAACAAATCATTACTGTTGGTAACAGAAACAACATTGCTTATATTTCTCTGTAAATATATCATTTCACTGTCACAATCTTCATTCTCAAAGCTACATAGTGCTGTTGACATTGAAATACACATTCATTTATTATTTCCAGAGATTAGCTAGGAGAAGCTTTTGCATCAGGCATTTTGGGGTATGAATTTTCACATATGCATACATTTGTAATTCACTCATGAAACTCTGGGGTCGAGTGTTTTTGTCAATGTCTAGTGGTCAATTGTGTGTCCTAGCGTAAAAAGGACTGCAAGCCAACTTCAATATGGACATCTTAATTGAAATATTCCTCAAAGAACACTTGCACCACTAGCTAAACAGTTGTCGTTATAAACCTAGAAATTCCATGTATCAATACCTAAGTCTTTAATAACAAGAACATAAAGACAAAAAGAATTATTTTTTTTTCCTCTGTAAAGCTAAATAAACTTCATTGCTACTCTCGCTCTGGAATGTATTAATTTATAGTTAATTCTCTTACTGTCATTATTAAAAACACATAGAAAATACAGACTTTTCTAAAAAACAGAGTGGATGTTAATTATTTAAAGGTTCATTTCATAGCTTCAGAAAAAGAAAATAAACAAATTCATTATTATTAATCGACAATATTTTACTACTGTGTAGGGGCCTCAGTGAACTAAACATTATGCAAGCCACAAAACACAGAATTAAATCTTGACTCTGGTAAAATGAGTACAATAATTCTATCAAGTTCACTGAAAATTTCATCCCTGGCTGGAGACAGTCCTTCTTCTGAAGAGTATGCAAAACTTCATCCCCAGTTTTGCACACACACAGTGTGCATAACTTTTCTCAGGTGATTAGTAAAGCTCCTTTTTTATTCATCCCCAGCACCAGAACAAATTACAAAGATAAAAGCATTGCAGGGGCTGAAGTGAAGTTGGATTGGTTGTCTGTGATGCCTTTATCATCTCTGATAACTTTACTCAAGGTTACACAGGTTTTTAAGAACTAGATTGGGGGTTAATTTAATAGATGATGTAACCAGTGGGTGTAATAAACAAATCTGAGGGAAAGGGGAAAGAAGTCTCGCAGTAATGTGGATGGCTATTTAAGAGGGACAGATTGGTACTTTATTTATTTGTGAATGTTTTATGTCGGAAATAAACTGCATGTAGATCAGACCAGAATGGGCTCATGGCGTGGCACTCTTTCTTCAGGATGTATCTTGCCAGCTTCATTTCCTGACTTGCCATTTTACTGTTTTGCTGGAAGTTCTCACTCCTCTGTGCTCTTATCATCAAGATCACCTTTTCATTTTAACTCATAAAAAAATCTGCAGAACCGAGCCTCATTTCTGAAGTTTAAAAGGCTTACACTTCCTTGTATGTGAAGCTTGAATAAGGACAGTGGGTTTCCTGAGAGAGGCATTTCCCAGCACAAAAGAGTCTTTTCTATGTACAGCAGTAGGTAGAAGGGCAGAGCAGTCACCAGACATACAGATGTGCTTTCACTGTCTGCCAGCACTGCCAGCACTGCAGGTCACACAGTTTTACCTTGCTCTGTCTGTGGAGATTTTGTTTCTGCAGTCAACTTAAGAACTGATTCAATGGGGGTAAGAAAACAGGAGTTTCAATACTTGCTTTCCAGTATGGGTTTATCCAGTATGGGTTTATCCAGTTTATTCTAGCAAGATTTTCAGCTTTAATCTGTGACTGAAGGTAGAGTATTCTGGATATACAAGGATCAAGTTAGCCTTCCATTCAGAAAAGGGCTTGAACATTCTGTTTAATTTAACTGTGTGTATTGCCCCTGCTTCTAGAAACTTCTGACATATAAGAATTAGCATGAATAATGAGTAACTTAGAAATAAACCCCAAAACAACAGCACCATCCTGAAACACATTTGTCTTCAAAGCTCAAGGGGTGATCACTGCTGAAGTTCTATGAGGATTTTCAGCAAATGTCCAGAGGGGTCTGTAAGTGACTGGAACTTACGTTGTCCATGTGCTATTGTCAGGAGAAAAATACCTAGGTACCTTGTCACCCTGGAAAGAAGAAAATACACCCACTTGGTACAAATCCATTCCAGTTAAATACAGACTGACAACACAAACTTTTATTTCCCCTCCACCACTCTATTTTCCATCATGAAAGCAAACAAATAACTAAACCACAGGAATGTGTCATCTAATTTATTTTTGTATTTTTAACTTATTAATACTGTCCATTTATTTTTAATGTCTCTGCAGCAATGATGCTTATTTTCTCCTCTCTCATCTGGCTATTAAAATAAATTCTCAGCAAAACTGGGGAATGGGAGGAAAGCTTAAAGAGGTACTATTGTTCAAAGTTAATCTTTTTTATTTACTCTGATGTTGAATCATTCATCCATGCTTTGAAATCCAAAATCAAGGAAGGTAAGGCTGGAAAAAGAATAACCGACTGGTGACAAGACCACTCTAAATATCCATTCTTTAGAGATAAGGGGGAAAAACACACCTAAAAACATATTTTTTATATACTTCCTTTTCTAATTATAACAATAGCATAGAAAACTGGCAGTTAAAGCTGGATTGATCGCTGCTTAGATGACATATAGCCTTTATGAGTGGGGGATAGAAACTGATAAATGTTTTTTTTTCCCCTTCACAACCTTTTTCTAAAGCTGCAGAAAATGTGTCATGCATAAAAAGTATGCAATTTTCATGTAATTAGAGGAACAGGAGATGAAAATGAGTTCCATCAGAGCAATCAAGGATGGTAATGTTGCATGGATTTGTCAGTGCCTATTTGTCATGAAAGCAAAACCCAACAAGTGTTCTATATTTTATTTCATTATTATCACTGCTATACCTTGAAAAAACACTTTTAAAACATCAACAAAATACAACTTTATAACTGTGAAGTGAAAAAACAGCCAACAACCCATTGTATGGACTAACAGAGTCCCCTCTTTTAATAGAATTTGTCTGTTTTGGTTTTGGTTTAGATATTAAATTAGTTTTATTCTCACAAAGACAGAAAAAAAGTGTGATTTATTCTGATGCTATTTTAGTTTTGCTCCAGTACCCTATCTCTGGGTTCACTGTTTCCATTCTGCAAATCTATGCAGTAACTTCTTCTAGGCTTGAGATTCTCCCATTCACCCCAGTGAGTAATAACCAAGGCATCCAAATTAGGAATGCAATCATCCTAAATTGCCCCATAATCTGTCAGAAAAAGAAGTCTATTCCACGTTGCCTGAGAAATATGTTAATTCTTGACCTGTCTTCACTGCTTGTAGAGGAAGATCAAGTCAGTAGTGTACTAAACACATACAAACACCTAAAGTTAGATCAGGTGAACCCAAGCTTTTTACAAAACCCTCCTTGATGTCACTCTCTATTGTTCATTTACACCTTAACTTCTCCTCATGAACCTCAGGTAGCAAATAGAAATTTAGTTGTCATGGTAGCACACAGACCTCTGTTTTATCAACAGCAATTAAATGACCAAAGGGTTAATGCTAACTCGTGTTGTTGGTTTACTCGACACTTTCACAGAAAGGATACATTCAGTAGAATTTTGCTGTGTGTTTGCATAGCAACTGGGGCCGACACTTATAATAAAATTATAAAAGCAAGAGGACTATAAATCAGTGTCGGTAATAATAATTCAGGATGATAGGACCTGCCTTGCAGGGTCAGACCAAAGGTCTCACTAGCCTAATGTTCTGCTGATGACAGTGGTCAAAGACAAATACCTAGGGAAAATAAAATAGCAACCAGGCAAATATGCAGTGGTTGTTCTCCTGGTTTAGTCTCTCAGCTTCTGACAAATCTGTGGTTTAGAGGATGATGACTCAAAGCATGATATACATGGTTAATATGGTTCAATTTATTTCTTGAAGGAAGCACTAAGCATTTACAACAGTTATTGACAGCTTTAAAAATTGCTGCCCAGGAAATATCTCTTCATTTATTCTCTATAAATATTTTATTTTATTAAAGTCTAGTTATGTACCAAAAAATATAGGCATTATACACAGACAGACACACTCCCCAGTTTGTCACAGGCTACTCTGATTAGAAATGCAGAGCCCTTTAGTTAAAGGTTGCTGACGGTTAATATATTCCTGTTTTCTCCCCTCGGGCTGAAGGTGGGAGACAGTTGCTCTCAAGTTGCATATGTCTCTCTCGAGCCATCCACGATAGGTCTCTTCTCAGTCTTTCAGGCTGGCATATGCCCAGATTTCCTGCTAATGCAGTAGGAATAAACAAGAACTTGAGATGACAGAGAGTAGAAAACTGTTATAAATGGTTATTTGAGTACTCTGAATTATAGATTTCTCCTGATGGCACTTGCTAGCGGAGTGCATCTCCCTCTGTATGTGACACTGGTGAGGCTGCACCTCGAGTGCTGTGTCCAGCTCTGGGACCTTCGTGGCAGGAAAGACTTTGGGGCTGGAGTGTGTCCAGAGAAGGAAATGGAGTTGGGGAAGGGTTTGGAGCATCAGTCTGATGAGAAGCAGCTGAGGGAGCTGGGGGAGCTCAGTCTGGAGAAAAGGAGGCTCAGGGGATACTTTTGTGCTCTCCACAGCTCCCTGACAAGAGGGTGCAGCCCGGTGGGATTGCCCTCTTCTCCCAGGCAACCAGTGATAAGACAAGAGAAAACAGCCACAAGCTGCACCGGGGAAGGTTCAGGTTGGACATCAGGAGGAATTTCATCATGGAGAGGCTTGTTGAGCACTGAAATGGACTGCCCAGGGCTGAGATGGAGGCATCATCCCTGAAAGTGTTCAAGAAATGCTTGGATGTGGCACTCAGTGCTCTGGTTTAGTTGACAAGCTGGTGATTAGTCAAAGGCTGGACTCGATGATCTCAGAGGCTTTTTCCAGCCTAAATGATTCTGTGATTCTATGATCTGAGCATGCAGCAGGGAAGGAATTGCTGAGGCTCACCCGGAAGGGCTGAATGGTGGCTGTGTGTCTGCATGGATGGAGTAATTGACAAAGAACAGAGTACACCGCCCCGAACCTCACAGTCCTCTGACCCCAAAGATCCCTCCTGCATTCAGTATTCCTGTCTGCTGTATGCTGGTGGTGGAACACACTGTGCTTTTCCACTAAAGTTTTCATTTCATAAACAGATAAGGCACAAAGCTAAAATACTTATGAAAGGAAAAACAAAATTTTGTTTTGCTGACCACATCTTAAGAAAAAGAAATTGGGAACTACAAAAGGGCATGCCTGCTGTCTTAGGTCCATGGGAAGAACTAAGAAATTCAATAATCATTTCCTTCTCCAAAAAGCAAAACAAAGAAATCAGAGCAATCCCACACTGAGGGCTTCTTTTGGGCTGGAAAGCATGAGTATTTTGGGGACTAAAAGTAAGTTCATAGAATCCTAGAATCCTAGAATGATTTGGGTTGGAAGGGACCTTAAAAGTCATCTATTTCCAGCCCCTGCTGTGGGCAGGGTCACCTTCCACTAGACCAGGTTTCTCAAAACCCCTCCCAACCTGGCCTTGGACACTTACAGGGGTGGGAGAGCCAAAGCTTCTCTGGGCAACCTGTGCCAGGGCCTCCCCATCCTCAAGACTTTCTTCCTAATATTTAACTTAAGCCTGACCTCTTTCTGTTTAAATTCCTTACCTCTTGCCTTATCACTGTGTGTCCTTGTAAAACTGAAGAAGATAAATCAAAATTACTAGAGGAACATGACCAAGAGAACAGTTACTTGTGGTGGCTGCTTGGGTTGTTGTTGTGTGGGTTCTCTGGGGGACACTCACACTCACAGCTTATGCCTCTCATGGGAGGAACTCGTTTGTGGTATCTGCTATTGTTTTAAACTTGGCCTTCTGCCACACCTGGCCAGCTCCAGTGCCAAGGAGAAGAGGAGCCATGGCCTTGCTTCCTTTTCCATTTGAAGCCTCTAGGACTGGCAGTACCTGACTCACTTCCCAAACTCCTTGCTCAAAATGATGTGTGATTAGAGAAAACTGAGTTGTCTTCCACATGGCAAGAGCAAGAGTAAGAGAGTCCTAATCAGGGGAAAATTCACTTTCCTCTTGGGAGACCACCCATCCGTGGTCCCACTTCCATCTGTGGAAGTTGGGTCTAAGTGTTGAAATGGCTCAGTGCAGGGCCTCTGGAGCGTAAATTAATTTGATACCTCTTTAAGTTTCAGTCTATCTGCATTTTGCATAAATATACGTGACTTCAAATGGTCTCAGTAAAATAAAATTACTGACATTTATCACTAATTAGCTAATAATGTCATTATCTAGACTAGTTAAAAATAATCATGAAAAGGAAAAAAAATACTGGGGTAAACTAGGGAACCAGATAAATGTAAAACAGTGAACATTACCATGGAGCGTCTTCTGGTGGACACTCAGAAAGGGCAAAGGACAAGGAAATCTGGAGAAGGAATTTTCTATTCACTCCGAAGATGAAAATTTGGTTTTTTTTGTAACTCTCCAGTTCCTTGTAGCGCAAACTCATCTGTGAAAATTGGTGAGCTCTCACACTCTACTGGGGCCAGATACAGGAATTTGTGCTTCTTCACTCTCACAGGCACATGTGCCAGCTAATTTCATGTGTTATTAGAAATAGAAAAGTCAAATTGGTTAACATCTTCTGGAATGATCTCTTAGAGCAGGAATTTCCATGGTTTTCCAGGCAAAAATTTTGTGTGCATGAGAGCACGCAGTAAGCATATTACATTCTGGGAAGCGTCTGCACACTTGATCCATCCAGCGTTCCCCAGGCGTTTTAGATCTGTAGTGTCAAAATGCAGCAAGTCATATTTATAACATTTCTGGAGCTCCTCAAAACTGTCCTAGGTAGCCACAGTGTACATGTTTTGTGGGATTTCTGGAGTTTGTCATTCAAGCTGAAGGCACAAAGTGCATCTAAAAGTATCTGATCTGCTGGGACTATGACACAACTGGAAGTTTTAGGTAACTATAGACTAGAATTTCAGCTGGAAAAAGAGAAACATCACCTGTTCTAGCTGTGACTCTGGTGGGCTGGGTTTCTATTTGTCCTCTCTGAAAACCTGGGGCTTTCCTCTCTGCGGAGGTGGCAGGACGTTAGAAGGGGGCTGGTGGCAGCAGGTGAGCAATGAGAAAGAGGTATGTAACTGCTCAGAAGAAGAACTTTCTCATGGGGAAACACAGCTGGTTCTGCTGTTCAGAACCCCATTTTTACTCACTAGAAAAGGGAGGAAAAGGGAAACTCTACAAACTAGAGCCTCTGAAAGATAGATATGAAAGTGACAGAACAGAAATATCAAGGATTAAGTGATCTTCTGGACTAGCTCCTGATCCCAACAAGTAAGGTGTGCAGAAATGCTTTTTACCATTATCTGAAATGTTGTCTTTATGTCTCTGATTCCTCTTAATGTGTCTCACTCAGCTTCCTAATCATAGCATCAGACATTTAGAAGGAAGAAAAGTTTGACTCTTTCACGTTATGCAGCACATAACAATAGCAGCAGAAGTTGGATGTGAATGAAGCAAAGGCACCATAGCTGTAAAATTTCCAGAATTGGAACTTACTGCTTTAGCATGCCAGTATTCTGTTTGGAATATGGTTTTGGCATCTTATTCTTTCTTGCTAGGGGAGATGGGGGTATAACAGAATTTGGACACAGTACTGAACACAAAGGTGGCACAATCTCATTTTCTTCCCTGGCATGACGATAATTTTTATTATTGTTATTTTTTCCAGTCATGACTGTTTTTCAGGACCCTCCACTCCCCACCTGCTCCTGCCCCTTCCCACCTTCCTTCTGCTTCTCAGAGATGAGCAACTTTGCCATCCTTATTGAGTAAATAAATAAATAAATAAATAAATAAATT
>VYXC01006207.1:62238-73932 GCA_013397175.1 Platysteira castanea | reverse complement strand
AGGTCTCTGACATGAGGGAAACTGGGAGAGGGGAAAAAAAAAAGGAGAGACGTGAATCAAAGTCAGGGAATAGCGGGAGGATGGGTGGGCAAGGCAGAGAAGCAGAATTTGCACCAGGAACGATCAGCTCTGCCAAAAAATAAATATATAACAACATCAAAACCTTGTGGTGCTTGTAGCAATGTCCTGTCTTGGTCATCTCCAACCTCAGCTCCCACTTCAGGTCCTGACTGAGTGCTTAGAAGTATTTCTATGGGGGTAAGGGAGTTGCACAATTAATTCCCAAACCTTCCCAAACCTTCCCAAACCTTCCCAAACCTTCCCGAACCTTCCCGAACCTTCCCAAACCTTCCCAAACCTTCCCAAACCTTCCCTTCCCAAACCTTCCCAAACCCTCCCAAACCTTCCCAAACCTTCCCAAACCTTCCCTTCCCACAGCAGAAAGGTTGAAATTTCATTATCTCTAAGGTCACTTCCAACCAAAACCATTCTATGATTCTGCTTTGTCATTTCCGATTTTAATGATGTTACATAAACAATTGCTGATGCATTTCTACTATATTTTCCCCCTAATTTGAATTAAAACCAAATCCTGATACCAGAAAATAAACAGAGAGGACAAGAAATTCACATTTATTTTGCTCATCTGTCTTTCAGCAACGTTACAGTTTTTCACTCTAGAATCCAGGGTAATTTTTGAACCTCTCTTCTTTTTGTGCTAAGTGATGAGACAGGATAGAATTTCCTTCTCTTATCAGTAGCATCGTATGATGCTGCAGTTTTAAATTTGACAACAGGCTAAGGCACAGGTTTATACAATAGTAGGAACCTCAGTATTCAAATTATCCTAGGCTCCTATTACACTTAAAGGAAAAGTGAGCAGTACTTTGAGAGAATAACTTTCATAGTAAAATAAATATTATCTGGCTTCAGAAGTTTAAATTAAGTGTGTCTGCCTGTAACCCAGACGAGGCTACTTTTATAACCAACAGGAATCTGACCAAGAGCAGTGACAGAGGTTACTGTGTGATACATCTCAGTACATCTAGGTGCTTACTTTAGGATGACCTAAACCACAGCTGAAATTTACTGCTGTCATCGGTGGAACTACATTCGGTCCCAGATTACAAAGTCAGTGTCTATAAAAATTTGCCTCCATATTAGTCTAAGGACTCCTTGTAATATTCTGACATCTATCTTATAAATAAACCAGTGAGATTATGGAAGTTTTAATCTCCATTAACTACTGAGAAGTCTGAGATTGAAATTAAGCAATAAACCTCCAAATATCTGAAATTAGATGAGGTGGCTTTCACTAAGCATCTAAGAAATTTTGATTCCATGATTCAAAATCCTGATAAAAGCTTTATACACATACATAAAAATATACACCTGACCTCACTAATGTATATGTATGCATTCTGGCTAGAGAAAAGGCTTTAAAAAGCAGTCATCTGACAGAGGTTCTTCCAATGAAATTTTATGTCCAGTTTTGTAAAGTGAAAGATATGAATATTTTAGACAAACATTTGAAGACTAATTCAAACAGAATAAGAACCCTTATGTTTAACCATCACTGTGTTACAGCCTTTATTAAGCAAGAGTATCCAGAGTACAAATAATGGATCTTCTTTGCATTTCATTTAACAAATATATTGATTGAAGTCCCCTTTCAAACCTCAGCAGACGGGATGCTTTAGGGGTAATTTTTTCAAAGGAAGTTTGCATGGGGATTTAACTAGTCAACTTCCCTTGATGTTAGCAGGAACTGTGTGACTAAACTGATGCATAACTTTGAAAAGGCACCCCCAAACACCTTATGTTGAATCACTGGAAGTCTTTGAACTCAGCAGGATCGTTGCCTGGATAAGAAGTGGTTGTTCAGATCCAATATATGAATCAGTAATAATAAACGGTGCTATAAATGGGACAAAGATTGCATTTGTCCAAAGAGAAAGGGAAGGTTGGGGTAACACAGAACCAGTTGATTTGTCATTAAACCTTTTCTTCCTTCTAATTCCATCTTGGAGAACACTTCTGGGAAACCACTTCATCATCTATGGTGAGGTAGCTTCATTAAAATAACTGTAATTTTCTTCAGTCAGCGGCCAATAAAGTGGTCCCTAATGGATTTTCCTGCAGTACATTTTAAAGCAAAAATATCTTGTTCTAGGAAGTCGTTTACAGGCAGCAAGATTACAACCAATCTGAAACTAGGGCCAAGACCAGAAGATTCTGTCTGGACACCAGTCCAAACCAAGACATTATTGCTTTCAGAATACTTACAGTTTAATTCAGGCAGTTCACTGTGTAACTGCATCATAATTTTGCTCCAGATTTGTTTATCATGTTGATTAGATTGAGTCAAGATGGAATCTCTTCCTACTCTTCTTTGACTTCATATGCTGTCACACTTCTGCTGTTCTCTGCAGGAATTCTGTATCCCCTCCATCTCCCATGGAGAAGAAATAGAGGTCTCATGGATGGCTTTCATAGGTTGTGCTGAGCAGGAACCCACAGCAAAGGTCAAAACTCTGTCTAAATTATTCCATAATGTTATTTCCTGACTAAGCCTTTCTTTATACTTTTTAAATTCTTCAAAGGGAAGTGCTTTGAACCACTGAGTTTGAGAATTTTGATCTTAGTTTACGCTTCAGATATGAATATAAATATATATATATATATATATTGTTTCAGGGGGAAAGAAAAAAAACTTCCTACAAAATATAAACATAGAAATTTTAAAAAAACCCTGTAACACTGATATAAGAAATGTTGGACTGGCAACATTATTTTGATAGAAATATTTCCCCCCCAAAATATTCTGTCATTAGATACGATTAAGGTAATCTTCCTAAAAATAGACGAACAGACAGAGATGTACCATTGTTACCTCCTGCAGCTGTCTGCCTACCAGATTTGTGACATTTTAGGGGTATCTTTTCAAAGCAGCATACAGAGTTTTAGCTGCATGACTCTCAGAAACATCAACAGAAGCTGATCGATTAAATCCCACACTTGCTTTCGCTTTGAAAAATTTTCCCCTAAGCATCCTGGCTGTTGGGCTTTGGAAAAGTACTTCACTATTTCCATGCAGAGAAATGCAGAAAATATTCAATCTATATTAAAAGATAAATTAAATTAAAATAGAGTGAGACTAAAAATATATAAAATAAAATAAAGATCAGCATTTTTACTAGTTCTCTGCTCTCTTGATTGCTGCTCTGGTACTATGAATGCATTCCAAGCTTTGTTACATCCATCAGGGATGGTACAGATGGACATTCTGCCTGTCCAACCTGACTCAAATGCTTGAAGATTCATCAGAGAGAATCTGTTGGCAATTGCAAATGGATCTAATCCAGAGCCGGCAGATTTTGTTTCTCTAGAGGAAAGCAAGACAGTAAAGGGCAGACTAGACTGGCAAAAATATTTACTTTTATATTTCATCACTTCAAATTTGTAATGGGACAAAATGCCTTTAAAACTTCACCTTTTTAATAGGATACTAACAGAGATTTTCAATGCAATTCTTTTTCTGGCAAGCCAGACACTTGAAAGTGGGAAGCATTTTGAGCTAAAAAAAAAAAAAAAAAAGAAGAAAAGAAAAGAAAAAGCAATCAGCAGGGTGACATATACTTTATTAGGCCTCTTCAAAATCACTTCCTTCTCTTTCTCCCTTTTATATTTCTTGTCTTTCTATGTGCTCTCCTTGTTACATTACATCCCTCATTTTAGGCATTTTAATCCCTCCAAAGGGATGCATCCCAGTGGCACAGGCAGTTGTAAGGCAAAATTCTCAGCTACACCATGGCTCTTTTGCAGTGCTGCGGCAGCGAAAAGCAGCCTTATAGCCCATGGAACTGGCCACTGTGGAATATCCTCCCCACGATGCACAAAATGGGGTTTCAGAACGCAAGTCAAGTCAGCACGTTGGGTATATAATGGCCTCTGTCACATTTCCCACTATAAAAGACCCCCATGACTGGGGTAAGCATGGGCAATGAAGAAAGGGGAGCTTGCTTGAAACCTAATCATGGCTTTGAGAGAAAAAGTCCACAAAATTCAGTCTAGCTAGCTCTAAAGGGTACCTTTTTGCCTCTGAATAAGCTGTGGTGCAATGAGAAGAATCAGTCATTTTACCTCTTGTAGAAATGTGGGGAAGTTCTCAGTAGTTTTTCCTGGGACAGTTATAAATGTATGGAATTTACTTACTTCACACCTGAGGAACTGTCAAACACAAGGATTCTCCTGTCTTCTCATAATAGCTGCGGGATGTTCACTTATTTATACATGGAAGTCTTGTTGAATGGTCAAGACCATCTTTCTGGATCTGATAAGGATGTATAAGTTACCTTATCTTTTTCTTCTCAGCCCTGTTTGGCCAGTTGTTAATGACACTGCAGTTTGTCAGAACATTTTTCTACCCGTATTTAATGTGTTTACAGCACAGTTGCCACCAAAGATTTCACATCACTGAATGATGGTCTGTGCCCACTGCTGACCCACTTGGAACAGAAACACTCCCCTGTGTGCCAAGTCATCCTGTGGGTACAGAGACCCTGATGTGAAAGTCCTTTGTTGGAGGCTTTGATCAAGCCAGGAAATCCGGGAATGCATTTGCATCGGTGTTTTGGGGAGATGACATAGGATAACTTATAGAACAACCAGGTCCCCATCCTTTAGCGTCAAGAACAAATGCTGCTTCACTTGTCCTATTTATACATAACAAAAATACCACTAAATTGTGCTTTTATCTACATGTCCCCCAAAACTCCCTCAAAAGTGACAAAGTCAAATTAAATTTTAAAAATCATCTCCTCTGTTCCTCATCCAACATGGGTACAGTTGGTATTCCTAAGAAATGCACTCTGAGTTTCTTTCTTGTTCTCCTCGGGGAAGGTTGTCAGCAATCCTTTGTAGAGAGGAGAGTGACAAAGCCAGAAAGTGCATAATCAAGATAACCTTTCTGCTCATTCTGCTCCCCACTGATGCCCTTGTTCAGATGGTGAATCAGCCCTCAGCTACACCCCTCCATTTCGGCATTCGAGATGATCCTGGTGCAAATGGCCACAGCCACATACAGCACAGTGTGGAGTGCTCAACAGCAGGCACACTTCACTGCATACTGTCAGTAGTTTCTGTGTATATAAATTTTATCTCTCAAAAAAACCCCAAAAAAACAAAAACAAAAAACAGCCCTCAAAAAACCCAAACAAAACAAACAAAAAACCCAAACAAAACAAACAAAAACCCCAACCAAGCAAAAACCCCACTGTGAAAACATAACTACAGCACAATTGCCCAGGAACAGCAGAACAGCTCTGTCATAAAGGTATGGACTGAACCCTCAGTACACTCATGAATGCTGGGAATCTAAGTGGGTTTCTCAACCATGAAACAAAGAAACTTCAGGCTCATCTTGTTCAGTGCTCAGCATCATCCACAAGATGTTGCATGTTCTTGAGTGCCATCAATTTCAATTGAGTTGAAAGGCCCCAGTTCCCATTATTCCATTCCTGTTGGTAAGTAGATTCCTGTTACCTCTAGTGAGTTCTGGGTCTGTACTCCCTCAGTACAGAAGGCAGAATGTAGAGGCATTAAAGTGACTCTAAGTACCTTTGTTCCTGCTTCATTCTCAGCCCTGACCACCCCTAAGGGAGGGTAAAGCAGCCTTAGGGTGAGTAAAAATTATATTCTGCACACAAATATTGCATATTGTTTAAGCACTACTTTGTAAAACTGGGTATTTTTTATGTTTTCAGCATATTTTTATATTCTGCAGATTAGAGGAGAAACAATATAGATCATTTGCAGTTCTGAAAGAATTTACCACCACACTTTCCTATTTCTCTTAGGCCCTCTGAGAGTACCCTTAGTAATCCGTTTTCAACTCAGTTTACTTTAGAATACTACTTAAATTAAACTGGAAAAGTAATATTGTAAACATTAGTTGGTTCTACAGTGAATGCCCAGTACATGATTTAATTAGAGGCTTAGAGTTCCTTTAGAAATAAAGTTCCTGTGCAAATGTAATCTTTAACCAGTATAAAAGTACATATACGTGTATGTAAATGTGCATGTGTGTATGTCCATACTGTTAATATTATTTTTATTTTTTTATTATTTCACTTTTTACTGTCTGTGGTTATTTCTTCCTTTGTTTTGGGTTTTTCCTACTCTATCCTCCAGAAAAAAAAAAAACAACAAAACAGCAAAATAGTTGTGACACTTACTAGGAGAAAACATAACAGCTTTGAAATCTATTTTCTTCGCTTTTTAATCCTACTTTAATCCTTTAGAGCTATAAACCAAGGAAAATGCCTTTTTTCTACTGTATATATTTACAGCTTCTATTTTAAATAACTTTAGTGCTTTAGGATTTGCAATCACCATGATTTCCTATATGGAAAAAAAAAAAGGAATATCAAACTTTTAAGCTCCTCTGGGAACAATTCAGGATTCTTTAATGTAGGATCCATATAAAAGCAATCAGAACTGTTCTTTCCCCACTCCAGCTATTTGGCTCCTCTCTGCTATTGTCTGGCATGTCCTTACCTTCAGTTCCAAGGCAGTTACATTTAACAACTAAATGCACTGAGCCAATTATTAAATTCACCACCATGATCCTCCCAATACATGCAAATGATGGACAAAGCTTAAAACCATTTCCCAAAGATGATAATTCTCTAATTTATGTGTGTCTAATAATTTGCCCTACACAATCTGTAACTGTGATATAAAGAAAATTGTTAATAGAATATAAACAAAGAGTGCCCATGTGCTCACAAGCCATTTTCAACCTATCAGAGATACAACTGTTCATGCCCCTATCTTTCTATTTGCCTTTTTTATGTGCATTAAGTGAAATGTACACAAGGAGAATAGGGAAGACAGATGAAAAGACTCATTAAGCCATCGTATTTTTTGTGTCATTACAGCATTGTTCTTTATGTGTTCCCATTCTTCCTGGGAGAACAAAAAGAGAAAGGAAAACACTTCCTAATGTCCAGTTTCATGGTGAGTATGTTGAATATGTGGGACATTTCATCTCCGGTTTACCTAGTCAAAAAGTGACTGTATTCATGAAATATCTTGAAAGTTAATCCATTAATCCACAGGCCTAAAGCTACAGAAGTATCCTCTCAGCAATTCCTGTTAGTGAACTCAAAGGAAGTGGAGTGCCTACACAGCACTCAAAACCAATCCTTAAAAGAAGAAAATCTGGAATGGACTCTCTTGATTCTTAAATTTAGTTCCTCAGTCATATGTAGTTATAAATTTCATGACCCTGGAAGCTTCTCTTTTTAGAATTAAATTCTTGAATCCTTCTATTCCCAAAGACGCCTATTTGTCTGATGTGGTCCTTCCTGGCGCACATATTGTCCTTGGTAATAAGTAGCTGTCCTCAATGTTTAACTGATATGTCTGTGCCAGTCAGTTTTTATCTGCTGGATAGCTGTTTTCCAGTATTTTCAGATTGCCAATCATATAGAGTTTTGCACTGGAAGATTGAACACTTACTCAGATTTTTGAAGCCTATTGACAGAAGACTTCTTTTTAGTTGTCTGTCATGGGCTGCTGAGAACATCTTCCTCAGGGCTAAACAAACAAAACTACTTCAATTTCCTTTTCCAACAAAATATGTTTCTACACCCTTGACCATCACAGGCACCCTCTTCTGTGCCTTCTACCACTTAAAGGCAAACTTATTTTGTTCTAATTTACTATCTGATTCTGGAATGGGAGTGATGACAGCTGATCCATGTGGAGAAGTATCCTTGCTACTTCCAGTTCACACTTGATAATCTTCAAAGATAAGCACCACATGGCTATTGAAATGACAGCACTGACTTATAAAGTGTTAGTCTATAAGATAAATAATATCTCTCACTTGATGGAAGGTTTAAGGAAACAAAAATCTGTGACTAAATATTGTGATTCACAGGGTTATAACGGTATCTCTTCAGAACAAAAGAGGAAGGCCTCCTTTTCTAAATGGAAACCTAAAAAACTGTATGGGAAATCAAGTTAATTGCCTTTATCTGAGTATCATTTGTTTCTGTCAGATAGTCACGTTTTGCTTTTTGCTTGAGCAAAATTTCTTAGGTTTAGAAAAACAGTAAAAATGACTGAGTGAAGTAAAGCCAATGAATTCCTGTGTGGATTCTCTGATAGCTAATGCAAGATGGGTTTGGTCAGGATGCAAAATTGTATTAAAGCTTCTATGCATAAAAGATTTCTCTTGTCTTTAAACAGCCATAAATTTTCATGGTTTTGGGAAGAAATTAATATCACATTATTCTTCACATTTTTCTTATATTTGGGTACAAAACACAGAAAGAGATATATATGTAAGTGTACAGGCATACATCAAAAGGTGATATATATTCCCTGTTCTCAGGAAACTAGGGTAAAAATGTATCTGACTTTGAACAAATGAGAATAAAGTAGCTCTGACTTTTAAAAAAATACCATTAAAATAGCTTTTCAATTTCCCAAGAAATTCTAAACCCCACAAGACTTAAACACTTAAAATCCAAATACCCCAAACTGAACCCAAGATATAATCTGAAAAAACATAATATTAGGGTTCATAACACCTCAGTTCATTATGGCTTCTTTCGTTCAGTACATGTTGCCACGGCTTTCAGCTGATACCAGGAAACCACTAAACACAATGAGAAAATGTAGTGAGAGGAGTACGAACAAATTGGCACCAAGCCCTTGAGAACCCAGAAGAAGGCTTATGCTTTTGGCTACCCTAAGGTCAAGAACAAAGTTACAGTGGTATTTGGAGACCAGGTTATAGCTGCCATCAATTGGCAAGGCTGCACAATGGAGCTAGTCTAGATGGAGCTTTGCTGATTTCCATCTGTAAGGGATTTGGTTTCAGTCTTCTGGTGCTTACTACCATTGTAGTGTTCTCCAGCTGACTCAAAATAAAAGACCTACTCTTTCCCTTTGGGTAACACAGAATGATTCCTTAATATCTATGTGAAGTATTAAATAAGTAACACCATAGAGAGAGTGGATCTGTCTTCACTGATCTTCTTAAACTGTCCTCTATCTGTGGGAATCACAAAACTGTGTTAGGATAACTGATTAAATGTGATTCTTTCCAGCATTTCCTTTCCATAACCTTGAAAGGTTTTTTGGTTTTTTTTTTTTGTTTTGTTTTGTTTTGTCATGCTTTTTTTTTTTTTTTTTTAATTTCTGTTAACGTACCACTTCATAGCTCAGAAAATCTGGCCCTTTATTTTCTAAACAGTTACTTGTGTATTACCCTTCGGATATATTTATTTATTTCATTATAAATCCCCTCTTTGCTTCTAGTCTTTATTTCTTTTTCTTTTTATTTACCAGTAGGGAGACTTAGATAGGCTCAGTTTTCTTAATCCTCTTTATAAATTTAAAAAAACCAATTAAGTCTGCACAAAGTCTTGTTTTTCTGATGGAAAAAAAAAATCAGGCTTCCTGCAACATAATAATGCTTTGCACTTCTATAGACCCTGCTATCTGAGGTTCTCAACTAGCTGTAAAACATGCATTCATTAATTAAACCTTGAAAGAGCCAAGAGACAAAACATTATGCCTAGGCTGCATACAGGTAAACTCAGAAAAAGAAGTTCTCTGTTTCGATGGAAGAAACCCAGATTTGAGAAGTGGGACTCAGAAGTCCTAATTTCTATATGACATCTTTTAGTTCCACATGAAGTCCAGTCCAGTAGCAACTGTTTAATATGCACAATTCAATGTTTCTTCTGGAGGGAACAATAAAAGAAGCCCTTTTATTATGTTGTTATCCAGAATGTTCCTAAATCTCAGCCTCATTTCTCAGTGAAAAGACTGTCATGCAGGTTCTCAGTAGGTATAAACTGCTGTAATTTGACTTTAACCTACTGAGATCTGGCAGCGTCCTAAGTAAGATGAGTCTGTCCTTAAGTACACATACATGACAAACACATGCATGACAGACAATGGCTTTGTGTCTTCCAGCTATCCTGGAAACAGAACATAAACAAAACTCTATTGGCCATCTAAGAATAATGTTGGAGGGCAAAGTGAATTACATGTTCTAATAATTGGGCATAACTCTAATAATATCAGGAGAGAGAGAGAAGAGAACATTCAAGTTTTACTTGTCCATCTTCACAGAACAAGAAAAAGAGGAAGACAACAGCAGAAAAATAGCTGATAGTGTAAAAAAAAAAGAACAAAAAGAAAGAACTGCAGTTTTTAAATTAAACTAAAAGCAAAATTCGTCAGGCAGATATAATTTTTACATCATGCTATAGAGGGTTCAAGGGAATGTAGCTTCATATTATAGCTGATCTGAAGGAACACACTTTCAAGAAGTTACTAAGGAAACAAGGTGATTTGTTTCATATCCCTCTTCTTTATATTCATTCCAAATTATTCTTGCAGTAGGATTAAAAAGAATATTTATACAGATTCGTACATTTAATGATGGATTGAAGTCCATAGCCTGTAGGAGATTAAAAGTTGGGTTTCAAATTCAGAGCTGATTTTGCTACGCTTTTGAAATGTTTCAGTTCATCGGCAACAGGATTTACTTCATTAACCGTAGATTTCCAAAAGTTAGACATCCGAGTTATTCAGGCTCAACCTCTTCAGAGACCAGTAGAGAAACAGGTACTTCAAGGAAGAACTGTACCTGAACAGGTGTTCTCATCTGAAAGTGCTTGTTTCTCACCACTGAGTGTGAAAGGAATCTTGGTGGGTTAGCTGAGTCAGACACAGCAAAATTAAAAACATTTTCAGGGAGATAAACTTCAAGCCTCAACTGGCTTCCATAACAGACATTCATGTACACTCATAACAAACAGCCTTTCCTGGTAGAATGAAACTTCCACCATCCCACAGACGTGCTGAGAATAATTCATTTCTATGCAGAGGCTCTTAATTGAATCATCTCATCCAAAATGAGGAACCGATTAACAATCTAGAAGACAAATGGCACCACAAAAAGATAAAGCTCATGATAGTTAAGAAGGAGGAAGAGAAAATAAAATAATTCATAAATAAGGTCTCAGAAAGAAATAATTCAATAAATTCAGAGAATTAGACAACAATATGTTATAAAAGAAAAATAATAGGGAAGCTTATTTCTTTAAATAAACAATAGAAGAAGAAAAAGTTATTCTAATATGAAGGAAGAATAGAAACTGTAGTAAGGGATCAGATTTGCTACATCAATATGCCTCTACTGATCTTAAATACAGAAAGGAAGAAAATGGAACTGAGAAGAAATTTCAAAGCCAGCTTAGGCTGATCTCTATTTGTGCTATTGATGAAAATACGACAAACGTCCACTCATTTTTTCCAACTTCACTTGTGCTTTCCACATGAAGCCTTCTGAGCTGATCCAAACCAGCCCTGAGAGAAGCTGATTGCTCTTCCCTCAAATGAACAGGTTGATCTGGTTCAACTGCAATGGTCCTACCTCGGCGTGCATTGACCATAAAGCTGCACTCTACACAGTCTATAAAGATAATAACATAAGATTACAGAGGCAGACTGAAAAAGAAGCAAAGTTGCACAAAAAGCAACTATACTACAAAAGTTCATAAAATATGATAATACAAAGCAAAAGGGCCGAGGAAATGACCATGCTCATCCTGCCACAGAGAAATTTGTTCAATTAAATCCTATTAAGATTTTTTTTTTTTT
>VYXC01006207.1:13950-61677 GCA_013397175.1 Platysteira castanea | reverse complement strand
CACATCAGCATCTGTGAAGAACTTTGAAGATGTCTCAGTCATGTACTTTAAAAACTTGGAGAAGAGTGTACAAAAAAAATGGAAGAAAACACTCCCTTATGTTTAAAAAGAACAAAAGGAAGATACATGNATACACCTCACAACGATAGAGAATTCATATTGCTTGTGGATAAGCAAATCCCCAGTTTGTCAGTATTTGAAAAGTATTTGACACTTTTCAATTTAAAAACTTCTTCTTTGTGAATTGTTAAACAAATTAGTTGAAACGAGTGGCATATAACTAAAAAATAATTATTTTGCAACCTCTTGGTGTACTTGTCAAGATTATTCTCAGCTTTGTGACACCTTCAAACAATGCGGAGAAACAGAAACCCCTGTGAAGATCTCCCGGAGAAGGAACAAATTCTATACTCAGAAGCATCAGTATGATGCTTTACTAAAGGTTTTTTTGTAATCCTAGTTGGCAGACTGGCATAATGCTTTCTTATCATCCCCACATTTTTGTTGAGGTTCTAAATTTCCTTTCTGGAAACCACCACATTCTTTTCACTTGTATAATCTCCCAGTGATGCAGATCTACTCACTGCGCCGTACCACATTGATTGGGGTAGATGTTGTGTAAAGAAATGAGGACAAAAGGGCCATTATTCTTCCTCTCTGCTCAGGAGAAAAGCCAGGCCCCGGCGGAGAACAGCATTTCTCTGTCTCCTGGAAAATCAATAGCGGTCTTGGAAACGGAGGCTGCACAACAGTTGAGTCTCAGTCCAGAGTCTAAAGGAAAATAAAACAATAACAAACTCCAGTTTTTCTCCTTGACATTTTTCTTTGACACAAAGAAATTACTCCCATTTATTGCAGCTCTGGTTTTGACCTTGGAGTTGAACCCAGCTCCTACACAAAACCCCCTGAATCTTCCCCTTTTATGTACTTTTGGCCTGCACCTCTAATTCATGCTTTGACACTGATTATTCTTTACTGATGTGTTGACTTTTCTCCTCTGATTTGTTTGGATTTAAATTGTAAGTTATTCCTCAAACACAGCTTTTGCTGGCACTAAATTTGACCTATTGTTCCGATTCTGACACTTTGGGCAATAAAGTGTTGTAAGAAATGTGTTTTAAATTTCAGTACTTATCCTACCAATACCCCTAAGTATTGGATGCAAAGGGAGTAACTACCTCTGTTTTACTTCCTTTTTCGTGTACATTGAGGGAAAAAAAAAAAAAAATCCATGTTAAATTAGCAGCTAGAATGGCTGTTCTGTGCATTTTCTCTCCCCATGATTTCTTCCCTCCCTCCTTCATACTTTCCTCTGTTTTCTTTTACTTATTTTCCCCCTGCAATCTGTTGTTTTCTTTTACTTTTAGAGATAACTATGGTAAATAAATACAGATTTAATCTTTAAATCCACTATCAAGAGAAAATGCACAGTCCAGGTGAATGGGGGAAAGATAGACAAGAAAGGGAGTGGGAAATATAAAGAAAAGAAAAATCAGTCTGCTGATCAAATCTTTCATTTCCAAACAGAAATAATTACAGTGATGGTCAGTGGGGAGATTTGGGCAATTTATAGTGGTACAGAAGCAAGTTTCTATCAACAATACTTGATATTCAGGGCAAGCTGCAGAACTACAAGTCCTGAAGCGTTGCCTATAATCTTTATTTCATTTTTAGATGTTATGCTGTAATAAAATGTAAAAAGGGAATACATAAAAAGTTATAGAGGTGGGAAAAAACATGGTTTGAAGTTGTATGGCATTTCTTGACAGGGCATGTTCCTAAGGATATGCAGAGAATAACAAATGCTATTTGAAATAAGTACAATAGAGATCTGAAACTAGATTGAAAACCCAAGTCAATTTTCCTGAGTGTCATTTGATTAGCTTTCTTATATAGAACTGAAGCTTAAACAATGCTGGGGATTCAGAGTGGAGAGGTGCTTGGGAACACAGTGAGAAATGGGTTACTCCTACCAATTTCATTTCTGTAGCTTTACAACATTATCATTGCACATTGTTTCAGTGTTTTTGCAATAATCCATAAATGAAGCAATGTCAGAGGGAATTTGATTGATAGCTGGGAAAACACAAAAACTGTGAAAGTTATTTCTTTGCTCTCTCTCTCTGTCTGTCACTGCCTTCTGGGCAAGAGATGTTACCAGTAGCTGTATAAAATAGCTAGAGTCTATTGCCTGGCTGTCTATATGGGAAAACACTAACGAGTTCATGGATATTGCTTTGGACAACAAAAGGTGACAAATATGCATGTAACATATTTGACCTGTGGATTAGTTTGAGTGATTTATGTTGGTGGTGTCTTTTTTTTTTTTTCCCCACCAGACAGTGTTTGCTTTTTATCTCTGAATTTAGCAAAAAGATGTCTTGCTCTCTTGCAACAAAATTAACCTTTAACTTGGTTTTCACCTTTGGAGAATTCTAGGTTGAGAATGAGTGCACAGATAACATTTTGATTTGCATCTGAAATAAAGAGGTCCTTCAGAGCTCAGATTTGAGCTTTGTATGTTTATACAAAGCATGGAGGGCTCTTCCAAAAGGAATGAGATACGCAGAAATTTCATATTGATACTAAAATATACTGATTGCTGTTTCTTCTACTATAATTTCTTCATTTCTCTCTTTTTCTTGTTATTTTATTGTTCAAATCCTCCAACTGTTCTTCAAACTTAGATTACTTTAAAAAGACAATTTGTCAGGTATCCTTTTTTCTTTTTTTCTATTTTTCTTATTTTCTTTTTTCTTTTTTTCTTTTTTTTTTCTTTTTCTCTTTTCCTCTTTTTTGCTTTCTTTTTTGCTTTCTTTTTTGCTTTCTTTTTTGCTTTCTTTTTTGTTTTCTTTTACTTCACATTTCCAGCAAGGAAATACTCTCAGAGCCTGTGTTATACGTAAGAATGAACACCCAGAAACTCAGTGGAGATAGCAACAGAGACTGTTCTAAGAGGGACGGGGTGTTTCCATCTGTCCCTTAGAGTCCTGCACAGGTGGTGTCTGAAGCTACAACATTCTTCATAGCTTTAGGAAAAAAAAATAATATTTTAAGAGGTCTTTTATATTACTAACATTATTTCCCTCTATTTTTCACCCTCTCAGAACTCTGTCAATCTCTCTATCTTTCTACATGACCTCATAGTAATGGAGTGCAAACCAGCCTCTGTTTGAAAGGCATTTGAATTCTCATACAGTTCCCAAAATGCATACTCTGGAAGCAGTGCAATGTACTTAAATCGTGATCATGAGAAGTGACACAACATGCATAAGTTGTAATTGTTCCTCTTTGGGTTGATCCACTTCTGTTCTACCATTTGTACATACCATGGCCTCCCCTAATGCGTGTTAACAAAAATTGCAATTCATGGTGTGTGTTAGGGCACATATTGTGTTTAAGTACTGAATGATGACAGACTTGGTGGGCTTCCACTGCAAATATTGCCCATGGGGAAAAGCTGCTTCTGAGGCTGTGGTAAGTAGTCTCAAAGTACTATTTGCTTTCCTCTTCTTCAGGATTTATTGTATTTTATCATGTATTATATATTTTATTCAAAGAAGTCTTTCTAGGGATAAGGACTTCAGTACATAACAACAGCTCCCTTGAGTGGGAGATTTCAGGGCGACCTGCCAGCTCTTCTTGCTGCAGATGTCAGGCCATCTGGCTGCCATCTCTGGGGCAGGACACATCAAGGGAGTTGGCTGGCGCATCTCCCCAGCAGGAGTTACTTGGTAGGGGTAAAGAGGGGAGGGGAGTGCGTGAGGATGTGTGGAAAAAATATAGCAGACTAGTGTCATGGGAAGCTTGTGAATGAGACTGGTTTCATGTATGTATTTATGTTAATAGATAGAAAGACAGGTGTACTGAGAGACATTACTTCCAGCAAAGATTATTCAGGGTTAAAAATTAGCTTGGATAACTTGGTTATGAAAGACATCTCGTACACGATATTCAATATTTCTAATGTTTCCGTTCCATCCTTTTTGTTTATTTTCTTTCTTTCTTGTGACGACGCAGATAATGTGTGTAAAAAGGGTGTGTGAATTCTGGTGGGTTTTTATGAGCCTGTGTACCACTGAATACGTTTGAATGGACAGCCATCTGTTGTCAAAAGAGGTACAAATCTTTCTCTGATCTGGAATACTGGATAATAATTAACTTAGATAATCTGAGTTAACCACTCAAAGAGTTGTGGTCAACGGCTCATTGTCCACGTGGAGAGCAGTGATGAATGATGTCCCTCAGGGGTCAGTGCTGGAGCTGACACTGTTCAGCAGCTTTGTTGGTGGCAGGGATGCTGGGATCGAGGGCACCCTCAGCAAGTTCACTGACAACACTGAGCTCTGTGATGCAGTCAGCCTACTGGAGGGAGGGGATGGATCCTGAGGGACCTTTACAAGAGGTCTTGCTAGAGCAGAGGGGCAGTGCAAGCAGCACAAAACAACACAGCAAAGTGCCAGGTCTTAAACCTGGATTGCAGCAATCCCAGACACACCTACAGGTTGAGTGGTGAAGTGACTGAGAGCAGCCCTGCAGAGATAAACTTGGTAGGTGCTGGCTGATGAAAAACAGCTTGAACTGGCAGTGAGCACTCGCAGCCCAGAAAGCCAAATGTACCCTGGGCTGCATCCGAAGGAGTGTGGGCAGCAGTCAAGGGAGGGGATTCTCCCCATCTAGTCTGGTCTTGTGAGACCCCATCTGACGAACTGACTATAGTTCTGATGCTCTCAAGATAGAAGGGACATGGAACTGCTAGAGCAAGTCCAGAGGAGGCCACAAAGGTGGTAGGACGACTGGAGCATGTCCCCTGTGAAGACAGGCTGAGAAAGCTAGGGCTGTTCATCCTGGAGAAGAGAAAGTTGAATGGAAAACTCATAAGAACCTTCCAGTATCTGAAGGGGCTGCAGGGAAGCCAGAAAGGGACTCTGCTTCTGCAGTGGATAGGAGACGAGGGACTGTGAAATTTGAAATTGCCCTGAAAGAGGGAAAATTTAAGTTAGATATTAGGAAGAAACTCTTTACCATGGAGCTGATGAGGCACCAGAACAGATTCCCCAGGGAGATTGTGGATGCCCCAACCCTGGAAATTTTCAAGGCCAAGTTAGATAAGGTCTTGAGCAACCTGGCCTAGCATGAGGTGTCCCTGTCCAAGGCAGGGAGCTTGAGACTAGAAGATATTTTAAGGTCCTTTCCCACCCTTAACATTCTATGTATCTATGATCTTCTATCCAGGCAGGTGTAGCTTGAATGACGAGGACTGTGCAACCTCAGGAATCAGACTTTTTGGTTTTTTTTCTACAAGGATGAAACACTGGCTGTTGCTAAAAAGATCTGAAAACCAAGGACAGTGGTGAAGACGTAATTTTATAGATGAAGATACGGCCACCAAAAATCAAATCTTTGACACTTGGAAGCTGACTAGAGTTTCCTGCAAGATCTTAAAAAGCCCCGTCAAACAAAAACACCCCAACATCTGTTGGAGTCCTAGACATGCCTCTGGCTGCCCTGGGAGGGTCAGAGACCTCAACATGGGGGTCTCAGACCCTGGAAGAAAGCCCAAAATAATACAGCTTTTGATTTCAGCCCATGGGAAAAACTACCAACATTACAAGAGGAACTACAAAACACCGCAGTTTAAAACATATTAATAGCTTAATTTATCACAGGGTGAAAATGTAGAATTTAGATTTTTTAAATGAGGAATGAGGAGTTAAAATGGAGGATTTGGGGTGTGGTCACTCTTTTTCCTTCTTCTCCTCTCTCCTCCATGTTTCTTGGTGATGGTAGCACATTCGGATTGGTAAAGGTAGAAATGACATATCTAGAATTAGTAAAAATTCATTGGTATATTACAGTAAATAATAAAATGTTCCAGGCAGTGCTTGGATTGTGATACAGGTACAAAAGGAGCAGAAGCGCCTGACTGGGGGCAGTTCCTGCAGGATTTCAGCTGGCACTCAGACCGCGGCTGAAGTTGAGCACTAACTGAGAGATAAAAAATAATAAACAATCTTGAAACAGAACCTGCAGGCCTCTCTTGTCTTTTCTGGCTCAGGGACAGGACTTTAGAACAGCTAAAAACCACCCTAAGCAGATGTGAAGAGTAACAACTCCCACAAAAATCAACAGCAACAACAAAACCTGGTTAGGAAGCAACAGAAATGCAACTTTAGTGGATAACTTCTGAGAGGACCCTAGCAAGTTTCAAGCAATAGTGAAATACTGAAGTTTCTGAATAATGGCTTATAAATCCCAGTCTGGGGCAGACAGGCCTAGGACAGGGCAAAAGTGCACAGCACACATTTCAGGAATGAAAAAAGGGTCAAATCAGTAACTACATATTAAGATTTAAATCTTCTACTCAAAGGCTGAAGTCTGAGTCCTGGTACTGGGTACTGACATTCCTCCCTAAGTAATTCTTCTGCAAGCAGATAAGAAACAGGAGGATGGAAGATCTACTTTTGTCACCTGTTTATTCAGAAATGAGCTGTTGCCCTACCTTAAAGTGATCTTTCAATATAAATTGTATGGGAAGTGCTTCATTTCCCTGAGCTGGAAATGCTGAAGCTACCACGAAGACCACCTTAGTGTGTTCTTCCAGAACTGATATACAGGCTAATGAACTACTGGGAATAAAGTTGGCCTTCTGTGGGCTTATCCCTTTGGTGATCAGGATAGGCTCGTGACTTATTCTTTTCTGCCACTTTCTGCCTTCCTTGTCAGAACTGGGAAGGGACCAATATCCCATCTCCCTCAGTGCCATCGTTACACTTAGGCAGGCAACAAGGCTGAGATCAGAATGTGACAGAAGTTTTTTTCCCATGGAAATCACTCCTGCATGGAATAATCAAAGAAAACAGGAACAGAGACCTGAAAGGGATCCCTGCAATCAGTACCTTCTTACTGAGGCCGGTCCTTTGTTCTCACTGGCAGCTGTGTAATTTCAGGCAAATTTGCCTCTCACCTGTATCTTTTATGTAAACATCTTAATAAGGTTAGGCAGTCAAAGGATGTGATAAGATTTCATGCACCATGTACTAGTCCAAGGGATGGAAAACAATGTGTTCAGATGCAGCATAAGTAATGAACACGACATCTAAGTATAAAGAGTGAAAAATGGGAAATAAAAAAAATCCCTTACACTTTCCATTAGTAGAAACTAAAAGCCTTTATGTTTCAGGTATCCACCTGAGTGGGATTTTCCCTTTAAATGTTGCCCTTATGCAATTACTCAAGCAGGGTTTGGGGGAGGTTTATCCTTCATTTAATTTTTTAATGTCATTGAAAAGTTCTCTTGTCTTTTCTTCAATTCACATCTCTTCCTTGCTCTTCTTTCTTCTACTTTATCTCTCTTTAAAAAATTCTGCCCTTGTTTAAAATACAGCAACAAATGATAGCTAGAATTAGTCAAGTGTGCTTTAAGACCACGAGGCACTATCAGCAAATGCAATCTGTCCTCTATAGACCTAATATCCGTAGAGATGAAACAAAATGTTGTTTACTGAATCAACACTAACCACAGCATGGCCTGCATGGGGGAACCAGGCACACATTATTGCAGAGGCTAAAGAGTGTAAAACCACTGATCCTGCAGTTACAGGGTCATAAAATCCTGCTTTCTGTGAAAAGCATTTAATAGTGGGCATTTTTAATACCTCCTCTCTGGGAGACACAAAATACAAGGGACCTTGAATAATTACTCAGTATAAAATATTGGGAGTAAACTTCTGTCAACAAAGCAGATGGTCCTCCCCCTTCCTCCGACACCCCCTGAATCCTCCAGCCTCGAACATACGAAGTGTGTTCTGACAATTTGACAGCTGATAAGGAAAAGACATTTACCATTAACTCTAAATAGGAACAAGGAGCACAAAATGAGAATATGGCCCTTCGATGAACATAAGTGTGAGTTCCAGTCAGCTGATCCCGGTTGTGCTTTGTGAAACGGGACTGTTTTGTCTGTCCCTGTGTGTGCTCTTTTTGATGGCAATAAATAGAGCTTAACTGAATAACATTTCAAATGGATTGCAAGCTGCAGTTTTATTTGAGGCTGTGGTTGCTTTCATTGCTGGGCAAAGGCATAAGCCCTGTGCAGTCTTCACATCTATATGTTGAGTCGGTACAGCACTTTCTGGATTTGTGTGTGGTACAGAAAAGGGTTATCATTTGCCTTTACTGTAATGAACCTCTTTTAGTTGGAGATCATGCACAGCAGAATAGGAGTCTTCTTTCAGCATTTATAAACAGTGCAATTGTTTTAGTTTAACTGATGGCAGGTTGAATTTATGATGCTGAGTGTGAGAGAGAATAATCCCACACTCTACCTACTGTCTCAGAAAATATAAAAAAAATATTTTTTTAATAAAATTCTTCTTGTGGATTTACCAAAATAATTTTAATTTTAAAAAGAACATTCTCACACTTGATAGACAAGGCTACTTTGGTGGAAATGCAAATAATAAGTGAATATCAGGTTTCCATATAAATCTCAGCTCATGAGACATATGAGGCAGTTATAGTCATCAACAATATTAAACTTATATTCCAGAATTGGGTAGAAAATGCTTCCCTAACTAAGTAAAATTCTTTTCTAAAAATTCAGTCCCACTCACTTGCCCTAATTCTGTCATCAGATGAAACTGTCCTTCAAAAACACAGTGAGTAATCATGAGAAATACAGATCCACTCCTTTCTCTGCTTGTATCAGCTGGGGAAAGGTTTTTTTTCTTCTTCACAGCATGGATATATTCTATGTATTCCATCATAGGACCCTGGTGTATTGGGGATCATAGATATGTTTCTGCAGGCTGGTTAAGTCACTGCTCAGCTCAGCCTGTGGTGGCTGATGCTGTTTAGGGCACTGGTTCCATGTTCCCATGTTAATGCAAGATTGTTCCCACCCTTGCTGGTTCCCATGAGAACAGTATCGTTACACCAGATAACCATCTCAGAGTCAAGAAATCCATACTTGTTGAAAGGATGTGTCACCTGTTCTAATTTTTTAGTATGTCTGTATCATTGGTGGGATCATTTTAGTATGTCTGTATCTGTACCATCCCGGACTGGGAAGTCTGCAGCACACATCTGAGCAGCTGTGGGAGCTGAGGGTGTTTATCCTGGGATAAAGGAGGCTGGGAGGGAACCTCATCTCTCTTTACAAGTCCCTGGAAGGAGGTTGTAGCCAGGTGGGTACTTCTTCTCCAAGGTAACAAGTGACAGAGCAAGAAGAAACAGACTCACGTTTTACCAGTGGAGATCTAGATTAGGTATTTGGAAAAGAAGTTCTTTATTAGAAGGGTGATCAGACATAGAAAAAGGCTGCCTAAGGAAATAGTGGAATCACCATCCTGGAATTGTTCAAGATATATGTGAAGGTGGCAGTTGGGAATATCGTTTAGTAGTGAACACATTTGTTATACTGTTAACAGTTGGACTCTGATCTTAGAGGTCTTTTCCAACATTAATAATTTTAAGAATTTATGATTATGAAGCTATGAAGACCTGCATTTTACATACCTACTTTTATTTCAGTCTGAAGTAAAAGGAAACAGTTTCATAAGAATGTGATATGCACGTGGTAGGGCGTTTTTGACTTGCTGAGAGTTTTGAATCATTTGTGTTCTGACTTGTATTTTGGATCTTATATCTGTGGCTGGAAAATTTCTGCAGAATTAGGAAAAAAAAAAGTATTGTCACTCTAATGGTATTCAAATGGTGAGTCAGAAAAAACAATGTGAAACCAAGATTTGTCTTTTATTTCTGAAGAATTACTCAAGTGTTGCAGGATGTAATGGAGAAACAGGTTTCATCCTTTGTATACAACACCGCAATAATGGAGCAGAAATAAGGCCAGGACCTCAACTCCTCAAACTGTAGTGTTGTTATACCAACACACAAAAGCTGAGACTCTCTTCGCTGTTGACTGCACTGTATGTGCAATGATTTTAAGATTAGCCATTTTTAATAATCTGCATAAACACAAAAGCGCAGTACTACAGGGATAGCATTTTGTAATTATGCTCTGCATAATATAGCAATTCTGTCTGAATAATGTCAGATTGCAAATGGATGTAATCCTGTATGAAGAGTTTCTTCAGTTTTGGATTATGCTACGTTATATCTTGCAGAGACTTTTGAAATAGAGGACTCAGCTTTTGAATAGAGGTGTCTTTATTCTGCATTTACAGGTGCAACTGATTGGTGCAGGTATCTACCAACTACAAGTCATGAGAGAAGAACTGTGACACTGCTGTGGAAAGATGATGTGTACAAACCTACTGGTGACAGTATCACTTGACTTAAATATAATGTGGCTGAGTCTTGAGTAGTGGCCTATTCCCCCTTCCTACTCAGGAAAATCAACAGCACTATGAAGTCAGTGAAGTTACAATTAATGCACATTGTGACATGAAGCAATGTGCCTTATTGACAGCTCTGTTTTTCAGTAGTCAAGCAGTGAGGAAGTTTTTCAGAGCACAAAAGAAAATAAAAACAGTAACTAAGAGATGGGGAAAAAATAGTAAAAAGACTTTTAATCTGACATAGGAAGGCTTTTTGCCATTGAATGTGATTATATCAACTCTTCACCCAAGCTTCACGTTTCAAGATGTAGCTGGGATGTATTGATAACTGTACCTACAGGTAACTCTCTATAAGCAGTATATAAACACAAGAAATTCAGAATTGTTTAACTGTCTAAATCCCAGAGACCTAGAAATTCAAGGGTAAAAAAAAAAANAAAAAAAAAAAAAAAAAAAAAAAAAAAAAAAAAACCCCCAAAAAAACAACAGAAAAAAAAAAAAAAAATAGTTTAAAGAGGATGGAAAGAAAGACAAAGAAGGGAAATGATCGTTTCAACCACACATAAACAAGTCAGTGATTTCCAGAAAAACCTAATTTAGCATACAAGAATATAAACACACCTCTTCTGGGCTCCTTAGTACAAGAGTTACTGGAGTAGGTGCAATAATTGGTGACAAAGATGATTAAGGATTAAGGATTTCTCGTGTGAGGAAAGGTTGAGGGAGCTGGGGCTGTTCAGCCTCGGGAGAGGACACAGCTGAGAGGGGACCCCATCCCTGTCTGTTCCTGTCTGCAGAGAGGGCTCAGATCATTGTCCCTGTCTGCTCCGGGGGCCCAGCAATGGCACCAGAGGAACGGGCAGGAACTGATGTTCTGGAAGTTCCACATGGACGTGAGGAAGAACTTCTGTCCCGGGCAGTGCCTGAGCACTGGGACAGATTGTCCAGGGAGGGTGTGGAGTCTCCCTCACTGGGGATATTCCAGAGCCCTCTGGACACAACCCTGTGCCCTGTGCTCTGGGATGACCCTGCTTGAGCAGGGTGTTGGGACCAGATGACCCCACTGTGGTGTTTTCCAACCTGACCCACTCACGTTCTCAGTGATTCTGTGATACTGAAGATGAACATTGCTATTCTGAGAGGCAGCTACTGAACACCCAGTTCTGTCACCTTGCTTAATTAAACAGAAAACACTGGTTATCATTTTGATCTCGCATCCCAAGAGCCACAGGACAAGACCCTACAGTGATATCTACGTATTAACTTTTGCACTGATAGCAGGTGACAGACTTGTGACTCATTTACTGTCTCTGAAGATATTTAATCCAGAACATTCATTGTTAGCAACCTTGAATTGGCTGGGGGAGTAATTTTTGGCCAGAAAGAATCTCAGGGGTATTAGGCATAAATAGGATCTTGAGGACAATAAAATATCCATTATTAGATCCCTCAGACTTCTTTCTTTCTGAAGTTTCTATGTGTCTGAAGGAGAATGCAAAGGACTTTGTACTCTCATCTGTGTCAACCTTACACGATCAGGTGATCCCCTTCTGCTACAAAGTCCCTGCCTTGTTCCTCCAGCTCATTCTTGTGATGTTCTGCACTGCATGACCAGCATAAAGATGCACTAGGGTACTGTTTCTGTATATAAGCTGTCTTATTCCTTCCTAATGAAAAGTTTGATATAAAACAAGGTATAAGGCAGACAAGTAAGGTGATTTGTAGAAATTGCAGCAGTGCCTAAGATG
The DNA here is from genome assembly GCA_013397175.1 of Platysteira castanea. NCBI lineage: Eukaryota > Metazoa > Chordata > Aves > Passeriformes > Platysteira > Platysteira castanea. Next base: position 49,625 of record VYXC01006207.1, on the reverse strand, counting down.
GCAGTGGTCTCTGCACACACATTTCTATGGTTACAGACTGATAAAAAAATGACTAAAATTCATCAAGTGCTTCTATAAATCTCTTTACCGAAAGAAGCAGTGCGGGAGCCTCCCAGGAACAGTAACACTACAGATGAAAAAGCTTAATCTTTCCCCATACTAGCCTGCAGCTAGACCACCACAGTAGGTGGTGCTGTGAGGAGAGTCGATTGGCATTCAGGTCTCTACAGGGGGAATAAGTAACAAAAAAATTACCATCCTTCACTTCCCTGCCCCCACCAACCTCTCAAACATAGTTTTTAGACCTCCTGAAATGTTCAAAATAAGAAAAGTCTTATTTCTACTTCTTTTTCTCTCCCAAGAAGGAAATCCATAATGGAGTTATTTAGTTCCCAGCACAGATTTCAAGTTTTTACTATGAAAGCAGTAAAGGAAATACAAGGAAAAGGGCGGAAAAAATAAAAAAAGAAGGAATCACGAAGAATCACAGGATAGTCTGAGTGGGAAAGACCCAGAAGGATCATAGAGTCCAGCTCTTAAGTGAATGGCCCATATGGGGATTGAACACATGTTCTCGGTGTTATTAGCACCAAGGTCTAACCAAATGAGCTAAGGAAGAAAGAGGAAAAGTCTTAGTGTAAAAAACTGAAGAAAAATCTTAGGGTAAAAAAATAAAGAAAAAACCCAAAGTTGTGAAGATATTTTAAAGAATAAGCATTGCAGCAGAGAGATTACAACAGTCTATCAAATGTAAAACAAGAAAGGTACACAAGCAAATTAAACTAGACTAATTTTTCTGTATCTTCAAGGAGAGAAAGAGACATTATGATTAGAAAACCACAGAGGAGAAAATGGGGTTAATACAGCATATACACTACTTAGATACAGTAAAACACATGACAAAGGACTTTTTTACAGAACAGGAAATCATTTAAAATATCAGTTGGCTGGGGGTTTTTTTATGAAAAACCATTAGTAACTTTATTAATTGGTGTTTTCTTTACATATATATATATATATTTATAGTCCCATAGCATCAAATTTTTTTGAATTACATGTAGGTTACTCCTAAACACATTTCCATATGGACACCAAGTAGTTTCTGACTGGCTTTTGAAGGTTTCTTTTCCAGAGATAGAATTAGTTTCTAACCTCAGAAAGAGTTCTGCCATTGGAACAGTCTGGCAAAGAATGGGTCAGAATTTTCTTCAGTGAAGAAATTCCTTGGTGTCAAACCCAGTCCCTGATGGAAAGGGTTACCTACCAGCATAAACTAGATGTCTCTCTAACGATGTTTTGATTTCACACAGCACTCTTTATCAGAAATCCCAAGAGCTGCCTGAAGAAATCACTTAGTGTTCCCAAAACCAGGAACACATATATACACAAGTAATTAAGAACATCTTGGTTTTATTGTCTTGTTTTATTGGCTTGTTTTGCTGTGGTTTTTTATTAAAAAAAAAAAAAGAGAATATATTTTACATTAATTGGTCTTATATAGATTATAAATCTTTCACCACTGTGTACCCATTATTGTCCATTAATTGTTTTCTCATCTCATCTCTCATATTTTGTTTCCTTCAATCGTAGTTATTTGTGTCAGGGCATATCCTTATGAGGAACTCCCCATGAGTGGATGATTTTAACCTTGGTTGAACCTCATTGATTTCAATCATATTCTGTCTAGAAATAATTCCCATAAAATCATGAAAATTTACAGTGCCTGCATTGTGAGGCAGGCTTCTTATATCTAATAGTGCTCCTTGGTGACTGGAAATTAAGTTTGTCAATCATTGCTATAATAAATGAATTTCAGTAACAAAGGAAATGCAAAGATGTGCAAAAGCCACACCATTTTCCATCCATTTGTCTTCACCAACACTGTTCAAAGGGCCAAAACTGATTTGGAGTCTTTTCCTTACATATTTTGCAGAGGTATACTGAAAAACTCATGAAGAAACTCAGAGACAGACAAGTTGTTTGATAATCTGAAGAATGCTTACCTCAGTCTTCCCCTGAGGTGTGCTCAGTGTCCTCACAGGAGCACAATTACTTGTGGAAACTGAAACCCTTCAGAGGAAGTTATAAAACAGGAGAAAATAAGTAATAAAATAAAGATCTTGACTATATCCTCTGGATAGATTCTAGCTCCTAGTTAGTATTATTCCTCTTAATAACACAGGCTACCACAGTCTCATGTAGATTGTTTTCTGGTGCATAAGAAAACACCATGTCAGCTTTTGTCTTGGTTATCCTATTACCAAAGATATCTAAGTTCTGGAATAAAAATCTGCTATTAAATTGATGAACAATTTGGCTTATTTTCTTCATTCCTCAACTATGCACTATACACTATATAGACCAAAATTTTTAGTGAACTCACAGGTTTCTCTTTCAGGAAAATATAAGAGGAAAAAAAAAAAAGAAAAACCGCAAAGAAAACCAAAAATATCTGCTCATGACAAGGAGCAGTTTCTATTAGGAACAAGACTTAGTAACAACTTTTTTCTCACAATTAAATTTGATAAAGACTTATTTTGGCTGCAACTGGGGTTTCCTTTGTGGGTTTATTTATTTGGTTGGTTCTTATTTTATTGTATCAATGTGTACAAGGGAGGATGTCGATAGGACAGAGCCAGGCTCCTCTTGGTAGTGACAAGAAATAGGACATGAGGCAATGGGCAGAAACGGGCACACGGGAAGTTACACCTGAGTATGAAGAAGAACTTCTCTGTGAGAGTGACTGAGCACTGGAATACAGTGCCCAGAGAGGTTGAGAATTCTTGTACCCTGGAGAGGTTAAAAATCTGTCTGGACACAATCCAGAGTAACATCTTTTGGGGGACACTGCCTGAGCAGGGAACTCGGACTCTGGTTGTCTCAAAAAAGACCTGGTGTCTCACTGAATCTGTGATTCTGTGACAATGTATACAAATCATTGTAGCAAGCTGGGGTAGGGTCTCTTCTCCCAGGCAACTAGTGGCAGGGCAAGAGGACATAGCAACAAGCTGTGCTATGAGAGGTTCAGACCAAACATGAGGAGAAAATTCTTCATGGAAAGGGTTGTGAAAAGTTGGAATAGACTCTGCAGAGAGGTGGTGGAGTCGGGACCCAGGAGGTACTCAAGAAATGACTACATGTGGCACTCGGTGCCGTGGTCTAGTTGGCAAGGGGGTGATCAGTCAAAACTCAGGCTTGATGATCTTAGAGGTCTTTTCCAACCTAAGCGATTCTGTGAATCTGTGAAATAGAAGGCCCACTGGAAGTTGGGATAAATGGTGCAACTCTTTTTTCTTCAGTGATATTCATCATGCTTTGGGAAATAGTCAGAATCATGGTAGTTTAGCAGAATGGACAAGTCAGAAATAAAATAATCTGCTATCAAATTAGAACCCTTAAAATAGCCCTAGAATCTGTGACTGTATTTTAGAGCAGATGATGCTGGAATGAACAGATTTAGAGACATTGTCTCAAACTACTTGATGTCTATGTTAATTAATACATTTTATCCAAGTGCATAGACCAAACTCAGCAGAATGGTCATGATCTTGCCTGACCAGTTTAGTGCCAGCACACAGCCTGACCTTCCAGCACTTGGGTTCTCTAGTTGGGTCTCCAGGCTGCTGTAAGTGTTAAAATGAAGCACAAGACCATCACTGTGAAATTTGTTGCTGTCCTGCTTTTAAGGTATCTATTTTTCACGATGATGGGACATCAGGGATAACATGAAGTCAGATGGGGTAGAGCTTTTATAGCACGTTTTTTGAAGTGAGCATATTTACTGTACATATCAGTCATAAAAATGTCTTCCTGGAGTGTCACAGACATCCTGGCTGGAGAGTTGAACAAAGAATGAGTATATAAAGTGGGAAAAGGCAGATAGAAAGTAGAAAGAGAGAGTAATAATGCAAAAATTTTGACTGAGATAGCAGTAAGATGCACAGTAATAGAAGTAGTAATAGACCCTCATCTCATTTACAAGTTTGATGTGACCAGTATTGACTCACAGTCTTTCTCTTTCCACTTGTCTTTGAAAAAAATAGTTTTACAAACTTAATTTCCTGAACGTAGTTTTCAAAATTACTTTCATAAACTTTTAACTGTTGATAATGATCACACTATTCATGTAGAGAGACATTTTTCTGGGTTTTTTGTTTTCTTGCTTTTTCTCTGGGATAGACAGTCTGACAGATCTTTCCCTGGTTCTTTCTCTGCTCATTTGTGTAAACTCTTTTTCCTGTAGCACCTTTTCATTTTTTATTAGTAAATAAGGAGAAAAAAATTGTGCAGGCAGCTGGTGTGTTCTGAAATGGCTCCCCTTAACCCTAGTTTTCTCCCTTCTAATGAAAGACAAGAACAATTTTCTTGGATTGCTTTATGAGTAGAGGGCTCTGGAGATCTTTCTGATGTTGCTTTGAAGGCACAACGCTGATGATACACTATGTTGCACAGAAACAACACTGCTTTCTTGTTGCCTCTGTGGAACCTGGCAGTCTTTACTTAATCAGCTGGCCCTTTGACTGGAATAAAAAGTGACTAAGGTACATTTGATACAGTGATATCATCTCAGTATATATCACGTGACGAGTGCACGTGAAGTGACTAGAATACACAGATCTGGAATGCAAAGAATGGGCTTCCAAGAAAGTGAAGATCAGGGACATGACCTCCAAAGCCTCTTGTATGTTATTTAAACAAAAAGATGTGGGCATGTATTATATAAGGATAATGTAATGTCCTAAGAATTTTAGAGATATGTCTAAATAACTTGCTAAAAAATCTTTGAAAATCCAAACTTTCAAGAGACATCAAACAAGGTTTGGGATTACTGTGGTGACTGCATTCTGTGACACAACAAGGATGGGAACAGAGGCTATATTTAGGTATGACTTTTAGGCAGAAAAACCTCTGTGGGAAGAATCATAAAGATAAAAAGAAAAAGAATTAAATATAAATAATCAACAGAGAAAGTCAGATGCCTCCCACAGATTCAGATGAATGACCCTTCTGAGTTTCCTCTCTTGTCTTTGACTGAAAAGTCAGACTAGGACAAGCCTAAAGAGTATTTAATCAGCTAGTCTGAAATAGTCTAGAGAAATCAAATAAAAATTACTCAGAATCTATGGAAAAAGACCCAACTATTTATGTTGTGATTCATCACCTTTACTTTTATTTATCTACACCCGACATCTACCTCTGAGCATTTCAGGTACTCTTTGTTATTGTCTAGGGAGAGGAATAGTAATTCATCTAATATATTCTGAGCATTTTCTTAAGGACAAGATGAATCATGACCTTGTTTCCCTCACTGGCTGGGGTGACAAGATAAAAAATATGTGGTTACCTCATTGATGTCTACATTTAGTCAGATGAATCCCAGCCTAATGACCAAGTGGAAGCTAACACTCTCTCTAATAGCTATTTGGACGCGCCCACATTATCTGAATTGTCTTGGTGAAATAAAAGTAGGCTTATGCCTAGATTTCCAAACCCTTAACCAAGTGACAGCTGGCTCCCTCAGGAAGGATGCTAAAATTTGACTGAAGATGGAGAATGAAAACCATCACTTTTCAGTAGGAGGCCTCTCTAGGTCATTTGTAAGGCAAGCTAAAGTGATTTTTCTTGAACACAGATTGCAGAGTAGGATTCCAGTCTTTAAAGTTCATAATTTCTTTTTTGTTGAAAATATACATTTTTATGGTGAATAAGCACTGCTGAGTGACAGGAGGAAATTCATATTGAAATATGTAAAACATGTTTTGTATTGATTGATTTTCAACACCGCTGTGTAGATTGCACAATAAGATTGACGTCAACAGATTTATTCCATTTCCATGATTCTGTCAGAGCATTTCATGCTGTGTCACATAAAACACAAAAAACCTCCCTCTAAACTAATTGAAATAACATTAGGCATTACACTAATGAAAAGAAACATTAAGTATTAATTTAAGCAAATATTAACAAAACAAAAAATAAAGCCCATTATGAAATAGCATTCTATCTTTCTGCCCATCTAATCCATCCATCTTTTTTTTTACATAAAGAATAGAAACAGATTTTCTTTCAGTATATTCTCACCAAAATCCGGTACTATCTGGAAGACACACATATTAATTGTAGTATGTGTTAGAGATAGAAAAAGACTATTTTTTTGTAAAATGTCATAAGCTTTTACACCTGCTTAGTTACTATGAAGGTTACCAAATAGCTGAGAGGTTTCTTTGTTTAATATCAACATGTGCTATGTAAATATGGCGAAACACAAGAAAACATATTGCTTTGGCCTATTACTAAAGGACTTTTATTCAGAAGTGTCTGTCCTTGCTCTAAAAGGGTAGATTAAGGATCACAACCTTAACAAAATACAAAAACTTTCTGGTCATTTTTCATCTCATATGTCATGTTTCTAGAGGAAGAAAAGTGGAGACAAAATGGTGGCAAATCCTTTTCACTTAGTTTTCAAAGTTCTTGCTTCAGACAGTGTCCAGATACGTTGTTTATTTAAGTATCCCTTAAGAAAAGGGTATTAACAAAGACCAGTGAGTAGTTCTCAATGTTCACAAAGCTTTATTTTTTTGCACACAAAAACTAAAAACACATCTGAGTGAAAGGAATTTTAAAAACAAACACACAAAAAACCAAAACAACAAAAAATAGTAGAAAGAAGAGTGTGAAGGGGCACAAAAAAGAGAACAAACAGAGTCAATGCATCAAAACACAGGAATCAGGACCATTTTATTGCAGGTAATTCACACAACTGTTTATTTGCAACTAATACTATAATATTTTTGCTTTTGAGAGTTACATTTATCCAGATTTATTGTGTAAATGATAAGCTTCAATGTTCTCATTGCAGCTTGTACTACAAATATATTTTCATATTTTCTGAACATGTGACACTCGAGAGATTTGACAGTGCCAACTGAACCTGCAGAAGTTCACACATCTGAAAATTTTATCAACATAGATACCCACATGCAAAAGTACATTCAAGAACTTCTGTCTTATTTTCATATCCTTTGTGGAAAAAAAAAAAAATGGATATGTTGGAGATTATTTTTCCTTCCACTGATACACTGTTTCTTACAGTGGAAAGTTCCATTCAAAAGGAACTGAACTTCACAGAAGAGGGGTTGAAACTAGGGGATACTTTGGGTTCCTTCCAGCCTGGACCATTCTATGATTTTATGATTCATCTCGTTAACACCAGATGGAGTGACCCAGTTTCTCTCTGTTATCTCAGCCTCCTCCCTCTCCCTAAACCTCCAAACCAAGACTAACAAAAGACAAACATTTGCTCTGCCTTCGCTAAAAGCATTTAAACTTATGCCGGAGTGACTGTACAGTAAGAAGGAAGTCCAGCCCCCCAGATTTTTACGGCTTCCTTCACAGGATTCATTAATAGTATCCAAGTGAATATTTCTACTTGTATAACAATATCGTAAAAAAATTCTTCTTGCATGACCTGTAAATGTTTAAAACTTTTTTAATGGAAGCACGCATAATGAAAAATTGGTTACCACAGGTCATTACTGAATTTAATCTACATTCATTTATGGTTCTTATTAAATACTAGAACAAATAAAATCCAAATCAAACCAAATCAATAACATAGGTTGTCCAATAAAAGGCTTTCATAGGAGAAACCAAGAACAAAATTCTACTGCCTTTTGCAGTATTCAAATCTGAGCAATTTCAGTGGCATTACCTTTCTCCCCTTTGGTAAATAATTTGAAGGCAAAGTTTTCATGCAAGCCGTGAGGCCCCAAGATATGTAAAGTAACATCCAAACAGCCAAGTATTTTGATGCAAATTGAGTTTTCTGTGAAAATTAATGAATCTGAGACAGATATACAGTATGCAGCAAGATTCCCTCAAACTGAAAATAGAACAGCAATAAAAATGCCAAGAAGTGATAAGGCAGCAATAACACATGAGAGATTTTATGTATCAGTTGGAAAAAAATAGTTACTGTAAATGAGTGGGTGTTCTTGTGCTGTGTTTTCCCTCTTTCTTTCTTTTTTTTGTTTGTTTGTTTCATTTTCCTTGATTGTTGAACAGAAACGTGTCTGCAAAATGATGGATTAATTAGGAGAAACATACATCTCTCTTTAAAATAGAGAAAAAACTTCATCTCTATAAGATCCTTTCCAAAGTCCTCCTTATTACAATGTGGTGGGCTTTGAAAGTCATTTACATAATAGCTAACAAAAATGTACTCAGCAATACACCGGGCCCACTAAACACGGTAGATAATTAGACTGGGAGAATGATATTCCACTGCCAGCTCCATTTTCAAGATACATTTATTTGCCCTGCACACAGCCCTGAACAACCAAACACACATTAACATATCGTGTAGATGCGTGCTATTGCAATCTACATGATGGGGGAAGGGAAGAAATACAACACACTATTCTTGGCATATATGTACCACCTGAATGGTATTTTTCATTATCTCTTGCACTGGGAACATTGTATTATTCCACTGGGAAGTCATAGCGAAGAGGATATAATTATCAGCAAAGTAATGGGGATCCTCTTGCTAATGGCCAGCTATTCAAATATCTCAATATAATCGCCTCGCCCAATCTCTCCCCGTTGCCTACTCTTCTGGAGAAACTCATCATTTTTTCCACTTACTCCAGCATAATGAATTCATTTTGCATTTTCTTTGTGAGAAATTAAGAGGAATAGCGATGTAATGTGTTGACATTTGAAATGCAGCATAGAAAAGTTTAGACTGGCAATTTAGTTTAATCGCCCACTAGCAGGGCGAAGCTTCTTATTAAATTAGTTCTTGGTGTACAGGACATGTATTTCTCCATTGAACTCTCTTGTCTTTCTTATTTTTATCTTTTATCCACATCTCAATTCACTAGGGAGACAGTAGAAAACGCACACTCACCTCAAGTACTTTTATATATTACCCTTTATAATCATTGATGTTCACATGGCGAATGAGTGACGGGTGAAAATACTTACATCTTCAGACGAAAACACATCTTCTGAAAAACAGTAGCGGTTACCAGTCCCTTTAAGAGAAGTCCACATAGAACAGTACTGATCATTCATTGTTGTAAGAGCTCTCATGGTGGTTTCCCAAACAGCCTGAGCTCATCCCTTGCTTCCTGATGTCATTACAGCATAACTATTAACACTCTATTCCTGCTTATGCTGACTTTAAATTTTTAAGAGGATGCAGAATTAGTCAGTTCCAAGATCATTTACTTAAAAGTTGCTCTGAACAGTTAAAAAACCAGCTTGTCTATTCAATTTTGAAGTGAATGTATTGAAGGGGCAGTTAGAAAAATCTTTGTGGGTTTTGTTTTGGTTTGTTCTTATTTGCTGGTTTTACATGGACTCAACATACAAGTGTAGGATATAAAATTTTAGACATTTGTGTTTGGGATGTCAGCACAGCCTATTATTTGTGGAAAATATTGGGCAGGTCATCCAGAAGAAGGACAGGATGGTGAAATTGTAATTACATTTACCACCACCACTTAAAATTTTTTGAGTAATATGAATTACTTGTCATAATTATTTCCTGATATTTTTGTAGTCTGGATATCATTCTCAACAGTAAGAACACATTGCTGTTTCCTTAATGTGGACAAAATTTTGTCTATAAGAAATTATTTTTTATTTTAACAGGGTTTTATCTCAGTAAAAACTGCACAATTTTCAAAATCCATTTAACTCTACTATTAATGAGATAACAAAATCTACACCAGGAGATATTAGAAATGGCATCATTTCAAAACAAAAATACAAAATAATTCTCTCAGATAATATATGTTGACTCTGTTGTATAAAATAAAACAATTAGATTGTGTTTTGAATCATTTAATCAAGGATCTTGATAGCAAAAAATAATACTAAAGCAGAGAAGCTAGTTTTTCATACCTCAAGGAAATACTCACACAGATTTCTAGGAAGAAATAGAAGAAAGTGGATATGGTTGAGAACTTTGATTTCTTCATGTGACACACTGTGTTTAAGAACATTTTTAGGTGACAACTGCAATGGCTGCCTGCATATGTGAAATGTGTGCTCCTGAGCAAATGGTCAACCAGGAATATTCTCCTTTTTCCTGACAGAAGTAGAGCAAATTGTTCTTACATCACCTTGTCTTACTCTGGTAGACTATTTCACCAGCTTTAAGCAAATGAATCCTCATTTACATGAATGGAAGACAAAAATCAACTTCCATGGGTTTACGAATTTTTCCTCTGGTATTTCTGCTTCATAAGTAACTAAAGTTGTGTCCTATAACCTCCTGGCTTAAAAATCCTTGCAATTTCCCACAAACATTACTCATAACTTAACACGTACTACACTGAAGCAAAATACCAGCAGCAGGTCCTTAACAAAGTTGTTGATTTCTCAGAGTAAAACAGTTTTCTACAAGAAAAATCCTCCAATTTCTTCTTTTTATTAAGAAATCTGCTTTCCCCTTCTCCATGCCTACACACTCTGACATTTTTGTCTATTTCTTTCAGTTTCCATGTCTGTGAAACATGGGAAATCTTTAATTTTTTTTTTTTTTTCTTCCTTGCTGAGGAGCTTTATGAGTATTCAGGCTGCTCACCACTATGCCAACCTCCTGCACTTAGCTTCTGCAGAGGAGACACATCAGAGCCTACCAGTTTGTAAACTTGTCTTACACTATTAATTTCAGGAACCTTCCAAAGTCTTTCAGTGGGAAATTAGCAGTCAAATGTGTTTAGTTTGCAGAAACAGCAGCCATACCACCGACAAGAGCACCAACTCGTATGACTGTAAGACATTAAGAAAAGAATTCTTCAATTATGAATGCATACATTGTCAATGGTGAATGAAAGGAAGAGCAAAAGAGAGAAGTGGAGGGGGATGAAGTAAGAAAGACAGAAAGTCCCACAATAGGCTCAAAAACTTTCTGTGCTAGTCAAACTTCTCAGCATTCAGCCTGAATTTCCAAACAGCTGTTGTTAAAAAAGTGTTAAAAAAGCAGTTTTTATAATTTGTTTCCTGGGGAAAAAAAAAAAAAAAAAAAAAAAAAAAAAAAAAAAGACCTCAGGTTTTAAAAGCTGTATTTAAAGGATCCTATTTTAAGTTTTGGCAGAGATGGGAACCAAATGACTATATGCCATTTGTCTAAATGTAAATGAGAAAGGAGCTGGAAAAAGAAAAAGGATCCATGGTCTTCTGGGGTTTGAAAAGCCTCCCTGACGGTGATTGTATTGCTTTTTTCATCCCTTCTTCCTCAGTGTGATTAGGTCCTGGAATGCAGAGAGCAGCCTGTCTGCACTGAGAGCACAGGGAGTGACTGGGAGCACGATGGGGTGCCCTGGTGAATGGAAAACACAGAGGCAGCAGGTTCCATGAAGATGGCAGCGGTGCTGAGACATCTGCTGATGACCGCAGCCTGTGCTTGGGGTCTTAAGAGAGTGAAGAGGGAGACATCAACCCAGATTCCTGTTTGGGCCAGGTTCTGCTGTTTCTCTAAAAATGCCAAATGCATCAGAATCCCAAGTCAAGAGCATGGTGGCCAGGGGTTAGCGTAATACAAATTTTGGTATTAATGAGAGATGACTAACAAAGACAACCTAAAACCACTATGGGTGTAATGGGTTTGGGGAGTGGGAATTCCAGTGACAGTGATATCAGCCTCCAGAGCAGTGATGGAGGATGAGCACCCACCTCTTGTGGCTGCTTTAGAAAACATCCACAGTGTTTGCTTACTTTTCTCAGGTTTTCTGTTTCACAAGCAAAAGATAATTCCCTCATCACATCCCTCATCCCCTCATCACATCACAGGGTCCACTGTTCCATCATCACCCTCATCATCAGCTTCATCATGCCTTCAGCTTTTCAAGGCTTACTTGTTGCCTGTCCCAGATTGAAAGAAATTGTATTTTCATGAATATGGCCTTCAGAGGACACCCAAGGGGAAAAGAGAACTGCAAAGCTGCTCACTTCCTAGATTTGCTGAGTGTCTCTCCACGCTGGCTTTGTGCAGCAAGCATTTCCTGCTCAGTCTTTGCTGGATATTTCTTACCTCGGGGTATGTACCCTAAGGCATCCCCCACAGGTCAGGATGTAGAGTCACAGATATGAAGATAATGAGGAGCCATGGGCTACAGTGTTTTTCAGCATGCTGTTGTCATCCAGCTCTCTACATCTCTATTTCAGCAGGCAGCAGAGTGTCACATCCCCTCTCTGTCAGGCTGGTTTGCTGGATCAGTCCTCAGCCCTTGTATTTTTACTTTTGTGTGTATGTGTGTGTGTGTGTGTGTATCTAGGATATTTATTATTTGCATTTTTCAGTCTGGGTTATGACTGTATCTGTCAATCATTCCTAAATTGGCCTGTAAAACAATCCACTGTACTACTTGGTTTTTGCATGAGTTTTGCATGGGTTTTCCCAGCTCCTTGCCTTATAACATCTATTCTTTACATATGTCCATGCCTCATATTGGCTGTGCCCTAATTTAGAGACTGAATCAACCTGCACTACATTGTTTTGGTGAGCTCTCTGCGGCACACATCAAGCCCTTCTTGTCTTACCAAAATGACATTTACCACAACTGGTACCCTGTCCAAGAGCCTGGAATAGAAGTGTATTGGTAGCACGAGTGACATGTGCTACCATGGGTGTAAGTGAATCATCCTTCTGCCTATCTTGCACATACATTTAAACATGATTTGGTGTGTCAATCTTACACAGCTCTCTTTTTTTAAAATTTTTTTTTTAATAAGGTTGTCATCCTGCTACAGCATATATGTGTTTTCTGGCTGAATTAAATAATGTGGCAGAGTTTTTACTGGCTCTTAAATGACAGTCATAGAAGTTTTTGACAGCTAACTTTTTAGCTATAAATTAAATAAATCTCTGGGACTGTTCAGTCACAGAGGTAAAAAACCACATTAAATGACTCACCTTCCAGCTATCAATCTAACCCTATGAAAAGGATGGACACCTTCCAGCTGCCTGTTGGGCCCATAATGCATGATAATGACCCATGATGAACAGGGATTATTTCGGAGCAGTTGGTCCAGACCAAACCCAGGCCAGGAGTACTTCTAACAGCAACATAGACACTCGCATTCAGAGCAGAGAAATGTAACATTTAATTTACTGATATAGGCAAAGGGGCCACTCATTAAGATGTTTTGACATCTTTCGGCTGCAGGTGAGAGGCAGACATAGGTGTTGAAATAGATATATGACTTTTTTAATGCACTGTTTGCTCTCTTTTAGGGCATTATTAAGTCATTTTCTCAGACTAATAAAGCTAGAGGTAAATACAGCTTATTCATTTTAACTTGGTCATTACAGAAGGCAACTACTTTTCATAATCTTTCTCCAAAACAGAAAAGACAGTTTATTCATTTACTGTTTTTTAAAGTTTTTATTACATTATAACAACACTTTTTTTTTATCCCACTGAGATTCCAAAGGAAGACAGCAAGACCGATCTTGTCAAGGTCTGAGTATTCAAAGTGCCAAATAAAATGAGTCTAGAAAAAGTCCCTTCCTCCATTACTTCAACTCATGGAGGAATTTTCCATTACGGCTCTAAGGCTGATGCAATTTTTATGCATTATAAGGCCACACTCTATCAATTTATTGCCCCTCAAATGAGTGCATTAATATTGATGGCAGCTAAACACATTGCAAACATGTTCTGCCCATTAATGCCCTGGAATAGAGTCATTATCCCATTTCAGTCCCACTGCAATGGTGGGACTGATGGGTGTACAGAAGGATCTGAGTTAAAACTCAGAACTGAGTATATTCAGAGATCAGGACCCATATCCACTGGAAGCAGTCAGATCTGCTAAAGGTTCACAGTCCATTACTTGTCCCTGACATCCTGAGATTCACAGTCATAAAGAATAACTCACCCAAAATAAATTTGAGGACTGCTGTGGTGGTATTTATGGGTATACACATTTCCTGACCTCAATGGACATACGCCATGAAGTACCAAATACCCATTATCTACATATTCATGAGAGAAATGAAAGGATATTCAGATATGATTTCCCAGTACTCCAGTTTTCCTACTGAGCTCTGCAAATGCTTGCTAGGTGCCCACTAGCCTGAGAGGATGTAGTAGTATCCTGATCCTCTTCAGAACAGCTGCCTATGAAGTGTCACACTTGCTGGGCTTCCATTTGGAGAAGAAGAGGAGGCAATTTCTGGAAACATGAGAGGTAAATCTACTCCCTCTCCCTTCCCTTTTTTTTCTTCATCTTGGTGCCTCAGATTAATAAAAAAAACTATAGTCTTGAATGTTACAGGCAGATAAAGAACTGTAATACCAGTGATTGCATGCAATTTCTAATACTGAAACACTTCATTCTGGAACTAAACACTGCCAAGGGAAAGCACTTCTCTTCTTCCCTCTTCTTCCTGCCTGCAAAATTCAGATGTCATGTATATGTGCTTATGCACCTATTTGTCCATATATACAAATTATCTAAGTGCACAATATATATATTACATATATTTAATGCATATATATTGCCTGCAGTGGAGTTTCAAGAATAAAAACTTCTTGAGCTCAAGGGTTTTTTAATACCACCAGACAAAATCCTAAATTAATTTTTAAAATAAATTAATTAAATAATGCACTTAAAGCACTGCTTGTTTGTTTGATTAAAGGTGCTTTGTTTGGTTTTTTTTTGTCATAGTTTTGTTTGAAATATTACTTTGAGAATTTTATTCCTGAACTTCGTTCTTGGGGTTGTAATTACAAGAAATTATAAATAAAAACATTCTATTAAGTACATGAAATAAAAGGCTGAGAGAAAAATAACAATAATAAAGAGAAAAGAAACTCTGAGCTTGAAGATTTAGAAATTCTTTGCAACTACTTCTGGAACAATGAACTACTTTGTGGTTATAAGAATACCTCTAACCATTTGTTCATGTTAGGAAAATAACTACCTTCTTTTCCCTTGCCTCTTATTTTTATTGCCTCGATATTAGGCTGCAGATGTGTGCTGTAGCTAGAGATGCCTTTGACACAAGAGGGACTGAGCTCAAGTGTGGGGTGCAGTGGCCAATGACAAGGGACACCATCTCCAATAGAGTCCCAAACCAACACCCACAAGTATCTGACAACTGTTTTGGAGAACTGAAACCATTTTGAAAACCCAAATGTGGATAATTTCACTACTAAAGTCAAATCCTTATAGTCTTAGGGTCCTGCATTTGCAGTGGCTGACTGGGTCAAATAAAAGTTACAGGGTTTACTCCACCAAATCTTGAATGTATTATGATCCTATTATTTGAGGCAACTTTCCCCTATATGTAAACACGTGGGGACAAGAGGGCTCCTCTCATATGCAGATATCATGGTTAATCAGAAATAGGACCACCAAAGTTTCACAGTAGGATCCTCAAGCCGTTCCTGTGGGACCTGAATTCCACCCGCTTCACAGTGCACCACAGTGCTCATTTGTCCCCCCAGGAATAATGATGAAGTCTGTTAGAACTGATACTTGTTGCTGTAGGAGGTGGTGACTTGGTCTGTAAGTTTTGTAATTAGAGGGAAGCATTTCATATTTAATTAAGGTAGAAGTTGTTTGGGGTTTAGTTTTGTTTTATTTTTTACTAGAAGGCTCCTTGTGTTTAACATAGGCAATTAACAGTTGAACTACAAAAAAGAAAAAGAATCAGCTTTTCTCAGCTGCACTGTGAGGGCAAAAAAAGAATTTAACCCATTAACATTGTTTCACTGTGCGCATTAGTTATTATTTTAATGTTGTCTCTCTCACTTATCAGTACTGCTAATCACGAAGCATCCTTGGTGGAGTACCATCATGTGCTTAGTGCTGTAATCAAGCAATCAAGCCTGAACTGGGAAGGGATATGTTCAAGTTGGAAAAATTAGTGAAAAAGAGGATGGGATTTGGAGACACCTATTCCCCCATTATAAAGCTTTGGGGCAGAACTTCCACCAGAGACTGAGAAGAAACAATTGCAGGTGGCCTCATTAAGATCTCAAGTCGGTAAAGCATTTAAGCATATGATAGAGCCAAAATGATTTAATAACTCAGTTGAATTTAAGTGCCAGCTCAGGGTCTAAATCAAGAAGGATATTCTTTATGGTCTACTTCTTTGGAATATTGTCTTTTTGAACTGAAGGAGAGGAAGAGTTCAGGCTTTCCCTAAAGTTAATTGTGCTAAGCATATTATCCCAAGTCCTATCTTCTACCAAAACTACTAAAAAAGGTAACTGAGGTGCTTTTTTAAGCTACCAGAACTCTGTAAAAATCATCACTTGTTTTGTTTTCATGTCAAAAGTCAAAAACTATGTTTTAAAAAGGAAGATAANAAGCAGAAAAGCAATCCAGAATAGATCGATGGGGGAAAAAAAAACCCTTAATTTAAATCTTAGTAAACTAGATGTTATTTATAAATTTTTCCTTAGGCAATTTAATCACTTCTCAAAAACAAAACTGATTATTTAGTCACTAACACTTCTGCTCACAGTAGTCACTTTTATTAGTAAGATCCAGTCTGATCTGATTAGGAAATAAACTTCAGGAGTATCTCCTATTAGCTTCCATTCATCTCAGCAGCAATTTAAAGTATAGCTGATGGCTGATTAAAAAAAAAAAAAAAAAAGAAACAAAAACCCAAACAAAAAAACTCACAAAGGAACATTCTACAAGACCTGGCAATAATATATCNCACCAGAGACTGAGAAGAAACAATTGCAGGTGGCCTCATTAAGATCTCAAGTCGGTAAAGCATTTAAGCATATGATAGAGCCAAAATGATTTAATAACTCAGTTGAATTTAAGTGCCAGCTCAGGGTCTAAATCAAGAAGGATATTCTTTATGGTCTACTTCTTTGGAATATTGTCTTTTTGAACTGAAGGAGAGGAAGAGTTCAGGCTTTCCCTAAAGTTAATTGTGCTAAGCATATTATCCCAAGTCCTATCTTCTACCAAAACTACTAAAAAAGGTAACTGAGGTGCTTTTTTAAGCTACCAGAACTCTGTAAAAATCATCACTTGTTTTGTTTTCATGTCAAAAGTCAAAAACTATGTTTTAAAAAGGAAGATAATTTTCCCTTTATTTAAAAATATATCAGTTGCACAATGTCCTATTTTTACACCAGTGTTTTCCTTTTCTTCAGCATATGTTAAACTTCACTTTTATGCCAACTGATTCTTCACAATTACACCTAGTTACATCTCCCTTTCTTATACCAGTTTCCCCATCAATTAAATGGAGGAGACTGATGTCAGTGTTCCTTGCAATACAGTCACAGTTTAACAGAGCTGCATGTCACAGNNNNAAAAAAAAAAGACACAAAAACCCCAACAACAAAACTCACAAAGGAACATTCTACAAGCACTGGCAATAATATATCAATCATATATTTTTTCTTCCTTACTCCCAGTTACTTAAAAGGCAAAGATTTATAGATGACAAAGCTGTCGATTTTGCATTAAAGCAAAAATAAACACAATGAGCAGTCACCTGGAAAGGAAGAGAAATTTGCATGATGAGGGAGGCATGTACATCTTGCATCAAGCTCTAAATGAAAATCCTATATAAGGCAGGCTTATCGTGGAAGTGCTGGCCAATACTTTTGAAAGCCAGTACCTTTTTTCATTTTCTTGCAAAAAATACTCTTTTAAAATCAAGAAAATGGCCAGGGAAACAAAACCAAGGGTTTGTAGCAGGTGGAGTACTAAAAACATGGTCATAATTTGTGGTGCTGCCTTACTGATGACAGCACTGCTTTCAGCCTTGAGCGTGTGCATTTTTTGCCTGGAATCTTTATTTTCTCTTTTCTCTACTGATTTCAGATGTAGGGGACTCCTGAGCATGGTGAAGTTGTATTAGCAGGTGGGCACCTTGCATACTGAGAACAAGGAGTAAGGGGAAGCAGACTTCGTGGAATTGACAATGTTAAAAAAAAAAAAAAAACAACCTAAAAATGGGGAAGTAGGGAAGATAGAGAAATGAAGGTATCACAAATTTCTCAAGATTTCATGAGAAAAGCAGATGCAGAATCCTTAGCCTCTCACCGAAGGATTTTCTCCTTGTATCTGTGCTCCTACGAGAACATAAGCCACTGAGCCACATCCACACCCGTTAATTAAGTGTCTGAGTTTTCTCTCAGATTCAGCAGTTTGCATGAAAGGCGCAGGAGAGCACTGCCAGCTCCTCAGGATGAAAACACTCTCAGCCAGGACCCGGCAGTAAAGCAGCCAGGAGCAGAGCTTGCCACTCCTCCTAGACACAAAGCCCGGCACTTGCAGCTCTTTGGGGTACAATGCTGCCTCTTGACCAACTGCTTGTGACTGCTTTCATCCGCGCTCTGGTAGCCAATTAGCACCTTTTTAGCCACAGACCTGCAGTGCCTTCACCCGGAGGTCACTAAACCTCGTGGGCCTGATTCTCCACTCAGTGCTCCAGTCCCAATTGGAGATCACTCCATTAAATCAACAGCTTTAGAGGAGCCTAAATAAAAGGGGAACGAGGTGATCTGCAACATTAACCCTTTTCCTCTCCGTTTTTCCCTCATATGCACCGTTCGGCCATCTGTCACCACTGAGAAAGTAATTAGCTAACGGGAACATTTCTTCTAATCAGAGCTGGGCAATAGCAAAAACAAGAACAAATGCAACTCTCAGGCTATTGTAGTTTCTCCAAATCCTTCTGGAGCTGTTACATCTCAGGAAGAGTAGTCAGGAAACTTGACTGATGTAGTAACAGAATCAGCAGTATGCTAAAAGTTGTGCATCTAAATAAGTCATTCATGATGGCTGCTTTGTGTTTTGGCCTCATCAAAATTCAGGCCTATTACAGCACGGGGAGAAAAGCTCTGGGAAGTGAAATGAGAGCTGGGAGAGACAAATGTAAATAGAAAATGTGTTTCTGAATTGTGCTACAGGGACTAGTATGAATATAAGCTACTGGTAAATGATGGTGTTTCACTCAAAGAAGGATATTGTCCGGTGGTGCTAATATAAAGAAATAAAGTTTCAAAGAATTATCACAGCATAATATTGACTCAAAAGCACTGTCTCCAAGACTGAAGTTAAAAGAAATCTCCTCAGGAGAGGTGTATATGTAGCGATGAAAAAATAACAATACCACCTACATTTCAGGACCAATATTACACTAACTTTTCATCTCAGTAAATTCAGTGTTTGATGCAGTAAAGCCTCATACTTGGATAAGAAGGACCAGGAGGAATATAATATATTTTAAAATTTCTAGCACAGAGATGAGTTGAGTTCAAGAAGAAGAAGAGATAGTGCAAATAATGCATATCTATAGAGAGAGCTAAACTGATGAGCGTAAGCTAAGACTTTTTAACATGCAGGAGGTTGATGTAATCCTTACATATACATTATTTTCATACTTATGAGCAAAAAAATTATTCTGAAAAATATGGTGGAAGAGCATTTATGAAGTATATTAGCCCTTAGGGAAAAGGAGAATACTCAAACTCTCACAAAGCAGGCCATTCCATGGCGTTTATATTTTGGCAAACAGACCCCAACAATGTTTATAGCATTTGGATGAACAATGCTATTTTGTAACTTTCCACTCAAGCCTTCTTAAAGACCCTTGTGAGAAACAAACTTTGGTGATCTGTCAAGAATGTTACTACTTATCAGAGCTTTGGATTTAACACTAATAGACTCAAATCTTGGCCGTGTCTGCTTTCCTGAGGTCGCATTGTGAATGCCACACCATACTTTGTACACTTCTGGAGAACATCCCAGAGGTTTCTCATTTCAGCAGTTCAGTGGAGTTGTGAATATCTTTCCATTCAGTAAAAGAGAAACTGAGGGAAGATTATTTGACAGCAGTTCAGCTCAGGGTTGTCTGTTTCACTGCCAAGATCTACTGAATCAGGAGAACAGGTATTAGCACCTACACACCAATGTAGTGTCAATTAATTAAAAAGGAATCAAATGAGTGATGCGTTCTGCTTAACTCTGAAGACCACATGAACAATTAACAAGTGTCTATAGAAGTACTAATGGTGTAATTACTTTGGAAGCAGAGGGATTTTTGAGGCAGGTAAAACTCACAAAGACAAAGGATTAAAAGGAGAAAGAAACAAGGGTAGACCAGGTTGAGAAGACATTTATTTACCTTTATATATATATATATATATATATATGTAAATTACTGACATTTTAGCATGCTAATTTGAATTGTTGGTAGTAGCACCTTAGATTGTTGTAGTAATATAGCTGCTTTTATGGGTGAACTGGATAACTGCAAACATCCTGTGTCTGTTCCCTGCTTCACTATGGAATTTGTTACATGGCCATAAACAACTCAGTCCAACTGTTCTTGCCCAAGCATTAAAGGTTAGATCCAGCCTTAAAGCTCGGAACCCACAGAACGTCATACCATTTTCTCCAGATGACTGGTGTAATAAAAATAGCAGTTTCTAATAAGTCTAGTCCACTAGTGAGTCTTTCTTTTTTTAATTATTTTTTTTTTAATTTTTATTTGGTCCAGGTTTACCACAAATGGAAGGCTGAGGCAGGAATTGTGATAAAACAACATCTCTCACAGATTTCTGCTGCCAGTATTGTTGCTAGTTTTTCTCATTATATGCAGTGTATCTGAAACTAAGCTCCACTACGTGTAACTAGCCTATGGCAGTGAGGAAATAGCATTTTCAGGAAGCCAGAGAAAATTCATGTTAAAATATAAGCTGATGTTATTAAGCTGGTTGTTGATGCAGTAGAAGTACTAAGGCGTGCTTGTTTAGACAGTTGGCTGTGGTCAAATTAAGCATGCCTGAAATTCGAATAGAACCACAACTTAAATAAAAGATGACAAACAATTATATCCCATGTTTACTTTTGTGTTAAAGAGAACTGTGAGATTTCATTCTGAGTGGCTTCTTAGGCAATGTAAGACTGCAAAAAATTCTATTCGTCTTTTGCTTGAAGTTAAGGGTGTGTGAAGTTGAGGCTTTCTCTCAGAAGCTTCTCGTGATGTGGTAATGCAAGGAAAAGCGTTTGCTACTGTGACCAACACACTCATCTGTTATGTTGTTTCTTGCTGGATGGGCAGATTTCCGAGCACTTCCCTGAGGGCTAGGCTAATGCTAAAGTTCTCCTGTACAATGTGTCCAGATAATCTCCATGTCACTAATTTAATAAATAAGTTTAAAACCTGAGAGATAGCAAAAAGGGAAAAAAAAAAAAAGAGAAAAATGTGGCATAAACCAAACCCTCAAATTTACCTGCTTTTGGAGAGGACGAAAGCCATATTGTTTTCGTAAAAAGAGTATCCCACTTTCATCCAGGAAAATGCAGTCAGTGATTCCATGCCTCTTTTATTGAGAAGTTCCCTCCCTTTTGTATCTTTTATTGAGAAATTCCCTCACTTTTGCATCTTTTCCTTTTACGTGTTGGAGGTGTTTTTCGAATTAGTTCCATAGTCATCATTGTAAGTAGCAATTCAGCATTTGAAATAAACCCTGGTGTTTTAACTGACAATTTTGATTTAAGGTTTGCCTTACAGATAGCTTTGAAAATAACCAAAATAGCTAATGAGTTTCTCTTTTTATGTATTTGTTGACGTGAGTGATATCATTGATAATTACACATCAACTCACCTCACTTTAAGATATGCTATGGTGAATATAATGAAATTGCAAAATTTTCGCCTGTGTTTCTTGTTTGTTGGTTGGGTTTTTAAAATTTATTTCTTTTTAGACGGGGGTATTTTTTAAATATAGCATTTCAGCAGAAAAATTAAAGATGATCTTCATGCCATCATATGATAGTATCATTTGATATCAGAAAATATAACTCAAGGTATGGCTCAAAAGTCAGACGCGGTTTATTACACAGGCACCTGTTAACTGACAATGAGATCTGACACTACTGTAATGGAAATGCCCAGTGTATATTTATGGAACATTAATTCAGCCTATAATATTGCAGCTGTTAAAATCTACGATGTAGATTCTATTTCAGACATTTTCCTTTTCTTCTTTGTAATTCGCTTTGATTTTTTCTTTCTTTTGTGTGCGCTAGAGATTTAAAAAAGAGAGTAGTTAAGCATCCCATTTGAGCTATTTTCTTTGTCTTCACATTCTCTGTCTTAATGGGACAGGGTGAGCATCCCAGTCTTTTGAGAAGAACCTGTTTAATGCAATAGGCTTCTTCTCTCTGGCAAGAGGAATAGGGCTGAGATAACATCATATATGCTGATGAAAGATTCCCGCAAGTGGATGATGCGCACAGACTTTCCTCATTCCCTAGGGAGAGATTTGAATAATGCAGGGTTAAAGGGCTTGGCATATTACCTCAGGACAGCTGTTCTAGTCCTACAGAACAACACGAAAAAAACACAGAGGCAGCCTGGGATCTGAGGTGTTATCATACA
The DNA here is from genome assembly GCA_013397175.1 of Platysteira castanea. Taxonomy (NCBI): domain Eukaryota; kingdom Metazoa; phylum Chordata; class Aves; order Passeriformes; genus Platysteira; species Platysteira castanea. The sequence continues at coordinate 27,229 of VYXC01006207.1, read as the reverse complement.
AACAATGCTTGCCTCACTGCTATAACAATGAGCACAAGGTGCAATGCTGGGACAGATGGATAGTGAGAAATCAGGAGGGAAAAGGAGAGATCATAAGTTGGAATTGAGGAAAGGCTAGACAAAAAGCAAAGGTATGTATCACTCATGACACTGAAACTGTGACCTTAAGCTCTGCTGATTTATTTATCCTCCTGACTGAAGCTGTGATGGAATAATACAAGTCAGGGACAGAGGGAGGTGTCAGGAAGACAGTGGTCCCTTAAGGAATGAGGCAGTGCTCAAGGGTCTCAGCTGTGCCATGTTTCAGAGGTGCAGACAAAAGGTTGGACTTACAACAGGGAAACTAAGAAAGTGGGGAGACAGGAAAGAAGGCACAAGAAAAGGAACAGTCATGTTATCCAGGTGGGCTGTCATTGCTGACCCACAGGTTATGGCCGTCGTCACAGATTGTCAGCCTCACATAACTAGATTTAGGCACTTCTAATACTACAGAGATGCTTATTTATAACATAACAACTTTATTCAGGTAAATGATGGGTCCCTAAGTACACTTTGGGGGAGAGGTGTTTCTATGTCTCAACTGCCTTTTTGAACCCTATTTTTTTTCTACCTTTAGTCTTTATAACAGCTTACCCCTACCATCTCTCCCTTTCACATGTTTTATGTAAGTCTTACTGGGTCATTACATGTCGTTTATTATTTTGTAAATTTGTCCTTCTACACTCCTCACTTTCTCAGGTTGTTTTGAATTTTCACAGCTTCCTCTTCACCTTCCTATCTTGAAGGTGCTGTGTGATCTCATAAAGAAAAACTTATCATTTTTATGCTTGATCATGTGAAATCTTCATGAATGCTTATCAATATGACATGTTTCTGTCATTGATCCATCAAGTTGCAGCTGCACTTCTGTCTATTTTGCTGTCTTGCAGATACAACTGTCTGTTAAGAAAACCATAATATTGGAGAATGTTATTTTTGAATGAGTCTGTTTCCAGTACTACTTATTCATGTTGAAAAGATAAAAACAAATGTACGACTGTCAGTCAACATAAGGTTGCAAAACTACTTTGCCTTAAAGCAGTTGAAATTTTGACCCAATAACATGTTAATTTCATGGCAGTTTCAAGGCTTTTGCAAGGACCCTATTTCAGAAAATAAGGTCAATATTCTGAAGTTAGTGACACTCATTTTTATCAGATAAGCCTGATGTCCCTCATCTGAGTCCACAGAGACTGACTGACTTATTCCAGTTTAAAAAATGGAAAATGGGAGAGCATGCTCTCCATCAAAAGATCTCATGGCATAAAAACATTCAGAAGCCATCAGCTTATGTGATGTGAAAAGTAATTAAATGCAACAACAGCATGACATCAGCAGTGGATAATTTTCAGACTTTAAATGTCATTCCTTTTAAACTCAAGAGTTGTTTGAGGTTTTTGTCTCCATTTCACAAGATAGAGTACAAAACATTGTGACATGCTTAATATTTCTTCCGCCAAGCCGTCCATTCTGATTTCATTCTCACCCTTTACAGAGCTGTTGATTTCAGCCTGCATTTGGCTGCCAAAAATGCGATTGCACACGCAGCACCAAGAACAAAGTGAAAATGAATTATGCATTGGGAAGGAAGTTACATTTGAGTCAAAAAACTTAAGACTTCAGCACCTCCAAATTACAATATAATTTATGAGTGAATACATTTAAAGAGATAGCAACGGACTGAAGCAAGAGAGGGTCAGCCATGTCGAGGCTTAATATAATTTACAGGAGCTTTCAATTATTTATTTTTAAGAAGCCACTGAGCACACTGGATCTTTTCAGTGGTAATGTCAAAATATGGATATTGGGAAAAAGACATGAATAATAGTGACAGGTTTTTATGCATGATAATGGTATATGGGGACATTTAAAATATGGATCGCTCACCAGAGCAAAAAGCGCATGTCATTTACTCTGAGAATACACGACTGTATGCTTAGTGACTCTTCTCCTGCACTACAAAAGTTTGCTGAACTTGATTTTTTTTATTCTTTCTTCTTCTCCCTTTTGATTTAAAACTTTTTGCTTTGAAACAATGGCTGGTAAGTTCAGATTTACTTTCCAGAAAGGAAAAAAAGAGCCAGGGCTCTTTAGTGACTCGGGCAGAATGAAAGAAAGCCTTTCAAAACTTTCAGCTCTTGCAATAAACAATGTTTTGCTTTTTATTTATCTGTTTCATAATATTATATTTAAAGGAAACATGTGGCTTTTGAAACCCCAGAATGAAGTTTGGAATATCTGTTTTCAATTCCTTGAAAGGCTTCTTTCATAGAAATAGGCAAGTTATGTCATCACTGAAGCCAAAAAATCCTTTTTGATTCTCAGAATCCCTATTTAATAGTTGCTTTAATACTTTAAACATCAAAATCATTGAAACTTTGATTTTTACCTGCAGATATAGGCAAAATAAGGAGGTCTCATGGCTATTTACTTAGGATTCCAGCCTATGCCCAGACCCTAAAAACTAGAAAACATATTGAGGTAGCTCCAACCACCAATCCAGACAGAAACAGACCTCCTATAGCTTCTACATCATATCTGTCTGTCCCAGGCAGATTTTAAATGCTTTAAGGTAACCATTCAGACAATTTTATTTAGTCATCTGAAATCTGGACAAATGTGTCCTATGTGTCTCTATAGAGACCACTCTGCTCAGCATTTTCAGATGGCGCTTTTTGGATCAGTCTTACACAGCAGATTCCAGGAAACAACAGACTCTAAAAGCTAGACCCTAGAGTAAAAATAAGCTCTTCTTCCTTGGGTTACCACTGGCATTTTGCCTCCATCCTATCCATATGGTTGCATTACTGTTTGGGGGCAACCTATTTGGCCTTGGAAGTGGCCTCCTCAACCCATGGCTGTGTGCTCTTACCACAGGTATATGTGGTAGTTATCTTTCCTATTAAGGCTGATCAACAGTAGATGATCAGTATATTTTACAATAACAAAACTGAGAGTTAATGAAGTATTTAATACATTGGAACTGGTATTTAGTGCTTCCTCCTGTTTTAGTTCATTGATTTCTATGCCTCTCTTTCACTGTGTTTCTCTCCTTTTTCTGCTCTTTCTTACTAGGCTAGAAACGCACTGAAGAATATCTGATCGTGCAGTGGAGATTCCCTCCTGAGGTGTGAGAGTTCTGGTCTCTTAAATTAAACACTTTGAGTATTTAAAGAAAGATTTTTCAAAGGATGTGCTATAACTGCTGAACATTTAAGATAGAGTGCAAACACTTACAATTCCTTTCCATGTTGCTGCTTTACAGGAAAAATAAAAGCAACATGGTATGACCTGCTGTAGCTCCGAATTTAAGGAAAAAATCATAGTTTGTAGTCTAAGGTAAAGGAAGGAAATCTTCAGCTGATGGCTGGACTTTTATATTACAATAGATAAATGAATCTTTTAGAGTGCTCATGGTTTTCAGTAAACCACTCAGATTTTGGCATCTGAAGATCCCGTTCTTATGTATCTCTCCCTAAATATTGCATAAAAACTCTGCTTGCCTTGAAGCTATGGCATCTGGTGGAGGCCATAAGAGTCACATTAATCCCACTGCTATCATTATTGCCAGTACTAAGGGTAGTCCTTATCTAATTAAGTGTAGACCTTACCCCTGAGCTAGTGATCCTTTGGCTCTCTTAAGCAAAGCAGAGAAATAGTTACTTTTGGGGTGCAATACACCTTATTCTTAACTAGAAGTCTAAAATATGTCAGCTAATGAGACTGATTTTCATGAGACACCTAAAATTACCTGAAGTGCATCATCCCTTGTTTCTCTATTTGAACTTAACTCATTCTCAGATGCAGACTGTGCTTATCTTGAATAGAGAGGTACAAATGGGCATTTTGTCATTTACCAGCTTAGCAAAGCATTGACTCGAGTTNTTTTCAATTTGTTTTCTTTTCTAGGGTGGTTTTTGGAGAAAAAGGGACCATGGCCTTTACTGTCCTGTCAGCTGCCATGCTGGTAAAGACAAGCAAAAACTAGAATTTTAGAGATATTTGGTGATTGAATTATACAAGAATTCGTGCAAACTCCTCTTATATGCAAAAACAGCATGATTTTATTTTTTTGTTTTATCAAGTTAGCATAACTGGTTCATATTGTCATCAACAGATCAGAGCAGACCAAGTGGCAAAATGCGTCTGTGTACGAGATGAAATCACCACTTTCCCATTAGTCACAGTAGGGAATATCTAAAGACATTGTGAACTAAGGAAGAAATAACTTACTAAGCATTGCATCTTCTGAAATTCCATATTGATTTTCTGGTATGATCTTGTCTGATACCACAACAACACAAGAGAAAATGGGAATTATCTGATCTTTGGTGTATCAATAGATCGCATTTCTTAGGAAAGAAAGTGTCACAAACCTAAGCCAAATCCTACAGCTAAGTAGCTTCTCAGCTGTTCATTCTGCACTGACTTTGTCTTATTTGTCTTTCCAGATAGTGAAGATCACTGTGCCTGATTACTGATCATGAAATACAAACTGTGGTGGAGGGCAGGAGTGGATTATTTTGGTTTGGATTTTCACAGGGACTGAACACTGTGAAGAAAGATGAAATAGTATCATTCAGATGCTGTTCAAGAACACCATTTAAGAAAGACAGGAACAAACAAGGCACTTGTGTCCTCAGACAAAATTTGCATACTGGGTAAGGGATTTCAATACTGCTTTTGTGGCTGTCCCCACAAGCGCATGGAAAAGTGAGAAAGCCCATAAAATGGGAAATTAACAGCCATCTCACCAAGTCCCAGCCTTTCATCTTTGCCTCATTTCATGATAGCAGAAAAAATAAAAACACCCTCAAGTCAGAAGAGAACAGTTCCTCACTTTCTACCATGAGTCACGTAGGGACAAATAATGGGCTTAAAGTTGAGAACTGCACAGATTGATAGACGAATGAAGGATAAATAAACCCTTTTCCCCCTTTCAATGCATTATACTGTGGTTCCCTTTGTGGAAAGGGAGTTAACTGGCACCAAGCTGTTTATCTTCTTCAAACACAGGTGAACTATAACCAGTGTCATTTATCACTCAGTCCAGGGGCGCTGCACCGGTGAAAAAATTGGCCTAGAAACCAGTAGTAAGGATTGTCCAGTCTAGTTTCTTATAAGGCAAGACATTTAAATGCTACTGCTTAAAAATGCTGGATTTGCAACAACAGTCCGTCATGGACAACATCTGCTCAGAAACCCCAGAAAGCAAGACTCTCTTTTACCAGTAGCTGAGCTTATGAAACAACATTCCTAACATGAGTCCTTTAAACCAAATACCTCACAAAGGGTTTTCCTGATGATCTTCAATCTACATTTGGAGTTGCCAGTCTACACCTTGAAAACTTCCACATTTTCCTCACGAATCATGAAGAACTCTTAAGGTTTAATGGTCTCTCACACTCTCTTTCCTCAGGTGATTCTACCCTTCAGGAAGATTTATGCATACCTGTCAAAAGCTGCTAGATTTCTATCTCTCTTTCTTTCTACTTCTGTCTCTTGTCTTCCTACCCCTGAAGTTTCAGAGCTGGTTGTCACTCTTTAACAGTTTATTTTCCATAAATACACAGTGAGCATCTCACCCTTTCCTCAACACTGGAGCACATTCTGCTTTCATATGCAAATCCTCTCAGTCAACAATGTAGCAGGAATATGTTTAAACAAGAATAGAGATAGCTAATCAATGTACTTCCCCAAGATTACTTATTCCTGAGTTGCTGAGTCTGCCTTTGCTTGGTCCTTGCTCGGGTACAACTCTTGCAAATGTCTAGGGAAGTTTAGTTTGTGCAACAACTGGGAGAGATGTGAGTAAGTGTATTAGCATAGGATTTCGTGTTAGTCTATTATTATTATATCAGAGATATCACAGGAGTGGACTCCTGAGGGTATAAATACATTGCAGGCTTCTTACTGACATCCTTCTATTACCACTGTGTATTTTTCCCAAATCAGGTGCATCTAATGACTTGGACTGTGAATCTGGGCAGCCCCACAATGTTATACAGACATTCCAGGACTGCACAAACTGATGAGCATCTCCAGGGGGCCGACCCAGGCACCAGCCACAACCTCTCTCTCCCTCCCCTCTGCAACTGGACAGGGGTCAGAAAATACAACACAAGGTTAAGGAACTGAGGACAGGGACAGATCAGTCACTCATTACCATAGTGGGTAAAACCAACTCAACTTGGGGATATTAGTTGGGTTTATTACCAACAAAAGCAAAGCAGGATAATGACATGTAAAGTAAATCTTAAAAACACCTTCCCCAACTCCTCCCTCCTTTCCAGGCTCTATTTCTTCCCCCTAAGCAATGTAGGGAGATGGGAATGGGAGTTATGGTCAGTCTATCACACATTGTCCCTGCTGGTGCTCAGGGAGGGGATTCAGAATCCTGCTGCTCCAGTGTGGGGTCCTTCCTGTGGGAGACTCCTCCATGAATTGCTCTGAAGTCGGTCACTCTTTCAGTTGGTGCAGTCCTCCAGGAACAGGCTGCTCCAGTGGAGGACCCCACAGGATCACAAGTCCTACCAAAACTTGTTCCAGTCTGAGTTCCTCTCTCTACAGGTCTGCAGGTCCCTGCCAGAAGCCTGCTTCAGGATGGGCTTCCTATGGGTTAACATCCCTCCTGTGGGCATCCCCCTGCTCCAGCCTGGGCTCCTCCAGGGGCTGCAGGTGGATCTCTGCTCCCCGTGCCCTCCCTGGGCTGCAGGGGCACAGCTGCCTCACCATGGGCTGCTCCAGGGGCTGCAGGGGAATCTGAGCTCCAGAGCCTGGAGCAGATCCTGCCCCTCCTTCTGCACTGCCCTGGGGGTCTGCAGGGCTGTTCCTCTCGGATACCCTCACTTCTCTCTTCTCTGACCATAAATACCTCTCTATAATGTGTTTTTTCCTTTCTTAATACATCACAGAGCCATTGCCATCATTCTTGAAGGGTTCAGCCTTGACCAGCTCTGAGTCTGCCTTGGGTCCAGCTCACATTGGCTCTGCCAGACATGGGGGAAGCTTCCAGAATCTTCTCAGAGATGCCACCCCTGCAGCCCCTCCACTAGCAAGATCTGATCACACAAACCCAGTACAAGATCTCAGAACTCTTTTCCTCTAGCTCCATTTAACTGGTTAAATTAAAATATTTCCATTTTCATTATATTGCCTTTCTCCCTACTCGTATACGTTTAGAGGGATTCTGATGTCTCTAGTTTAGCTAGTTATTTCTTAGATCTACAGGTACGTGTTTAGAAATATAAACATTAGTTATTAAATATTGGGATATAAAATCCTCTTTTCCAGCTATAAAATCTTTACAGATGTGAAACTCTTCTATTGTGGCAAAAGGTTTTCTTTTGATTTTGATTACCCACTGACCATTGAAAAGGTGTTTAATGAGAGTTTAGTATCTTCAGCCTGTCCCACTTGATCAAAAAAGCATGTTTCTAACATTTATACCAAATATATCAAAGGACTAAATTCTGCTTTTTTCCAAAAAATGTTGGACTGTAAGAACAGAGATGAGAAATACCTATTGCTTCATTGCTTTTCCACTTACTGACAGACTAGGGTTCCTCCCACTAAGATATTTTAAATCCTGCTTTAAATATTCAAAAGGAGGGTGGAAAGATTATCCAACAGTGTTAATGTCAAATGTACTTTGCATGAAGTGCACTAGAAAGGAAAATTCGCCTTAACAAGGATCAATGTTACATGCTAAAAGAGTTGCATTAAACTACATTGATTGATTTAAAAGACTTTGAGAAAATATGCACATGTTCCAGAGTATCTTTTTTTTAAGGCACTGTGAGATTTTATGGCTATTCCTGAAGAAACACTGTATCAGGAACATCATGATTCTTTGCCTATACAAACCCAAGCCAGATCTTCAGCTTCTGTACAATAGAGGCTTCCTGGGGACAGTGGAATATGTCCAGGGTTAAATTATGGTCCTCAAATTCTCCTTATTTACTGGCAAACATGATTACCTCATAAAATTCTTTCATTCAGAGGCTCACAAGCACTCAGGAGTGGCAAGTGAATTTTGCATGGACAGTCAAAACAAAAGTTTTTCCCAAGCAAGTAAGCAATTTTCCCATCTACCGACGATCACGGCAGAGCCCTTGTGTGTCCTTAAGGATTCAGACATGGCTTCCCATGACTGTTAGCGTTTCCAATTAAAGCAATCCTCTTGTTATCAGTGAGGATGTTGAGGAAGTAGCAGTTTCTCAGTATGAATAAGCAGCACACAGCTGGCTCTGCATCTCCTCAGTATGCAACAAAATAGAAGTCAAAACCTGTGGATGCAAAGACCCTGTGCTCTGCTGATTCCAGCAATAAACACAGAAATTTTACAGTGACATGCTGAATGGGTTTTTCATCCCTGCATTTGTGCTAAGAGACTGACTTGGACTCAGTTCAGGTAGCAGACCAGTTTTAGTGAAGCAATGCTTTGGGGCTTATATTAAAGGGCAAAATAAAACATAATGCTTCCCTATCTCCAGCTTCAGAAGTGACACGTGCTGTGTTTTTCAACCTCCTTTTGAGGTTTGTACTGGCAGAACATCAGTCACTTTATTTCTACAACACCGCTCTTCATAGCTCTAAAAGTGTTTCATAGAAGCCAGTAACATCCCAATTTTGAGCATCAGGAGACAAATTATGTGTTCAGAAAACATGCTTCAGTTCTTTGTTTCAAAACCTAGTTGATCTAGTTTAGTTCAAAGTGGAGTGGGTTTGGGTTTTTGTTTTATTTATTTGCTTTTTTAATCACTCCTTGTAAGTTGCATGGTTAATTTACAAATAATGTTCATGCAGCAGCAAATGGTTATTATGTACACATATGTGTTGTTTTGCTCTCTTGCTGTCCCTCAGAAAATCATGATAAATATGAATTACTAGGTATTCATACTCTGAATCCAGTATTTAGGTATTAAAATCAAGAGCTGAACACATTGAATGTAAGATACAGCCTCTAACTGATTTTTCTTTGCAGTATTTTCTTAGGAACCTGCTTGCACAATGCTCTTATTTAAATAAGTGGTATAACTGATAAATTTAGGTGCTGCTCTGTATAAATGATCTTGAAATTCTAAAGGAAAATCTTGCTGACTTTTTTTTCCAGAGATGATTTTTATTTCAAGTGTGAAAACTCTGGCAGAAGTTAGTGGTTTCATATTCAAACCAAGACACGCATCTTGGTGTATTTTTCTAACCTTGGGTCTGTCACAGTCTCCCATACAATTAGAAGAGAAAGTATGTGTCTTAAAAATGTGATTCAGGGAAACGAAGTGCCAGTGACTGTACAGAAAACTTAGGTATCTCCATGGGACTCTTTGAGAGAGGATGAAATCTCCTTTCCAGTATAACTTGGGGGTCAGAATGCTTCCTGTAGAAATGGGGGAAAGCATCCTCAAGAAACTCCACTGGACTGGGTTTGAGCTGAGTTTGAGTTTTCACATCCCAAGGAGGCTTCATTACCTCTTGCCTGAAGACAAAGGTTTCTCTAGCTTCTGTCCTGCAGCTAGATTATTACATCTACTAGAAACACCTATGTACCATGTTGAACTAAAACATCAGCGTGAAAGAGTGAGTTAATCTTATGCAGTTATCTTCCTGGATTTTAGAGTCTCTTTTCAGTTATGTTTACATGTATTATCTAGGAGACAGTATCCCTTAGTAGTGGGCAATTAAATTCTGCTTGATTATTCTGCCTCTGGTTTGCACATTTTATGTTGTTTTACTGCACAGTGACCCAGATTTAGAAGCAGTAATGGAACATGTACTGGCCTCTGGCTGTTCCATAACATGGTTGGTAAAGCACACTTTTGGAAGTGAAAGCTGTGGCCTCCATTCCCCACATCTGCAGAGCTGAAAACAGTTTCAGCATACCCTGGGACAATGTGGGATCTGTGGGCCACAGAGTCATAGCTTGGAACCAGTGCCAAAGATTATTCCTTGGCAGGAAAGTTTCATGTGACAGACCGTGGAGACTGGGAAGTCAAAGGCAGCACAGTGGGGTGGTAAATATATCTGATGTGGCTGGCTACAGCGTCATGCCTTGACCACTGGGCCAACCACAATTCCTCATGCCTTTGATGCTGACAGTCGTGATAAGCTATCAGGAGTTCATTTTTTGGTGTGCTATCTTGACTGTCTTTCTTCTATCAATATATTACCAACTGGAATTATTTTAAAAGAAATTTTCTGTTCCATTCAACAAACTAACTTGAAAAGAGAAAAGATCCATTGAAGGCAGAAAATGAGTAAGTGTAGCATACAAAGAGTAGTTTGTCACAGCAGATATATCTCTATTTGCACTTCTGCTATTATTAGCATGTGCACTTAGAAGCATGAAACAAACCTTAAAGCCATTTTTGTTGCAGAGCCCTAAAGCTGATTAAATCAAATGCAGATGTGGAATTGGTGCAAAACAGATGCTGAAAAGCCATGTCAATATCCTAAAGGAATCCATTCCCTATCAGAAGGAAACTTAATTTCTACTATAAAGAATTTGATTATGTATTGTTATACCAAATGTGATTAATGTTTTGTGGTGATTAATCAACTGCAAAATATATAATTATGCCATCTGTATTTTTCCAGCTTCTTGTCACTTAAGAATTCCACTGGGGAGTGGGAGGTGGGATAATGAGTACTGGTGGTATTTAGAGTGCTTAAAACTACACTCCAAAAGCCTGAGGAATACAGTAACAAAAAGAATTGGCATTTATTCTAATAGCAAAACCTCTAAGCATATTAAGTAAGAACCCAGAAGACCCATTGGCTTGATAGCTACTAATGTGGAAGACCCAGTTATGGAGTTCAAACAGCCTGGGACCCATGAGGGCTTGCTCCAATTCAAAGGTAACCTATTAAGACCCCAGGAGAGTATTCAGAACTTGACTTTTGGACCACCTCCTGCTGTCTGATTTATGAAACAGACCTGACACTGATGCAAGGATCATTGACTGTCTTCTGGTTGCATGTAAAGTGAGGAATATTTGCAGTGACAGTTGAGAGCAAAGAATAACACTAACTACTTACATATATTTTATTTTTTTTCCCCTAGGGAAAGCAATTGTTTAGGTTCAGATCTGAGGTAAGACATTTGGCCCACAAAATCGTCTACCAAACTGAAGAGATGCCTTTTCTAAACGTCATGCTGAATTAAGGTAAAAAGTAAAAGAGGTAAAAATAAAGGTTCCTTAGGGAAGTTGGTCCCAACCACACTACAGATGAGGGATCTGTATCAGTCTTTTATCTACTCTCAAATTAAAGTGCATCATTTGGGAGATTCATCCTTCATCTGCTTGGCGTTTGCAGGGGGAAGAAAATGTGAAGGCTGAATCTAGAGTCTTAATAACTCCCACATTCTTGTAAGAAAAGCATACTGGTAATACTTTTTTTTCTTCTTTGGTTCACTTGTTTACTTTCTTTCTTTGATTTAATGTAAGGACTATGTAAAACATGGTCTAATAATGCTTCTCCTTTTTATCTATCTCATTTGACATTGTTGAAAATTAGCATACTGGAACCTGTTGAAATTCAACAGAACAAACACAGGTCCTGCACCTGGAGAGGAATAACTCCAGACACCAGCACAGATGGGGGGGGATCTGCTGGAAAGCAGCTCTGCAGAGAGGGACCTGGGGGTCTCTGTGGACATCTGGCTGTCCATAGCCAACGGTCTGTTCTTGTGGCTGAAAAGGTCAGTGGTATCCTAGGGTGCATCTGGAAGAGCACTGCCAGCAGGGAAGGGATCCTGCCTCTCTGAGGCACATCTGGAGTGCTGTGTCCAGGTCTGGGCTCCTCAGGACAGGACAGACATGGAGCTCCTGGAGTAGGTCCAGTGGAGAGCTACAAAGCTGGCCAAGGGACTCTTTTGAGGATCGTCTCTCCTATGAGGAAAGTCTGAAGGGGTTAGGTCTGTCCAGACTTGAGAAAAGACTTCTGGCAGGGGACCTCTTCAATGTGTATAAATATGTAGAAGTGGGCATCCAAAAGGATGGCCCAGGCTCTGCTCAGTGATGCCAATTCATAGGAGAAGAGGCAGTGGGAAGAAACTGGTACACAGGAAGTTCTACCTGAATATGAGGAAGAATTTCTTTGCTGTGAAAGGATGGTGCCGGAACAGCTTGTCCGGAGATGTCATAGAGTCTCCCTCATTGGGGACATGCCAGAACCCTCTGGACACAATCTTGTGGTATGTTCTGTAGGATGACCCTGCTTGAAGCAGGGAGATGGGACCAGAGGAGTCAGTGTGGCCCCTTCATCTGACCCATTATGTGGTTCTATGATCTCCAAAGAAAGTGAAGATGGATGCACAGCCCTGTATGCCCTTTAATCATGATCATGGTGTAGTTTTGAATAAAAGATTCATGGGACCAGGTGGAAACTAAATGTTAAGAGCTTGAAATTGGAATCTAGTTAGTGTTTTTATTTTGCAGTACTTGAGACAAAAGACAGGGTTTAATAAGCTTCACAGACAGGAGTTTACTTAAAATTCTAAAAAAGAAGCAATACACTTTCACATACACAGGCTCTCACTGACATTTTAGACATCCACCACAGCTGCTAAAGTTCAGCTGTAACTCCAGAAGACCATGGACACCTCAGAAATATTGTGTTATATTTGCCAGTTCCCTTGTGGATAATTTGGATATCAGGGATATCTGGCACTGCATGCTTGTTTAGATATTTGGCCCACCCTATGTCATTCAGTATATGGACCTCTCTATCTGTCAGTGTCTGAATTCTCCCTGTGAAAAGACACCTTTGTCTTCCTTCTTGTGTTCTGTCTCTCTCTTGCTTTTTTAATTAGTAACTTATTTATACAATGTCCATTCTTCCTGATCTTTTAAGGGATTGGTCTTGATTGCTTCAGGTGTCTTGTGATCCCATTAGTAAAAAAGCATAGTGATGTTACTAAAATCAGGCTCTAGCAAAACTCATGAATCAGGGAGAGGTACAGACCTGATAGAGGAAAAAAAAAGATTCTGCTTACATGAACGCATGCTTTGGTAATGAACAGTAACAGGGGGAAAAATAAACTACAATAAAAGGTGCAAGACAGTTTGAGTTTGGGTGATATATACTTGGTTTTAAAGTTGCCTCGATGTGTCAGTGTTTTATTCATGGCTGGCAGCTAGTGTAGATGCAGCAGAAGTAGTACAATGGCTTGAAATATCAGTGCAATTATGTTTTAGGGTCAAGTACCTTTTTAACATCCTTCCTGGTTTAAAAAAAA
>VYXC01006207.1:955-13915 GCA_013397175.1 Platysteira castanea | reverse complement strand
CAAAGGAAAAAAGAGAAGGGAGATGGCAAGAAACAAAAACCAGAGAAAACCGTCTTCTAAACCAGAAGTTGATAATGAAAAGGCAAAAGTATTTGGAATCACAGTACTCTGCATAATGTGAGATCACTGGGTAGAGACAGTGTCCCATTTTGTGTCCACTCCTGTCATTTCCTCCCTCCTGTGGGTCCTTGCAATTGCAGAACCCTTTGAGCATCAGCAGAAACAGCTGCTGCCACCATGTCACCATCACCACGTTTTGTTCCTTCCCGAAGTACTTAACACTTGCTAGTTACAACTATTGCTCTCATGTTGTTGATAAAGTTTGGATGAAACGTATTAATTACAAGTGTGTGAGTGAATGACGTATTAAAGAGTGCATGAGCATGAATGATCAGATTAAGTAATGTGAATTAACATAAGAACAGTAAATCTACTTTAGGAAAGTAGTTGCTGGAGTCTCCCTTTATCATCAAAGAAAATAGGCACCACAAAAGGATGATTCAGACCTCTGGTGATTTTGATGGAATTTGCACTCTAATTTTCACGTTAATAGAAACAAGGAACAATTGTACTGATTTCAGTGGTGGCGAGATTTTTAATTTACTGGTGGTGGTAAGAAGGCAACTTGGTTCCAGCATGTTTCCCTTTTCCAACCATTCCTTCAATGTGAAATGCTCAAATTCTAAAGAATGGACAAAGTTCCGAAAATCCTACTACAGGGAAACCATCTACAGTCTTTTGTGGCTGGAAATGAAGGGGAAAAAAAAGCCTAATGACCCAGCAGGTCATTCTCATTGCCAATTTTTGTGATTTCCTGCCAATCTTTCTCTGCAAGTCTTGATTAAATATTCAGAAAAATCATTACTTATACATAAAGCGATTCATTAAAGGTGCTTCAAATAAAGCAGACTACAAACACTTTGTTAAAGAAAGGCAACATTCAAAAGATAGCATATCTTTGAGTCCCAATTAGGCCAGATCATTAAGGAAATATATTGCAATTAAGTTTACATCCACTGGATGGAACTTGTTGCCAGATAACAGGAACCTCTCGAATGTTGTTTTTTTTTTTTTTTCTTTTTTTCTATCATGATTACTATCACAGTATGAGATCATTATTTCAGAGAGAATATAGTCAAACATTATTGAATTCTGAAGAAAAAAACCAAACTAACTAAAAAGTCAATTTATCTAATTAAAAATTATAAATTCAAACTTACCATTACAAATGAAAACAAATATGAAAACTATTTGGTGCAAGGGCATTCTTTTGTTTTAAATGGATACATATACACATCATCAGTATTCACTCTTACAGTACTGTGGGGAAGTGGATTTACTTCTCTCAAGCACATTTTCCTATGGATCTAAGAGGTCACCTCATTCTGACTCAAAGATTATCTAACTAGTGATCCACTGTGAGTTTTCTTTATCTTCTTCAGTGACAAATGCAAATGATTTCTTTAATCCACAATTGCATCTGATCTGGCTCCAGTTAAGAGCTCTCAAACTCTTATTCTAGGGTAAAATTACTGTCCAGGATCTTATGCTTACAAGTCTTATGACTCTCCTTTGATTTCTGCTACATCCGGCTCTTGCCCTATTCACCAACTCACAGCTTTAAACATAAGAAGCTGCTGCTTTAATTGAACCAATTTTCTAAATTGCATAATTGCCAGCACTGGATGCATTTCAAGATCAAGAACACCATTTCCATGTAGCTAACTTTTCAGTCCCTTTGTTTTGCTTCCATCACAATTCCTATGTTCCTTTTCCCTCTCCAGCCTGCATGTACAGTTGTGAGTTATAGAAATCAGAAATTGGCCTAATTGTCTCATCCCTTTGAAATCTAATTGTTTTTCTTTCAGGGATCCCACCCTGAGCTTGACAGTCTTATCCAGACTTTCTATTTTGGCTAGAACTCTGCCTCCTGCGTTTGCTGAGCACTAGTTCCCACCATGTGTTTCTAACAGAAAACTCAATAGACTGTGAATTAGTTGGGATTTCCTATGAACTGGAATGAGACGTACACAAATTTTCTTAAATTGTCTTTTTCCTAAGATCTTATAATAGATTCCGATAAAACAATGAGAGCAAGTAAAATTTTGAAGGGCATAGAAACTGGAGTGACACATGACATGGCTTGTGTGAGAACTACCCACTGATTATATCATTACAGGAAAGATGTTGCCCTTTGCACATACTGGATTCAAATTAAGTTCATAAACAGCCCCCTCCCTAAAGAAAAAAGACAAGTGAATTTATTCTCCTTGGCTTGCAGCAATGCAAATAAGAAATCAACACAAAGAGATGGCATAATGAGAGATATGGTCTAAGTGTGAATACATTTTCAGGAGGTAAACTTACCCTGAACTGTAGTGAACAGAACCTTGGTGTATTGGTGGTGGTTTACAACAGATCCCAGGTTCTCTCACTCAGCTTGGCATCATAATGTGCAGGAGATGGATTAACATATGAAAGACAATTTCATCGTGGAAGATGCTTTAGTCACAGGCTGCACTACTGCACCTCAAATTGATATTTGGCTCTCATTGTCTTCCTTTCATTTTGCCTTCATTTTTCCTTCTTTTTTTTCCTTTTTTTTTAAACTTGTTTATTTACTTTACTTGTCCTGGGTGTTTATGGGTGTTGCTGTCATATAACTGCAGTAGAAGACTGAGGATTGAGAAGTAAAATCATGAGTTACGTCTTTAGGGGAAAGGTACCTCTGTGTTAGAAAACACCCAGAGAAAATTGTCACAAAATGGTACACAGGACATTTTAAATGACTTATTAATAAATAATACCTTCCTGCTGGCAATTCCTTCTCAATAGAGTATAAAATATATCTTTAGCAATACTTTAAAAAATACCAACACTTTGTAAAAATAAAATTCTCTGTGTCTGTTCTTACCATTTATCTTAAAAACCAAGGACAATACACATCTCTGGATAAAGGAGAAGTTCAACAGCTCTTTAGACAAAGAACATCTTCCCTTCTCTTTTAAAACGTTTGTTTAGGGCCAATGAAAGGGAGAAGTTAAACTATAAAACCCCTTAAAACCCAGTTCATTTATCCACTCAGAACAGACAGCACCGATAGCAGCAGTTAAGTTTTCCTTCAGTTATACCTGGTAGTAGTGTATTCCTCAGACTTTGGCCTGAATTTCTATGGAAGAATAATTAAGTCCTCCTCTCTTTATTTCTCCTATATCTTCTTTTCTCCTCTTCCCTCCTCCATCAGTGATCTAGAGCAAGGAGTTTATAGTGCTTCCTGTGTGGATGCTGTCAAAGGATGATTCTTATATTTGCAGTGAGCAGAACATTTTAGAGACCTGCCAACCACTTGTCATACGCTCATGTCCCTCTTTCACTGCCAGAATGGGCTGAAAATGAACCAGCTGTGGGAGATGGAAATAGAAACATTCTTTGTAAGTATTCATTCAGGTACACACTACACACTTTTTTGTACAGTATAGATAAATTCTCCTGTCTGCTCACAAAACAAAATTGATAAATTTCTTCTAAGAATGAGATAAAGCAAATGATTGTGTGAAAATGTATCCACACTCTGTGGATACCCGCAAATAATCCTCAGTTATTTGCACGTAGCTTGTCCTAGCTATAAAATAATTGTGACCTTGAGGCAAAGAAAGACTTCTGGTTTGGAAATGATGTAAGACAAAGAAAACTTGATGTCAGCCATGATTGACTCATCTACATACCCTCATGACCCTTGTTTAATCATATTCTTTGTTTTTCATTTAGCTGGAGGTTTCAATTGTAAGGGATATCCCAGCAATTATGTAGCCAACGTTAATAGAAATGTGATTATGATCTCACAGAATACTTGATTTACCTCCATGTTTGTCATCCAAGAAGCAAAACCAATAATAAACAGTCTAAGTGGACAATTAATGTTGATATTAAATTACTAAGAAAGAGAATATTTGCATAATAATTGTTGATCATAATGTATGAGCTCTCTATGGACTGCAGAGTATTTACATAAACTACTTATCCAGCAACTCTGAGTGTGATGGATTTAAAGTTTCTTCTAATAATTTATAAATATTATGGTATGGACTGCTTATTTTGATGTTTTGTTTGTTTATATGTATGCAGTGAACTAATTTAATAACTAGACTTTCAGGGAATAGTTTGGGAAATTGAAGAAAGAATTTCTGATACTCACATCTTGGTATACTCTCCACAATATAGAGAGGTCTTTTACAGAAATGTCCTTTATAGGATCTTCCCTAAGTTAGTCCAGGTATTTTTGTAGATTATTATTAGGTTCCTGGGGAGCTGAAATAACTGCTGGGTGGAGTGGATGGGGAATGCAGAGTCTGGCAAGTGTTAAATTAAAAATTGGAGGTGCTTTGTGAGACTTAGGCCTCAACACTCAGCTGTAAGAGTATAGGTCCATGAGATTTTTTCAATTGCATATAGGATAGTAGGGCAAAGAGTAAGAAGTTTTCATTGTGTTTAGAATACATCAGATTCAAGTGACTCCTGGCCTGGTGGTCATACTTTACTACTATGTACAACCTCAGCTATTAAATGCTTTAGGGAAACACTTTGTATTTTCTGCTGCGGAATCTCTCGTAAATCAGGCCACCCATCCTCAAACTGGAATTGCTTTGGGTCCAGCTGCCTAAGCTGCTGAGGGTCTCCCGTCAATCTGCCCTGTCTTTGAGTTATAAGGTTAATAAGGCACATTTGTGTTCACAGTGTGAAATGCTTCAAAGGTTTCCATATTGGGCATTTATCTTACTTTAAAGTTATATAGTAATTACCTCAGGATGCTTTAGTGCATTCTATGAGACCTAGTTCTTAAGTAAGAGAGTTGTGTGGGCCTGGATTCATTCAGCTAAATCAGTAAATTATGGAAGATAAGCTACTTCTTATAGACAAAATCTAAACTGAAAGTGAGAACTTGGCAATTCTGCTCTCAAAACACTCCTTCCTGAGCAGATTACTATAATGTAATTTAGTGTACAGTCTGATAATGTTACCTAAATTTGTGTTTACTTCAGAGTATTTGTATGCAGCAGGACAGCTATGAAAGAATAATCCTATAAAGACCCATTCTCACTACTCCACGACAATAGCTTCTTGTAATAGATCTCCTCGCAAAGCCATATGCACAATATAAGAATCAAATAATGTGTAAAAGTAAAGTCCCAAAAAAGGATTAAAAGTACAACTATTTCAGTAATTGTGACATTGAGTAAGAAATCTGTAGAAATCCAAATCTGTTTGAATATAAATTCATGAGCCCGTGAAGGAGCATCTTTTGAATAAATTAGTCACGGTGAATAGTTTACCCAATTCTATTGCGATCTGGAAGTGAGGAGCTCAGTATGATATCTTTTTTTACCTGATTTTTAATGTCCTGAAGCATTTGTCATGTTGTTTCCTTTGTAATCACCAGCTTTTTCACAGACAAGCAATCTCCCACTTTGAAAAACATACAATAGAGCAATGTGCTGCAGCCATATCCTGTCAGTTTAGTCTCTGCAGCTTCAATGCCCTGTAAATACCTTAGGCAAACCTTAGATCTGCTCCAGCAAGGACATGGAAATTCAGTCTGAATATGTTTTAAGCTGATCCCCAAAATTTAGTACTATTTGTAAACAATGTTGTTCTTCAAGGTTGTTCACTATTCTGATTACGAGAGGGTCATCTCTAAAAATGAAGATATTCCTCAGTTGCTTCATTACATATTTCTGTACAGGTAGACAGACAGACAAAACCAACTATCCCAGGAGAAACTAAACTGAATTAGTATCAGTCCATCTGAGCTATAAATCTGAGGAAGGTCTCATATCCTTTCAAATTTAGCTATATGTGGTAATTTTTTTTCAAAAAGATTGAAGAGATTTAAATATCAGGAAAAGCTGTTTGCAACAAGTCTCACAGTGGCTTATATTAAAACTGGGAGCATTGCAGAAGTTATTAAAGCTGAATCCAGTGGTCACAAAGCATAACTTTTTCCTCAAAAAAATAATTTAATATCTTAGATTTCCTGACTTACAAATTGTAAACAACTAGCACAGGCTTGCATGTCCATGTTCTCGGTTTCTGAATAGTTCCAAACTCTGTCACATCAGTATTCATCACTTATGCTTCAGGTTGAAAGGTGAAATAAAAATAAAACAAAACAAAACAAAACAAAACAAACTCAGAAACATGAAAAGAGGAGATCAAAGGACCAGCCATGAAAGAGAGAAAAACTGCTTTTCAAGTGCATTGTATTTTTTCTCTTGGTAATGGATTCTCATCACAATTCCTAAGTGAAACAACCGTCACACTGTATGAATATAGCAAGGCTTTTTTTGCTTCACAAATAGATATATATGTGAGTGCAAAATTTAATATATATATAAAATATATAGATGTGTTTGTTTGTTAGAAACATCTGACTTTTCTGAAAAAAACAAAAGAAGAGAAAGAGGGAAGTTGTAAATCAGATGTGTTAGAAAACATGCATTTCTTGAAAGAATAGAGGAGTGGTCCATGGTTGCAGTCCCTTAGGTTGTTCTTTCCCTGTCATGGATTGCCCGTGGACTGCAGTCCCTGTCCCAGTGTGGTTCTGTGAATTGAAGGATGGACAGTGTTTTAATATAGGGCATAACTTGGGAGGAGAGGAAAAAAGGCAACTGTTAGATTGGAAATGCTGTTCATAGGAGATTGGCTCTGTAACTAAGTTAAATTCAGCAAGGAAGGGGAGAAAAACCCCTGTGGCATTATCACAGAAGCCACCAGGTAAAGACACAGAAGAATCCAGATCTTGCTCACTGGCTCCAGCAGGGAATACAAGAAGACACTGTCTAGTAACTTCAGCCTTTCCTGCTTCCTACCAGTACTGATGCCTGTGGCTTTGAAGTTAAGTCAAAAAGTGACAGTTGATGTCTGCAAGTGATAGTAATTGTACAAGATGATATTACTTGTATTCTTAGGATAAGAGTCGGAAAAAAATCGTTTTCTACAGTCATTGGTTTTGTAGGAATAAAAATTGCTCAGTCAAAATTTTATTTTTATGGTCTATGAGCTGTGAAGACCATTTAAGGTCAACTCTTCATACTGTATTAGGTAAACATTTAAGAGGTAAATACTTTTATCCAAGTTTGCTGCAAGCAAAGAAAACAGACCATGAAAACTCAAGAGAATGGACTTGATGTTTTCATGCTATTATTTTTACTGAGCTAAAGCGTCAGTATTAGAGGTGTTCAGAGCCTCATATTTAACGTGTAAGCTTCAAAACATCACCAAAAGAAAATTGCATTGACACAGCTATAAAAGAAAAGTATTATACTGTCTGTGGATTTCATGTTCTGTCACTGTGGTACCAGAACCATTTCTATTCTTGCTAGTGTTCGTGTCAGGGAGAATTGGAAACCATAATGGTTCCCTACTCCTGTTTTCCCATCTCACTGTACCCAATTTTTAGGCTAAAACTTCTGTAAGCAGCTCCAGTGTTTTCACTAGACACAGCCCAGTCATAACAAACATTTATATGTTCGTCTGACTATGAAGAGACAGTCCCAAACACCTTAGCCACAGGAAATAAGAACTGTGTGCTTATGACGGCTGATTAATGCAAAGGATGGAAGTGATGTGAGTAACCTGTGGGACGCCCAAGCACTTGCATGCAGATTAGAATATTAGAAATCGATAATAGGAAACGCTCATTGTTATGTATGAGAATTTAAGCACTTCTACCCATGCAGGAACTAGCAGTAAACTGAGTAATTTCTCTAATTCAAACAGTACAAGAGAGTAAGGGTTTTGTAGTGAAGATTTTCTGTCAAAAAAACTGCTGAAATTCTGATATTAACCCATCAACAATACTTCCTGTGAAGTCCTCTGTCTCGTTGTTCAGAGAGGAAACAGGCAATATGGCATGGAAGAGGAGCGAGATGGAGCTTCAGGATGGTGAGTAATGTTTAAGACATTATGCTGTAAGGAGTGCTCGTGCCTTAATTTCTTCTAAGACAAAAGGACTTACATGATAGACACTGAAAACACCCTTCTCATCTAGAACACATGGATACATTTTTTCTGCTGACTTCCTTACACATCCAGGGGGAAATACTTGAGGAGCAGCTCCTAATACATATTCCTCTCTCCTAACTATATGACCAAAGTGTTTGAAAACATGCTCTCCTCATCCTGGATTCATGATTTCTCTTTTCTTATCTGAAGAGCAACTCATTCTCAGGCCCAAAGGTGTTTTGTCACCCGTCTATCTCTTCGTCCCCATCCCCTGGAGTTTGTTGTTAGGAAACTTGCAAGGGAACAGGAGATGAAGTTTTGAATTCTTTGAAACAAAAAGGGAGTTGAAGCCAAATCTCTTGCTTTTCTTTTGGAAAGTACGTCTTACTCAGTGCTCTTTCTAAAAGCTGGATGGTTCCGCTATCAGTGGCTTCGTGTTGCTGCTAAAGAAGACACCCGTGGTTAACACGCAGAAATTAACAGGTATGTATGCTCACAGAGCTTTTGGAGTTGAGGAAGTGCTACAAGAATATTTCCAGGGTGAAATACAGGGAATATTCAGGGTCATAATGTGGCCTCCTGGTAGACTGCTGGTACTTAAGAGAAATACTGTTATTCTGAATCCGTATTCTGAGATTAGTTTTAGACAATTTAATTATACCCATTCCTGCTTTTTCTCTCACAACAGCCCATCCTCTTAACACCTGAATGCCCCTAACTGTAAAGCAAGAATGTATTGTTCCCATCAGGCTCACAGGATGACTGGGCTGCGTAAAAATTAAATGGAAGAAGAACATGAAAATTCCTACACTTTTTTCATGCAAAATGTCTCCATTGCAGCTTCCACTGCCATGATGCTTTAGCTAATTCCATGGCCTTTTGATGCAAATATGACAAAGCAGCAACCAGAAAGTGCTCTTCACGGGGTGCGTGAGAAAATGAACATTAAAAGACTGAAAGTTTTGCTTTTGATGTTTAAATGATTTGTGGTGGCAACCTCAACTGTGCTTTAATGACTATTTTACCCAATTAATTTCCTTAGATATTTTTTGCTATGCTTTAGAAATGCATGCCCAAATTTTGTTTTTTTTTCTTTTCTTTCTGAAGTCCCTGTTTTGTTTTCTACACTGTGAACTGCAGACATGTTGCTACAGTAAATTCCTTTGTTTTGCCTTGTATGAACCGTAAAAGAGTATATTATCTTCATTTTTCTTCCTTCTTCCCACTTACATATGTACAAGACTTTTTCAAAGGATGAATAGGAAGCGTAAATATATATAACGATGCTTTGTTTTACTGATGAGAAATTGTCATGCCCTTATACTAGACAGTGTTGAGAACTGAGAAAACTGATTAACCAACAGACAACATAGGCAATATTTAAACCACAGGATCTTGATTCTCTGTTCTTTCTTTCTTGCACTATACACAGTAATGGACTCTGAAGGGGTCAAGGACCTTATTATCTCCAAAAACATTTGATGTTACTTTCTAACTACATGTTGGAAATAAAAAGGGGTTTTTTTAGGAGGATGTTCACGTTATTTCCATGGATTTTATGGACTTCATAAAGCCAGGAAATAGACACCTCCATACCTCGATATGATCTTCAGATCAACTCTGAGACCCCTTTGCACTGTCTTACTCCACCTGGTATTTTTAATGGATTCCTCAGTACAAAAGCTAAAAGTTTTTATTTTAGTCTCTGTAAAATACCCCAAGAGTCTAGAGTATTCAGGGAAAAAGAAATAGAAAAAATCCCTGTAGGGACTTTCAGGCTTGACTTATGAAGTCAGTAGATTAAAATAACCAGATCAACTAAATAGGGCCTGGGGGAAAGCCTGGTAACACTCCGAAAACATCCCAAATGTTGTAAAATATGTGAGAGCAATTACTCACAGGTAAGAATAACAAGGGATAGAATGAGATTAAGAAAGAGAACATTTCCAGGTGATAAAGTCTATATATCCTGTGCAGAAATCTTCCAGTGAAAGGAGCTATTCTGACTCATTTATAGATTGGCTAAACAACATTAATAAACAAGCTGTAGATCTCTCAGTTTCCTGAGTTAGAAGGAAAACTGGCAAGATCTCCAGGTGGAACAGGTATTTTACCTCTCCAGTGCCTATGATTCTATCACACACGGTCCCTTTCAATTATCAAAGCATCACGTGTTCATTTCAGCAACATGACTCCCATTAATGTCAAAGGGAGAGTCGAGATTAAAAACCCCAGGTGTCACTTTAAAAATGCAGGAATTAAAATGATGTATCATTTCTCCACTAGAGAAAGCTATTCCCCAAATATGAGACCCCCTTGTATATTTCTTCTACAGGACTACCCTTGCTTATCCTCAGCACCCAAAAATAAATACCAAGTCCAGATCGCAATTAACCAAGAGCTTCTGAAGGTGAAAAAGAGAAAAGCAGAGACTTTTTTTAGCCATTAAAGAAATTAAAGACTTTGCTTTTCCAGGGAGAGTGTGATTTAAGGGCTAATCAGCACCATGGTCCTACACATTATCTAAGAAATTGAAAATTACTGGCTACTAAATCCAGCTCTCAGAAAGTCCAGGGGGAATCTCTGCAAGGCCTCTGATAACTTTTGAATCTAGGCTTGAATGTTGTTCTCATCTTAATTAAAAATTCATCGTGTGTGTGTTTGTATACGTGTTTGCATTTGTATATATGTTTATTGCTGTATGTGCACATACTTACATACATATTTTGTCTCCATATGGATGCACACACATTACAGAATATATAACTCTTCCCTCTAATTGCTTGCTTTTTTCCCTGTCATGTTTAGCAGATTATACTCTCTACGCTCTATTTTCCTTTCCCTATATTGGCAGAGACTTACAAATGCCCTATTTGCTTTCTTTTATCTCATTACATTATTCAGTGGTTTTCTGTACACATACACTCAGAAACATCAGCAAATGACTTACTTTCAAAGAGCTTTAAGAAAAGCAAATGTATTTTTTAGAAGCGTACAACTGACTCAAAGCAGAAGAAAAGTAGTTGCTCAGGGCAAAAGATTACCAAAGATGCGAAAATTACTTCAGTCCCACTGTTTTGCTAACACCAGAAGTCACCAGAATCTTCACACCTACAGCTGTCAACAAAGAAAGTTAATCTGACAGCTAAGGTAGAAAGAGTATTTGAAGAACAGTACAATGCCAGGATTGGCCATCAGCTTGCTGCTGCCTGTCTGAGGTCTGAATAACCCACTGGAAATGCCCCACGCTCTCCTGTGAAAACCAAGGGAAATGTGAAGTGTATTTTTCTTTCTCAAATAGATCAATAACAACACAAATTCTAGGAAAAAGCTGGGGCTGCTGCTGAATGGAATGCGGGCCTTTGGAATAGAGGCTGAGAAACTGATTGCCTTCCTTGCTTTCATCTTTGCTGTCCAGGCCAGGTCTCATGAAACCACCGTGGTCAAACACTGGAAAATGTATGCAAAGATCTTGTGGGATCTCTCTCCTTTAATGATATTTAAATTTTGTGCAAACAGGGTCCTGAATAACCTAACCTTTCTCTGAGTGAGAGGCAAGATGGTTTCCAGCAATCTCTATAGTCTAAAGCACTCCATGATTCTTTGATTTGTTAGAAATGGGAGAAAATAAATGTTTATGGATCTACAAGCAGATGGAGCTGAAAATAAACAGAGAAATTGTCAGCTTAAATGTGCCCAGCACTGTCTTCTGGTACTGAGGCCAACTGGCACAGAAAAGGCTATGTCCATATTATTAAATGCTTTTCACCTTCAAAAAAAGGTGGATGTGTGTAAACTGGTCCCTGGCTTGTGCTAAACACAAAGCATAACTGAAAACTGGGATATCTTAAGTCAGATGGCTCAAATGGGTGTTGGGAACCACTGTTACAATTTAGCTTTACAACCAATTGACTTCTGAAATTCAGAAATATTCCCCATAACTCTTTAATTTATTAGAACTGGTGTAGCCATGAAACCAGAGATTTTATCTTCCCAAAGTAAACTTGGAAAAATATTTCTACTCTTGAGAACTATCACATGTAAGGTATTTGGAATACTCATCTTTCTAGCATTACTTTTGCTAATTTGCTTGTTTTATTTTGGTTTTGGTCTTGTTTTGAAAAAAAAACCTACCTAGAAAACATTTTTTTTTTTTCTTCCCCCACAGTGCAAATTATGACCCATGGCTGAGTGACAGCTCTTTTGAGTGCTGCTCTTAAATACATAAGTAAGATCATGTTTCTACATAGTCTTGTTCTGGTTTATTAGTCCAATTTCTTCACATGGGGGAGGGCGTTTCTGGAAAAAAAAAAAAAATTATGTGAAGGATTGTTGCAGTCCAGTATCTGCAACCTTCCTGAAGACAGTTGAGCCAGCGGAAAGAAATAGGGAATGGTCTTTGCATAGATGTTTCAGAGATACTTATTTTCAGCCCCACACAGCTCCTAGGCTCAGGCACAGAAAAAATCTAAAGACTCATGGGAAAACCAAGCTAAAGTACAGGGCTCTCGGGGTGGGGGGAACAGTTAAAATGGCCAGTAGGGGAACAGAACTTGGGTACATTAGCATCAGCAGACGGAAGCCCCGTGTGTCCAGGGTCTGCTCCCACCTCCAGGGCCCCCTCTTCCCAGGGGGAGGGGGGCCTCGCACAGGGAGGAACCCCCACATCTCACTCTTTTTGTTTTTATTAAGAAGGTTCCTCTTGAGGGTTTTAAAGCTTAACACTTGAAACAACAGAAGAAATACAAAATAACAAAAAAAAATTTCAAAAGAATGCAAGCCACCCTCTAGTCCCCAAAGTCTAAATAGATGTTTTCTGGAGCTGATGTTTTCCAGAGCTGGCAAAAGAGAGATGGAGGCTCTCTGAGCACATTTCATCAGGAAACTGAGTCAGGAGAGAATTTTTTTCATCTGTGCCTGTTGAGACTCCAAAGATAGCTAATTCTTAAAGGAAAAAGA